>JASUTR010000190.1:600000-907597 GCA_035048495.1 Euptelea pleiosperma | reverse complement strand
ACAACGCAATAGTGTGATCAAACACAAGGATCCAGGTAGCCCAACTATCCAATGTGAAATTAGAGACAACTTTAGCTGCACTGCCTTGCTAGATTTAGGGGCTAGCGTTAACCTCATACCATTCTCGGTATATCAGCAGTTAGGACTGAAAGATATGAAGCCTACCAATGTCACCCTGAAATTGGCTGATCAGTCCATCAAGATTTCAAGAGGAATCATTGAAGATGTCCTAGTAAAAGTCGCTGACTTTTATTACCCTATGGACTTTATCATTCTTGACACCGGGCCGTGTCAGGATAACCGCATTCCGGTCATCTTAGGCCGTCCATTACTTGCCACCGCGAACGCACACATCGGGTGCCGGGACGGAAACATGTCCATTGCTTTCGGTAACCTCAAAGCTGAGGTCAACATCTTTCGTTTAATGCAACAAGATGCCGATCGCGAAGTGACCGATGAAATGTGTGCCGTTGAGAGTCTAATCCCGGACTCCACCGAAGATATTCTTAAGCAGTGTCTAGAACACTTTGGAGCTGACTTTGCAACAGAGTCAGCTATTTCTGATCTCGACAGCCGAAAGAAGTTAGCTACATCAGTGCGTCAATGTCTTTAATTGGACTCAGTTTGTGTGTTACATTACGAAGCCTATAACTTGTGACTTTTTCGCAACCGGACCTCATAATTGGACTCAAACTCTTCCATCACTATTGTTTCAACACATTTGAAGTGTTGGAACAAGATTCGGGACAGTCGAAAGAAGTTAGCTACATCAGTGCGTCAATGTCTTTAATCGGACTCAGTTTGTGTGTTACATTACGAAGCCTGTAACTTGTGACTTTTTCGCAACCGGACCTCGTAATTGGACTCAAACTCTTCCAATACTATTGTTTCAACACATATGAAGTGTTGGAACAAGATTCGTGACAGTCGAAACAAGTTAGCTCCATCCATGCTTCAACGTCTCAAATTGGACTCAATTTGTGTCTTACATTCCGAAGCCTATAACTTGTGACTTTGTCGCAACCAGACCTCATAATTGGACTCAAACTCTTCCATTACTATTGTTTCAACAGATTTTAAGTGTTAGAACAAGATTTGGGATAGTCGAAACAAGTTACTTCCATCCGTGCGTCAACGTCTGAAATTGGACTCAGTTTGTGTGTTACATTCCGAAGCCTATAACTTGTGACTTTTGCGCAACCAGACCTCGTAATTCGACTCAAACTCTTCCATTACTATTGTGTAAACAGATTTTAAGTGTTGGAACAAGATTTGGGAGAGTCGAAACAAGTTAACTCCATCCGTGCGTCACGTCTCAAATTGGACTCAGTTTGTGTGATACATTCCGAAGCCTATAACTTGTGACTTTTTCACAACTGGACCTCGTAATTAGACTCGAATTCTTCCATTACTATTGTTTAAACACATTTGAAGTGTTGGAACAAGATTCGGGGCAGTCGAAACAAGTTAGCTCCATCCATGAGTCAACGTCTCAAATTGGACTCAGTTTGTGTCTTACATTCCGAAGCCTATAACTTGTGACTTTTTCGCAACCAGACCTCTTAATTGGACTCAACCTCTTCCATCACTATTGTTTCAACACATTTGAAGTGTTGGAACAAGATTCGGGATAGTCGAAACAAGTTAGCTCCATCCGTGCGTCAATGTCTTTAATTAGACTCAGTTTGTGTGTTACATTACGAAGCCTATAACTTATGACTTTTTCGCAACCGGACCATGTAATTGGACTCGAACTCTTCCATTACTATTGTTTGAACACATTTGAAGTGTTGGAACAAGATTCGTGACAGTCGAAACAAGTTAGCTCCATCCGTGCGTCAACGTTTCAAATTGGACTCAGTTTGTGTGTTATATTTCGAAGCCTATAACTTGTGACTTTTTCGCAACCGGACCTCGTAATTGGACTCAAACTATTCCCTTACTATTGTTTCAACAGATTTTAAGTGTTAGAACAAGATTTGGGACAGTCGAAACAAGTTACTTCCATCCGTGCGTCAACGTCTCAAATTGCACTCAGTTTGTGTGTTACATTCCGAAGCCTATAACTTGTGACTTTTGCGCAACCAGACCTCGTAATTGGACTCAAACTCTTCCATCACTATTGTTTCAACACATTTGAAGTGTTGGAACAAGATTCGGGACAGTCGAAACAAGTTAGCTCCATCCGTGCGTCAATGTCTTTAATTAGACTCAGTTTGTGTGTTACATTACGAAGCCTATAACTTGTGACTTTTTCGCAACCGGACCTCGTAATTGGACTCGAACTCTTCCATTACTATTGTTTCAACACATTCGAAGTGTTGGAACAAGATTCGTGACAGTCGAAACAAGTTAGCTCCATCCGTGCGTCAACGTTTCTAATTGGACTTAGTTTGTGTGTTATATTCCGAAGCCTATAACTTGTGACTTTTTCGCAACCGGACCTCGTAATTGGACTCGAACTCTTCCATTACTATTGTTTCAACAGATTTTAAGTGTAAGAACAAGATTTGGGATAGCAGAAACAAGTTACTTCCATCCGTGCGTCAACGTCTCAAATTGCACTCAGTTTGTGTGTTACATTCCGAAGCCTATAACTTGTGACTTTTGCGCAACCAGACCTCGTAATTGGACTCAAACTCTTCCATCACTATTGTTTCAACACATTTGAAGTGTTGGAACAAGATTCGGGGCAGTCGAAACAAGTTAGTTCCATCCATGCTTCAACGTCTCAAATTGGACTGAATTTGTGTCCTACATTCCGAAGCCTATAACTTGTGACTTTGTCGCAACCAGACCTCGTAATTGGACTCAAAGTCTTCCATTACTATTGTTTCAACAGATTTTAAGTGTTAGAACAAGATTTGGGATAGTCGAAACAAGTTACTTCCATCCGTGCGTCAACGTCTGAAATTGGACTCAGTTTGTGTGTTACATTCCGAAGCCTATAACTTGTGACTTTTGAGCAACCAGACCCCGTAATTCGACTCAAACTCTTCCATTACTATTGTTGCAACACATTTTAAGTGTTGGAACAAGATTTGGGAGAGTCGAAACAAGTTAACTCCATCCGTGAGTCAATGTCTAAAATTGGACTCAGTTTGTGTGATACATTCCGAAGCCTATAACTTGTGACTTTTTCACAACCAGACCTCGTAATTAGACTCGAATTCTTCCATTACTATTGTTTAAACACATTTGAAGTGTTGGAACAAGATTCGGGGCAGTCGAAACAAGTTAGCTCCATCCATGAGTCAACGTGTCAAATTGGACTCAGTTTGTGTCTTACATTCCGAAGCCTATAACTTGTGACTTTTTCGCAACCGGACCTCTTAATTGGACTCAACCTCTTCCATCACTATTGTTTCAACACATTTGAAGTGTTGGAACAAGATTCGGGACAGTCGAAACAAGTTAGCTCCATCCGTGAGTCAATGTCTTTAATTAGACTCAGTTTGTGTGTTACATTACGAAGTCTATAACTTGTGACTTTTTCGCAACCGGACCTCGTAATTGGACTCAAACTCTTCCATCACTATTGTTTCAACACATTTGAAGTGTTGGAACAAGATTCGGGACAGTCGAAAGAAGTTAGCTACATCAGTGCGTCAATGTCTTTAATTGGACTCAGTTTGTGTGTTACATTACGAAGCCTATAACTTGTGACTTTTTCGCAACCGGACCTCATAATTGGACTCAAACTCTTCCATCACTATTGTTTCAACACATTTGAAGTGTTGGAACAAGATTCGGGACAGTCGAAAGAAGTTAGCTGCATCAGTGCGTCAATGTCTTTAATCGGACTCAGTTTGTGTGTTACATTACGAAGCCTATAACTTGTGACTTTTTCGCAACCGGACCTCGTAATTGGACTCAAACTCTTCCAATACTATTGTTTCAACACATATGAAGTGTTGGAACAAGATTCGTGACAGTCGAAACAAGTTAGCTCCATCCATGCTTCAACGTCTCAAATTGGACTCAATTTGTGTCTTACATTCCGAAGCCTATAACTTGTGACTTTGTCGCAACCAGACCTCGTAATTGGACTCAAACTCTTCCATTACTATTGTTTCAACAGATTTTAAGTGTTAGAACAAGATTTGGGATAGTCGAAACAAGTTACTTCCATCCGTGCGTCAACGTCTCAAATTGGACTCAGTTTGTGTGTTACATTCCGAAGCCTATAACTTGTGACTTTTGCGCAACCAGACCTCGTAATTCGACTCAAACTCTTCCATTACTATTGTTTCAACAGATTTTAAGTGTTGGAACAAGATTTGGGAGAGTCGAAACAAGTTAACTCCATCCGTGCGTCAACGTCTCAAATTGGACTCAGTTTGTGTGATACATTCCGAAGCCTATAACTTGTGACTTTTTCACAACTGGACCTCGTAATTAGACTCGAATTCTTCCATTACTATTGTTTAAACACATTTGAAGTGTTGGAACAAGATTCGGGACAGTCGAAAGAAGTTAGCTACATCAGTGCGTCAATGTCTTTAATCGGACTCAGTTTGTGTGTTACATTACGAAGCCTATAACTTGTGACTTTTTCGCAACCGGACCTCGTAATTGGACTCAAACTCTTCCAATACTATTGTTTCAACACATATGAAGTGTTGGAACAAGATTCGTGACAGTCGAAACAAGTTAGCTCCATCCATGCTTCAACGTCTCAAATTGGACTCAATTTGTGTCTTACATTCCGAAGCCTATAACTTGTGACTTTGTCGCAACCAGACCTCGTAATTGGACTCAAACTCTTCCATTACTATTGTTTCAACAGATTTTAAGTGTTAGAACAAGATTTGGGATAGTCGAAACAAGTTACTTCCATCCATGCGTCAACGTCTCAAATTGGACTCAGTTTGTGTGTTACATTCCGAAGCCTATAACTTGTGACTTTTGCGTAACCAGACCTCGTAATTCGACTCAAGCTCTTCCATTACTATTGTTTCAACAGATTTTAAGTGTTGGAACAAGATTTGGGAGAGTCGAAACAAGTTAACTCCATCCGTGCGTCAACGTCTCAAATTGAACTCAGTTTGTGTGATACATTCCGAAGCCTATAACTTGTGACTTTTTCACAACTGGACCTCGTAATTAGACTCGAATTCTTCCATTACTATTGTTTAAACACATTTGAAGTGTTGGAACAAGATTCGGGGCAGTCGAAACAGGTTAGCTCCATCCATGAGTCAACGTCTCAAATTGGACTCAGTTTGTGTCTTACATTCCGAAGCCTATAACTTGTGACTTTTTCGCAACCGGACCTCTTAATTGGACTCAAACTCTTCCATCACTATTGTTTCAACACATTTGAAGTGTTGGAACAAGATTCGGGACAGTCGAAACAAGTTAGCTCCATCCGTGCGTCAATGTCTTTAATTAGACTCAGTTTGTGTGTTACATTACGAAGCCTATAACTTATGACTTTTTCGCAACCGGACCATGTAATTGGACTCGAACTCTTCCATTACTATTGTTTGAACACATTTGAAGTGTTGGAACAAGATTCGTGACAGTCGAAACAAGTTAGCTCCATCCGTGCGTCAACGTTTCAAATTGGACTCAGTTTGTGTGTTATATTTCGAAGCCTATAACTTGTGACTTTTTCGCAACCGGACCTCGTAATTGGACTCAAACTATTCCCTTACTATTGTTTCAACAAATTTTAAGTGTTAGAACAAGATTTGGGACAGTCGAAACAAGTTACTTCCATCCGTGCATCAACGTCTCAAATTGCACTCAGTTTGTGTGTTACATTCCGAAGCCTATAACTTGTGACTTTTGCGCAACCAGACCTCGTAATTGGACTCAAACTCTTCCATCACTATTGTTTCAACACATTTGAAGTGTTGGAACAAGATTCGGGACAGTCGAAACAAGTTAGCTCCATCCGTGCGTCAATTTATTTAATTAGACTCAGTTTGTGTGTTACATTACGAAGCCTATAACTTGTGACTTTTTCACAACTGGACCTCGTAATTAGACTCGAATTCTTCCATTACTATTGTTTAAACACATTTGAAGTGTTGGAACAAGATTCGGGGCAGTCGAAACAAGTTAGCTCCATCCATGAGTCAACGTCTCAAATTGGACTCAGTTTGTGTCTTCCATTCCGAAGCCTATAACTTGTGACTTTTTCGCAACCGGACCTCTTAATTGGACTCAACCTCTTCCATCACTATTGTTTCAACACATTTGAAGTGTTGGAACAAGATTCGCGACAGTCGAAACAAGTTAGCTCCATCCGTGCGTCAATGTCTTTAATTAGACTCAGTTTGTGTGTTACATTACGAAGCCTATAACTTATGACTTTTTCGCAACCGGACCATGTAATTGGACTCGAACTCTTCCATTACTATTGTTTGAACACATTTGAAGTGTTGGAACAAGATTCGTGACAGTCGAAACAAGTTAGCTCCATCCGTGCGTCAACGTTTCAAATTGGACTCAGTTTGTGTGTTATATTTCGAAGCCTATAACTTGTGACCTTTTCGCAACCGGACCTCGTAATTGGACTCAAACTATTCCCTTACTATTGTTTCAACAGATTTTAAGTGTTAGAACAAGATTTGGGACAGTCGAAACAAGTTACTTCCATCCGTGCGTCAACGTCTCAAATTGCACTCAGTTTGTGTGTTACATTCCGAAGCCTATAACTTGTGACTTTTGCGCAACCAGACCTCGTAATTGGACTCAAACTCTTCCATCACTATTGTTTCAACACATTTGAAGTGTTGGAACAAGATTCGGGACAGTTGAAACAAGTTAGCTCCATCCGTGCGTCAATGTCTTTAATTAGACTCAGTTTGTGTGTTGCATTACGAAGCCTATAACTTGTGACTTTTTCGCAACCGGACCTCGTAATTGGACTCGAACTCTTCCATTACTATTGTTTCAACACATTTGAAGTGTTGGAACAAGATTCGTGACAGTCGAAACAAGTTAGCTCCATCCGTGCGTCAACATTTCTAATTGGACTCAGTTTGTGTGTTATATTCCGAAGCCTATAACTTGTGACTTTTTCGCAACCGGACCTCGTAATTGGACTCGAACTCTTCCATTACTATTGTTTCAACAGATTTTAAGTGCTAGAACAAGATTTGGGATAGCAGAAACAAGTTACTTCCATCCGTGCGTCAACGTCTCAAATTGCACTCAGTTTGTGTGTTACATTCCGAAGCCTATAACTTGTGACTTTTGCGCAACCAGACCTCGTAATTGGACTCAAACTCTTCCATCACTATTGTTTCAACACATTTGAAGTGTTGGAACAAGATTCGGGGCAGTCGAAACAAGTTAGCTCCATCCATGCTTCAACGTCTCAAATTGGACTGAATTTGTGTCTTACATTCCGAAGCCTATAACTTGTGACTTTTTCGCAACCAGACCTCGTAATTGGACTCAAACTCTTCCATTACTATTGTTTCAACAGATTTTAAGTGTTAGAACAAGATTTGGGATAGTCGAAACAAGTTACTTCCATCTGTGCGTCAACGTCTGAAATTGGACTCAGTTTGTGTGTTACATTCCGAAGCCTATAACTTGTGACTTTTGACCAACCAGACCCCGTAATTCGACTCAAACTCTTCCATTACTATTGTTGCAACAGATTTTAAGTGGTGGAACAAGATTTGGGAGAGTCGAAACAAGTTAACTCCATCCGTCCGTCAACGTCTAAAATTGGACTCAGTTTGTGTGATACATTCCGAAGCCTATAACTTGTGACTTTTTCACAACCGGACCTCGTAATTGGACTCAACCTCTTCCATCACTATTGTTTCAACACATTTGAAGTGTTGGAACAAGATTCAGGATAGTCGAAACAAGTTAGCTCCATCCGTGCGTCAATGTCTTTAATTAGACTCAGTTTGTGTGTTACATTACGAAGTCTATAACTTGTGACTTTTTCGCAACCGGACCTCGTAATTGGACTCAAACTCTTCCATCACTATTGTTTCAACACATTTGAAGTGTTGGAATAAGATTCGGGACAGTCAAAAGAAGTTAGCTACATCAGTGCGTCAGTGTCTTTAATTGGACTCAGTTTGTGTGTTACATTACGAAGCCTATAACTTGTGACTTTTTCGCAACCGGACCTCATAATTGGACTCAAACTCTTCCATCACTATTGTTTCAACACATTTGAAGTGTTGGAACAAGATTCGGGACAGTCGAAAGAAGTTAGCTACATCAGTGCGTCAATGTCTTTAATCGGACTCAGTTTGTGTGTTACATTACGACGCCTATAACTTGTGACTTTTTCGCAACCGGACCTCGTAATTGGACTCAAACTCTTCCAATACTATTGTTTCAACACATATGAAGTGTTGGAACAAGATTCCTGACAGTCGAAACAAGTTAGCTCCATCCATGCTTCAACGTCTCAAATTGGACTCAATTTGTGTCTTACATTCCGAAGCCTATAACTTGTGACTTTGTCGCAACCAGACCTCGTAATTGGAATCAAACTCTTCCATTACTATTGTTTCAACAGATTTTAAGTGTTAGAACAAGATTTGGGATAGTCGAAACAAGTTACTTCCATCCGTGCGTCAACGTCTCAAATTGGACTCAGTTTGTGTGTTACATTCCGAAGCCTATAACTTGTGACTTTTTCACAACTGGACCTCGTAATTAGACTCGAATTCTTCCATTACTATTGTTTAAACACATTTGAAGTGTTGGAACAAGATTCAGGGCAGTCGAAACAAGTTAGCTCCATCCATGAGTCAACGTCTCAAATTGGACTCAGTTTGTGTCTTACATTCCGAAGCCTATAACTTGTGACTTTTTCGCAACCGGACCTCTTAATTGGACTCAACCTCTTCCATCACTGTTGTTTCAACACATTTGAAGTGTTGGAACAAGATTCGGGACAGTCGAAACAAGTTAGCTCCATCC
This sequence comes from Euptelea pleiosperma, assembly GCA_035048495.1. Lineage (NCBI taxonomy): Eukaryota > Viridiplantae > Streptophyta > Magnoliopsida > Ranunculales > Eupteleaceae > Euptelea > Euptelea pleiosperma. Next base: position 898,684 of record JASUTR010000190.1, on the reverse strand, counting down.
GTGCGTCAATGTCTTTAATTAGACTCAGTTTGTGTGTTGCATTACGAAGCCTATAACTTGTGACTTTTTCGCAACCGGACCTCGTAATTGGACTCGAACTCTTCCATTACTATTGTTTCAACACATTTGAAGTGTTGGAACAAGATTCGTGACAGTCGAAACAAGTTAGCTCCATCCGTGCGTCAACGTTTCTAATTGGACTCAGTTTGTGTGTTATATTCCGAAGCCTATAACTTGTGACTTTTTCGCAACCGGACCTCGTAATTGGACTCGAACTCTTCCATTACTATTGTTTCAACAGATTTTAAGTGTTAGAACAAGATTTGGGACAGTCGAAACAAGTTACTTCCATCCGTGCGTCAATGTCTAAATTGCACTCAGTTTGTGTGTTACATTCCGAAGCCTATAACTTGTGACTTTTGCGCAACCAGACCTCGTAATTGGACTCAAACTCTTCCATCACTATTGTTTCAACATATTTGAAGTGTTGGAACAAGATTCGGGACAGTCGAAACAAGTTAGCTCCATCCGTGTGCAATGTCTTTAATTGGACACAGTTTGTGTGTTACATTACGAAGCCTATAACTTGTGACTTTTTTGCAACCGGACCTCATAATTGGACTCAAACTCTTCCATCACTATTGTTTCAACACATTTGAAGTGTTGGAACAAGATTCGGGACAGTCGAAAGAAGTTAGCTACATCAGTGCGTCAATGTCTTTAATTGGACTCAGTTTGTGTGTTACATTACGAAGCCTATAACTTCTGACTTTTTCGCAACCGGACCTCGTAATTGGACTCAAACTCTTCCAATACTATTGTTTCAACACATGAAGTGTTGGAACAAGATTTGTGACAGTCGAAACAAGTTAGCTCCATCCATGCTTCAACGTCTCAAATTGGACTCAATTTGTGTCTTACATTCCGAAGCCTATAACTTGTGACTTTGTCGCAACCAGACCTCGTAATTGGACTCAAACTCTTCCATTACTACTGTTTCAACAGATTTTAAGTGTTAGAACAAGATTTGGGATAGTCGAAACAACTTACTTCCATCCGTGCGTCAACTTCTCAAATTGGACTCAGTTTGTGTGTTATATTCCGATGCCTATAACTTGTGACTTTTGCGCAACCAGACCTCGTAATTCGACTCAAACTCTTCCATTAATATTGTTTCAACAGATTTTAAGTGTTGGAATAAGATTTGGGAGAGTCGAAACAACTTAACACCATCCGTGCGTCAACGTTTCTAATTGGACTCAGTTTGTGTGTTATATTCCGAAGCCTATAACTTGTGACTTTTTCGCAACCGGACCTCGTAATTGGACTCGAACTCTTCCATTACTATTGTTTCAACACATTTGAAGTGTTGGAACAAGATTCGTGACAGTCGAAACAAGTTAGGTCCATCCGTGCGTCAACGTTTCTAATTGGACTCAGTTTGTGTGTTATATTCCGAAGCCTATAACTTGTGACTTTTTCGCAACCGGACCTCGTAATTGGACTCGAACTCTTCCATTACTATTGTTTCAACAGATTTTAAGTGTTAGAACAAGATTTGGGATAGCAGAAACAAGTTACTTCCATCCGTGCGTCAACGTCTCAAATTGCACTCAGTTTGTTTGTTACATTCCGAAGCCTATAACTTGTGACTTTTGCGCAACCAGACCTCGTAATTGGACTCAAACTCTTCCACCACTATTGTTTCAACACATTTGAAGTGTTAGGACAAGATTCGGGACAGTCGAAACAAGTTAGCTCCATCCGTGTGCAATGTCTTTAATTGGACACAGTTTGTGTGTTACATTACGAAGCCTATAACTTGTGACTTTTTCGCAACCGGATCTCATAATTGGACTCAAACTCTTCCATCACTATTGTTTCAACACATTTGAAGTGTTGGAACAAGATTCGGGACAGTCGAAAGAAGTTAGCTACATCAGTGCGTCAATATCTTTAATTGGACACAGTTTGTGTGTTACATTACGAAACCTATAACTTGTGACTTTTTCGCAACCGGACCTCGTAATTGGACTCAACCTCTTCCAATACTATTGTTTCAACACATATGAAGTGTTGGAACAAGATTCGTGACAGTCGAAACAAGTTAGCTCCATCCATGCTTCAACGTCTCAAATTGGACTCAATTTGTGTCTTACATTCCGAAGCCTATAACTTGTGACTTTGTCGCAACCAGACCTCGTAATTGGACTCAAACTCTTCCATTACTATTGTTTCAACAGATTTTAAGTGTTAGAACAAGATTTGGGATAGTCGAAACAAGTTACTTCCATCCGTGCGTCAACGTCTCAAATTGGACTCAGTTTGTGTGTTACATTCCGAAGGCTATAACTTGTGACTTTTGCGCAACCAGACCTAGTAATTCGACTCAAACTCTTCCATTACTATTGTTTCAACAGATTTTACGTGTTGGAACAAGATTTGGGACAGTCGAAACAAGTTAACTCCATCCGTGCGTCAACGTCTCAAATTGCACTCAGTTTGTGTGTTACATTCCGAAGCCTATAACTTGTGACTTTTGCGCAACCAGACCTCGTAATTCGACTCAAACTCTTCCATTAGTTTCAACAGATTTTAAGTGTTGGAACAAGATTTGGGACAGTCGAAACAAGTTAACTCCATCCGTGCGTCAACGTCTCAAATTGGACTCAGTTTGTGTGATACATTCCGAAGCCTATAACTTGTGACTTTTTCACAACCGGACCTCGTAATTAGACTCGAATTCTTCCATTACTATTGTTTGAACACATTTGAAGTGTTGGAACAAGATTCGGGGCAGTCGAAACAAGTTAGCTCCATCCATGAGTCAACGTCTCAAATTGGACTCAGTTTGTGTCTTACATTCCGAAGCCTATAACTTGTGACTTTTTCGCAACCGGACCTCTTAATTGGACTCAACCTCTTCCATCACTATTGTTTCAACACATTTGAAGTGTTGGAACAAGATTCGGGACAGTCGAAACAAGTTAGCTCCATCCGTGCGTCAATGTCTTTAATTAGACTCAGTTTGTGTGTTACATTACGTAGTCTATAACTTGTGACTTTTTCGCAACCGGACCTCGTAATTAGACTCGAACTCTTCCATTACTATTGTTTCAACACATTTGAAGTGTTGGAACAAGATTCGGGACAGTCGAAACAAGTTAGCTTAATCCGTGCGTCAATGTCTTTAATTAGACTCAGTTTGTGTGTTACATTACGAAGTCTATAACTTGTGACTTTATCGCAACCGTACCTCGTAATTTTACTCAAACTCTTCCATTACAATTGTTTCAACAGATTTTAAGTGTTAGAACAAGATTTGGGATAGCAGAAACAAGTTACTTCCATCCGTGCGTCAACGTCTCAAATTGCACTCAGTTTGTGTGTTACATTCCGAAGCCTATAACTTGTGACTTTATCGCAACCGGACCTCGTAATTTTACTCAAACTCTTCCATTACAATTGTTTCAACACATTTGAAGTGTTGGAACAAGATTTGTTACAGTCAAAACAAGTTAGCTCCATCCGTGCGTCAACATTTCTAATTGGACTCAGTTTGTGTGTTATATTCCGAAGCCTATAACTTGTGACTTTTTCTCAACCGGACCTCGTAATTGGACTCGAACTCTTCTATTACTATTGTTTCAACAGATTTTAAGTGTTAGAACAAGATTTGGGATAGTCGAAACAAGTTACTTCCATCCGTGCTTCAACTTCTCAAATTGGACTCAGTTTGTGTGTTACATTCCGATGCCTATAACTTGTGACTTTTGCACAACCAGACCTCGTAATTCGACTCAAACTCTTCCATTAATATTGTTTCAACAGATTTTAAGTGTTGGAACAAGATTTGGGAGAGTCGAAACAAGTTAACACCATCCGTGCGTCAACGTCTCAAATTGGACTCAGTTTGTGTGATACATTCCGAAGCCTATAACTTGTGACTTTTTCACAACCGGACCTCGTAATTAGACTCGAATTCTTCCATTACTATAGTTTGAACACATTTGAAGTGTTGGAACAAGATTCGGGGCAGTCGAAACAAGTTAGCTCCATCCGTGCGTCAACGTTTCTAATTGGACTCAGTTTGTGTGTTATATTCCGAAGCCTATAACTTGTGACTTTTTCGCAACCGGACCTCATAATTGGACTCGAACTCTTCCATTACTATTGTTTCAACAGATTTTAAGTGTTAGAACAAGATTTGGGATAGTCGAAACAAGTTACTTCCATCCCTGCTTCAACTTCTCAAATTGGACTCAGTTTGTGTGTTACATTCTGAAGCCTATAACTTGTGACTTTTGCGCAACCGGACCTCGTAATTCGACTCAAACTCTTCCATCACTATTGTTTCAACACATTTGAAGTGTTGGAACAAGATTCAGGACAGTCGAAACAAGTTAGCTCCATCCGTGTGCAATGTCTTTAATTGGACACAGTTTGTGTGTTACATTACGAAGCCTATAACTTGTGACTTTTTCGCAACCGGACCTCATAATTGGACTCAAACTCTTCCATCACTATTGTTTCAACACATTTGAAGTGTTGGAACAAGATTCGGGACAGTCGAAACAAGTTAGCTACATCAGTGCGTCAACTTTTCTAATTAGACTCAGTTTGTGTGTTATATTCCGAAGCCTATAACTTGTGACTTTTTCGCAACCGGACCTCGTAATTGGACTCGAACTCTTCCATTACTATTGTTTCAACAGATTTTAAGTGTTAGAACAAGATTTGGGATAGCAGAAACAAGTTACTTCCATCCGTGCGTCAACGTCTCAAATTGCACTCAGTTTGTGTGTTACATTCCGAAGCCTATAACTTGTGACTTTTGCGCAACCAGACCTCGTAATTGGACTCAAACTCTTCCATCACTATTGTTTCAACACATTTGAAGTGTTGGAACAAGATTCGGGACAGTTGAAACAAGTTAGCTCCATCCGTGTGCAATGTCTTTAATTGGACACAGTTTGTGTGTTACATTACGAAGCCTATAACTTGTGACTTTTTCGCAACCGGACCTAATAATTGGACTCAAACTCTTCCATCACTATTGTTTCAACACATTTGAAGTGTTGGAACAAGATTTCGGACAGTTGAAACAAGTTAACTCCATCCGTGCGTCAACGTCTCAAATTGGACTCAGTTTGTGTGATACATTCCGAAGCATATAACTTGTGACTTTTTCACAACCGGACCTCGTAATTAGACTCGAATTCTTCCATTACTATTGTTTGAACACATTTGAAGTGTTGGGACAAGATTCGGGGCAGTCGAAACAAGTTAGCTCCATCCATGAGTCAACGTCTCAAATTGGACTCAGTTTGTGTCTTACATTCCGAAGCCTATAACGTGTGACTTTTTCGCAACCGGACCTCTTAATTGGACTCAACCTCTTCCATCACTATTGTTTCAACACATTTGAAGTGTTGGAACAAGATTCGGGACAGTCGAAAGAAGTTAGCTACATCAGTGCGTCAATGTCTTTAATTGGACTCCGTTTGTGTGTTATATTCCGAAGCCTTTAACTTGTAGCTTTTTCGCAACCGGACCTTGTAATTAGACTTGAATTCTTCCATTACTATTGTTTCAACACATTTGAAGTGTTGGAACAAGATTCGGACAGTCGAAACAAGTTAGCTCCATCCGTGCGTCAATGTCTTTAATTGGACTCAGTTTGTGTGTTACATTCCGAAGCCTATAACTTGTGACTTTATCGCAACCGAACCTCGTAATTTTACTCAAACTCTTCCATTACAATTGTTTCAACACATTTGAAGTGTTGGAACAAGATTCGTGATAGTCGAAACATGTTTGCTCCATCCATGCTTCAACGTCTCAAATTGGACTCAATTTGTGTCTTACATTCCGAAGCCTATAACTTGTGACTTTGTCGCAACCAGACCTCGTAATTGGACTCAAACTCTTCCATTACTATTGTTTCAACAGATTTTAAGTGTTAGAACAAGATTTGGGATAGTCGAAACAAGTTACTTCCATCCGTGCTTCAACTTCTCAAATTGGACTCAGTTTGTGTGTTACATTCCGATGCCTATAACTTGTGAATTTTGCGCAACCAGACCTCGTAATTCGACTCAAACTCTTCCATTAATATTGTTTCAACAGATTTTAAGTGTTGGAACAAGATTTGGGAGAGTCGAAACAAGTTAACACCATCCGTGCGTCAACGTCTCAAATTGGACTCAGTTTGTGTGATACATTCCGAAGCCTATAACTTGTGACTTTTTCACAACCGGACCTCGTAATTAGACTCGAATTCTTCCATTACTATTGTTTGAACACATTTGAAGTGTTGGAACAAGATTCGGGGCAGTCGAAACAAGTTAGCTCCATCCATGAGTCAACGTCTCAAATTGGACTAAGTTTGTGTCTTACATTCCGAAGCCTATAACTGGTGACTTTTTCGCAACCGGACCTCGTAATTGGACTCGAACTCTTCCATTACTATTGTTTCAACAGATTTTAAGTGTTAGAACAAGATTTGGGATAGCAGAAACAAGTTACTTCCATCCGTGCGTCAACGTCTCAAATTGCACTCAGTTTGTGTGTTACATTCCGAAGCCTATAACTTGTGACTTTTGCGCAACCAGACCTCGTAATTGGACTCAAACTCTTTCATCACTATTGTTTCAACACATTTGAAGTGTTGGAACAAGATTCGGGACAGTTGAAACAAGTTAGCTCCATCCGTGTGCAATGTCTTTAATTGGACACAGTTTGTGTGTTACATTACGAAGCCTATAACTTGTGACTTTTTCGCAACCGGACCTAATAATTGGACTCAAACTCTTCCATCACTATTGTTTCAACACATTTGAAGTGTTGGAACAAGATTCGGGACAGTCGAAAGAAGTTAGCTACATCAGTGCGTCAATGTCTTTAATTGGACTCCGTTTGTGTGTTACATTACGAAGCCTATAACTTGTGACTTTTTCGCAACCGGTCCTCGTAATTGGACTCAAACACTTCCAATACTATTGTTTCAACACATATGAAGTGTTTGAACAAGATTCGTGATAGTCGAAACAAGTTTGCTCCATCCATGCTTCAACGTCTCAAATTGGACTCAATTTGTGTCTTACATTCCGAAGCCTATAACTTGTGACTTTGTCGCAACCAGACCTCGTAATTGGACTCAAACTCTTCCATTACTATTGTTTCAACAGATTTGAAGTGTTAGAACAAGATTTGGGATAGTCGAAACAAGTTACTTCCATCCGTGCTTCAACTTCTCAAATTGGACTCAGTTTGTGTGTTACATTCCGATGCCTATAACTTGTGACTTTTGCGCAACCAGACCCCGTAATTCGACTCAAACTCTTCCATTAATATTGTTTCAACAGATTTTAAGTGTTGGAACAAGATTTGGGAGAGTCGAAACAAGTTAACACCATCCGTGCGTCAACGTCTCAAATTGGACTCAGTTTGTGTGATACATTCCGAAGCCTATAACTTGTGACTTTTTCACAACCGGACCTCGTAATTAGACTCGAATTCTTCCATTACTATTGTTTGAACACATTTGAAGTGTTGGAACAAGATTCGGGGCAGTCGAAACAAGTTAGCTCCATCCATGAGTCAACGTCTCAAATTGGACTAAGTTTGTGTCTTACATTCCGAAGCCTATAACTTGTGACTTTTTCGCAACCGGAGCTCTTAATTGGACTCAACCTCTTCCATCACTATTGTTTCAACACATTTGAAGTGTTGGAACAAGATTCGGGACAGTCGAAACAAGTTAGCTCAATCCGTGCGTCAATGTCTTTAATTAGACTCAGTTTGTGTGTTACATTACGAAGTCTATAACTTGTGACTTTTTCGCAACCGGACCTCGTAATTGGACTCGAACTCTTCCATTACTATTGTTTCAACACATTTGAAGTGTTGGAACAAGATTCGTGACAGTCGAAACAAGTTAGCTCCATCCGTGCGTCAACGTTTCTAATTGGACTCAGTTTGTGTGTTATATTCCGAAGCCTATAACTTGTGACTTTTTCGCAACCGGACCACATAATTGGACTCGAACTCTTCCATTACTATTGTTTCAACAGATTTTAAGTGTTAGAACAAGATTTGGGATAGTCGAAACAAGTTACTTCCATCCGTGCTTCAACTTCTCAAATTGGACTCAGTTTGTGTGTTACATTCCGAAGCCTATAACTTGTGACTTTTGCGCAACCAGACCTCGTAATTCGACTCAAACTCTTCCATCACTATTGTTTCAACACATTTGAAGTGTTGGAACAAGATTCGGGACAGTCGAAACAAGTTAGCTCCATCCGTGTGCAATGTCTTTAATTGGACACAGTTTGTGTGTTACATTATGAAGCCTATAACTTGTCACTTTTTCGCAACCGGACCTCATAATTGGACTCAAACTCTTCCATCACTACTGTTTCAACACATTTGAAGTGTTGGAACAGGATTCGGGACAGTCGAAACAAGTTAGCTACATCAGTGCGTCAACGTTTCTAATTAGACTCAGTTTGTGTGTTATATTCCGAAGCCTATAACTGGTGACTTTTTCGCAACCGGACCTCGTAATTGGACTCGAACTCTTCCATTACTATTGTTTCAACAGATTTTAAGTGTTGGAACAAGATTTGGGACAGTCGAAACAAGTTAACTCCATCCGTGCGTCAACGTCTCAAATTGGACTCAGTTTGTGTGATACATTCCGAAGCCTATAACTTGTGACTTTTTCACAACCGGACCTCGTAATTAGATTCGAATTCTTCCTTTACTATTGTTTGAACACATTTGAAGTGTTGGAACAAGATTCGGGGCAGTCGAAACAAGTTAGCTCCATCCATGAGTCAACGTCTCAAATTGGACTCAGTTTGTGTCTTACATTCCGAAGCCTATAACTTGTGACTTTTTCGCAACCGGACCTCTTAATTGGACTCAACCTCTTCCATCACTATTGTTTCAACACATTTGAAGTGTTGGAACAAGATTCGGGACAGTCGAAACAAGTTAGCTCCATCCGTGCGTCAATGTCTTTAATTAGACTCAGTTTGTGTGTTACATTACGTAGTCTATAACTTATGACTTTTTCGCAACCGGACCTCGTAATTAGACTCGAATTTTTCCATTACTATTGTTTGAACACATTTGAAGTGTTGGAACAAGATTCGGGGCAGTCGAAACAAGTTAGCTCCATCCATGAGTCAACGTCTCAAATTGGACTAAGTTTGTGTCTTACATTCCGAAGCCTATAACTGGTGACTTTTTCGCAACCGGACCTCGTAATTGGACTCGAACTCTTCCATTACTATTGTTTCAACAGATTTTAAGTGTTAGAACAAGATTTGGGATAGCAGAAACAAGTTACTTCCATCCGTGCGTCAACGTCTCAAATTGCACTCAGTTTGTGTGTTACATTCCGAAGCCTATAACTTGTGACTTTTGCGCAACCAGACCTCGTAATTGGACTCAAACTTTTCCATCACTATTGTTTCAACACATTTGAAGTGTTGGAACAAGATTCGGGACAGTTGAAACAAGTTAGCTCCATCCGTGTGCAATGTCTTTAATTGGACACAGTTTGTGTGTTACATTACGAAGCGTATAACTTGTGACTTTTTCGCAACCGGACCTAATAATTGGACTCAAACTCTTCCATCACTATTGTTTCAACACATTCGAAGTGTTGGAACAAGATTCGGGACAGTCGAAAGAAGTTAGCTACATCAGTGCGTCAATGTCTTTAATTGGACTCCGTTTGTGTGTTACATTACGAAGCCTATAACTTGTGACTTTTTCGCAACCGGACCTCGTAATTGGACTCAAACACTTCCAATACTATTGTTTCAACACATATGAAGTGTTTGAACAAGATTCGTGATAGTCGAAACAAGTTTGCTCCATCCATGCTTCAACGTCTCAAATTGGACTCAATTTGTGTCTTACATTCCGAAGCCTATAACTTGAGACTTTGTCACAACCAGACCTCGTAATTGGACTCAAACTCTTCCATTACTATTGTTTCAACAGATTTTAAGTGTTAGAACAAGATTTGGGATAGTCGAAACAAGTTACTTCCATCCGTGCGTCAACATCTCAAATTGGACTCAGTTTGTGTGTTACATTCCGAAGCCTATAACTTGTGACTTTTGCGCAACCAGACCTCGTAATTCGACTCAAACTCTTCCATTACTATTGTTTCAACAGATTTTAAGTGTTGGAACAAGATTTGGGACAGTCGAAACAAGTTAACTCCATCCGTGCGTCAACGTCTCAAATTGCACTTAGTTTGTGTGATACATTCCGAAGCATATAACTTGTGACTTTTTCACAACCGGACCTCGTAATTAGACTCGAATTCTTCCATTACTATTGTTTGAACACATTTGAAGTGTTGGAACAAGATTCGGGGCAGTCGAAACAAGTTAGCTCCATCCATGAGTCAACGTCTCAAATTGGACTATGTTTGTGTCTTACATTCCGAAGCCTATAACTTGTGACTTTTTCGCAACCGGACCTCTTAATTGGACTCAAACTCTTCCATCACTATTGTTTCAACACATTTGAAGTGTTGGAACAAGATTCGGGACAGTCAAAACAAGTTAGCTACATCAGTGCGTCAACGTTTCTAATTAGACTTAGTTTGTGTGTTATATTCCGAAGCCTATAACTGGTGACTTTTTCGCAACCGGACCTCGTAATTGGACTCGAACTCTTCCATTACTATTGTTTCAACAGATTTTAAGTGTTAGAACAAGATTTGGGATAGCAGAAACAAGTTACTTCCATCCGTGCGTCAACGTCTCAAATTGCACTCGGTTTGTGTGTTACATTCCGAAGCCTATAACTTGTGACTTTTGCGCAACCAGACCTCGTAATTGGACTCAAACTCTTCCATCACTATTGTTTCAACACATGTGAAGTGTTGGAACAAGATTCGGGGCAGTTGAAACAAGTTAGCTCCATCCGTGTGCAATGTCTTTAATTGGACACAGTTTGTGTGTTACATTACGAAACCTATAACTTGTGACTTTTTCGCAACCGGACCTAATAATTGGACTCAAACTCTTCCATCACTATTGTTTCAACACATTTGAAGTGTTGGAACAAGATTCGGGACAGTCGAAAGAAGTTAGCTACATCAGTGCGTCAATGTCTTTAATTGGACTCCGTTTGTGTGTTACATTACGAAGCCTATAACTTGTGACTTTTTCGCAACCGGACCTCGTAATTGGACTCAAACACTTCCAATACTATTGTTTCAACACATATGAAGTGTTTGAACAAGATTCGTGATAGTCGAAACAAGTTTGCTCCATCCATGCTTCAACGTCTCAAATTGGACTCAATTTGTGTCTTACATTCCGAAGCCTATAACTTGTGACTTTGTCACAACCAGACCTCGTAATTGGACTCAAACTCTTCCATTACTATTGTTTCAACAGATTTTAAGTGTTAGAACAAGATTTGGGATAGTCGAAACAAGTTACTTCCATCCGTGCGTCAACATCTCAAATTGGACTCAGTTTGTGTGTTACATTCCGAAGCCTATAACTTGTGACTTTTGCGCAACCAGACCTCGTAATTCGACTCAAACTCTTCCATTACTATTGTTTCAACAGATTTTAAGTGTTGGAACAAGATTTGGGACAGTCGAAACAAGTTAACTCCATCCGTGCGTCAACGTCTCAAATTGCACTTAGTTTGTGTGATACATTCCGAAGCATATAACTTGTGACTTTTTCACAACCGGACCTCGTAATTAGACTCGAATTCTTCCATTACTATTGTTTGAACACATTTGAAGTGTTGGAACAAGATTCGGGGCAGTCGAAACAAGTTAGCTCCATCCATGAGTCAACGTCTCAAATTGGACTCAGTTTGTGTCTTACATTCCGAAGCCTATAACTTATGACTTTTTCGCAACCGGACCTCTTAATTGGACTCAAACTCTTCCATCACTATTGTTTCAACACATTTGAAGTGTTGGAACAAGATTCGGGACAGTCAAAACAAGTTAGCTACATCAGTGCGTCAACGTTTCTAATTAGACTTAGTTTGTGTGTTATATTCCGAAGCCTATAACTGGTGACTTTTTCGCAACCGGACCTCGTAATTGGACTCGAACTCTTCCATTACTATTGTTTCAACAGATTTTAAGTGTTAGAACAAGATTTGGGATAGCAGAAACAAGTTACTTCCATCCGTGCGTCAACGTCTCAAATTGCACTCGGTTTGTGTGTTACATTCCGAAGCGTATAACTTGTGACTTTTGCGCAACCAGACCTCGTAATTGGACTCAAACTCTTCCATCACTATTGTTTCAACACATGTGAAGTGTTGGAAAAGAATTCGGGGCAGTTGAAACAAGTTAGCTCCATCCGTGTGCAATGTCTTTAATTGGACACAGTTTGTGTGTTACATTACGAAACCTATAACTTGTGACTTTTTCGCAACCGGACCTAATAATTGGACTCAAACTCTTCCATCACTATTGTTTCAACACATTTGAAGTGTTGGAACAAGATTCGGGACAGTCGAAAGAAGTTAGCTACATCAGTGCGTCAATGTCTTTAATTGGACTCCGTTTGTGTGTTACATTACGAAGCCTATAACTTGTGACTTTTTCGCAACCGGACCTCGTAATTGGACTCAAACACTTCCAATACTATTGTTTCAACACATATGAAGTGTTGGAACAAGATTCGTGATAGTCGAAACAAGTTTGCTCCATCCATGCTTCAACGTCTCAAATTGGACTCAATTTGTGTCTTACATTCCGAAGCCTATAACTTGTGACTTTGTCGCAACCAGACCTCGTAATTGGACTCAAACTCTTCCATTACTATTGTTTCAACAGATTTTAAGTGTTAGAACAAGATTTGGGATAGTCGAAACAAGTTACTTCCATCCGTGCGTCAACGTCTCAAATTGGACTCAGTTTGTGTGTTACATTCCGAAGCCTATAACTTGTGACTTTTGCGCAACCAGACCTCGTAATTCGACTCAAACTCTTCCATTACTATTGTTTCAACAGATTTTAAGTGTTGGAACAAGATTTGGGACAGTCGAAACAAGTTAACTCCATCCGTGCGTCAACGTCTCAAATTGGACTCAGTTTGTGTGCTACATTCCGAAGCCTATAACTTGTGACTTTTTCACAACCGGACCTCGTAATTAGACTCGAATTCTTCCATTACTATTGTTTGAACACATTTGAAGTGTTGGAACAAGATTCGGGGCAGTCGAAACAAGTTAGCTCCATCCATGAGTCAACGTCTCAAATTGGACTCAGTTTGTGTCTTACATTCCGAAGCCTATAACTTGTGACTTTTTCGCAACCGGACCTCTTAATTGGACTCAACCTCTTCCATCACTATTGTTTCAACAGATTTGAAGTGTTGGAACAAGATTCGGGACAGTCGAAACAAGTTAGCTCCATCCGTGCGTCAATGTCTTTAATTAGACTCAGTTTGTGTGTTACATTACGTAGTCTATAACTAGTGACTTTTTCGCAACCGGACCTCGTAATTAGACTCGAACTCTTCCATTACTATTGTTTGAACACATTTGAAGTGTTGGAACAAGATTCGGGACAGTCGAAACAAGTTAGCTTAATCCGTGCGTCAATGTCTTTAATTAGACTCAGTTTGTGTGTTACATTACGAAGTCTATAACTTGTGACTTTATCGCAACCGTACCTCGTAATTTTAGTCAAACTCTTCCATTACAATTGTTTCAACAGATTTTAAGTGTTAGAACAAGATTTGGGATAGCAGAAACAAGTTACTTCCATCCGTGCGTCAACGTCTCAAATTGCACTCAGTTTGTGTGTTACATTCCGAAGCCTATAAGTTGTGACTTTATCGCAACCGGACCTCGTAATTTTACTCAAACTCTTCCATTACAATTGTTTCAACACATTTGAAGTGTTGGAACAAGATTCGTTACAGTCAAAACAAGTTAGCTCCATCCGTGCGTCAACGTTTCTAATTGGACTCAGTTTGTGTGTTATATTCCGAAGCCTATAACTTGTGACTTTTTCGCAACCGGACCTCGTAACTGGACTCGAACTCTTCCATTACTATTGTTTCAACAGATTTTAAGTGTTAGAACAAGATTTGGGATAGTCCAAACAAGTTACTTCCATCCGTGCTTCAACTTCTCAAATTGGACTCAGTTTGTGTGTTACATTCCGATGCCTATAACTTGTGACTTTTGCGCAACCAGACCTCGTAATTTGACTCAAACTCTTCCATTAATATTGTTTCAACAGATTTGAAGTGTTGGAACAAGATTTGGGAGAGTCGAAACAAGTTAACACCATCCGTGCGTCAACGTCTCAAATTGGACTGAGTTTGTGTGATACATTCCGAAGCCTATAACTTGTGACTTTTTCACAACCGGACCTCGTAATTAGACTCGAATTCTTCCATTACTATTGTTTGAACACATTTGAAGTGTTGGAACAAGATTCGGGGCAGTCGAAACAAGTTAGCTCCATCCATGAGTCAACGACTCAAATTGGACTGAGTTTGTGTCTTACATTCCGAAGCCTATAACTTGTGACTTTTTCGCAACCGGACCTCTTAATTGGACTCAACCTCTTCCATCACTATTGTTTCAACACATTTGAAGTGTTGGAACAAGATTCGGGACAGTCAAAACAAGTTAGCTCCATCCGTGCGTCAATGTCTTTAATTAGACTCAGTTTGTGTGTTACATTACGTAATCTATAACTTGTGACTTTTTCGCAACCGGACCTCGTAATTAGACTCGAACTCTTCCATTACTATTGTTTCAACACATTTGAAGTGTTGGAACAAGATTCGGGACAGTCGAAACAAGTTAGCTTAATCCGTGCGTCAATCTCTTTAATTAGACTTAGTTTGTGTGTTACATTACGAAGTCTATAACTTGTGACTTTATCGCAACCGTACCTCGTAATTTTAGTCAAACTCTTCCATTACAATTGTTTCAACAGATTTTAAGTGTTAGAACAAGATTTGGGATAGCAGAAACAGGTTACTTCCATCTGTGCGTCAACGTCTCAAATTGCACTCAGTTTGTGTGATACATTCCGAAGCCTATAACTTGTGACTTTTTCACAACCGAACCACGTAATTAGACTCGAATTCTTCCATTACTATTGTTTGAACACATTTGAAGTGTTGGAACAAGATTCGGGGCAGTCGAAACAAGTTAGCTCCATCCATGAGTCAACGTCTCAAATTGGACTGAGTTTGTGTCTTACATTCCGAAGCCTATAACTTGTCACTTTTTCGCAACCGGACCTCTTAATTGGACTCAACCTCTTCCATCACTATTGTTTCAACACATTTGAAGTGTTGGAACAAGATTCGGGACAGTCGAAACAAGTTAGCTCAATCCGTGCGTCAATGTCTTTAATTAGACTCAGTTTGTGTGTTACATTACGAAGTCTATAACTTGTGACTTTATCGCAACCGTACCTCGTAATTTTAGTCAAACTCTTCCATTACAATTGTTTCAACAGATTTTAAGTGTTAGAACAAGATTTGGGATAGCAGAAACAAGTTACTTCCATCTGTGCGTCAACGTCTCAAATTGCACTCAGTTTGTGTGATACATTCCGAAGCCTATAACTTGTGACTTTTTCACAACCGAACCTCGTAATTAGACTCGAATTCTTCCATTACTATTGTTTGAACACATTTGAAGTGTTGGAACAAGATTCGGGGCAGTCGAAACAAGTTAGCTCCATCCATGAGTCAACGTCTCAAATTGGACTGAGTTTGTGTCTTACATTCCGAAGCCTATAACTTGTCACTTTTTCGCAACCGGACCTCATAATTGGACTCAAACTCTTCCATCACTACTGTTTCAACACATTTGAAGTGTTGGAACAAGATTCGGGACAGTCGAAACAAGTTAGCTACATCAGTGCGTCAACGTTTCTAATTAGACTCAGTTTGTGTGTTATATTCCGAAGCCTATAACTGGTGACTTTTTCGCAACCGGACCTCGTAATTGGACTCGAACTCTTCCATTACTATTGTTTCAACACATTTGAAGTGTTGGAACAAGATTCGTGACAGTCGAAACAAGTTAACTCCATCCGTGCGTCAACATTTCTAATTGGACTCAGTTTGTGTGTTATATTCCGAAGCCTATAACTTGTGACTTTTTCGCAACCGGACCTCGTAATTGGACTCGAACTCTTCCATTACTATTGTTTCAACACATTTGAAGTGTTGGAACAAGATTCGTGACAGTCGAAACAAGTTAGTTCCATCCATGCTTCAACGTCTCAAATTGGACTCAATTTGTGTCTTACATTCCGAAGCCTATAACTTGAGACTTTGTCGCAACCAGACCTCGTAATTGGAGTCAAACTCTTCCATTTCTATTGTTTCAACAGATTTCAAGTATTAGAACAAGATTTGGGATAGTCGAAACAAGTTACTTACATCCGTGCGTCAACGTCTCAAATTGGATTCAGTTTGTGTGTTACAATCCGAAGCCTATAACTTGTGACTTTTGCGCAACCAGACCTCGTAATTTGACTCAAACTCTTCCATTACTATTGTTTCAACAGATTTTAAGTGTTGGAATAAGATTTGGGACAGTCGAAACAAGTTAACTCCATCCGTGCGTCAACGTCTCAAATTGGACTCAGTTTGTGTGTTACATTACGAAGCCTATAACTTGTGACTTTTTCGCAACCGGACCTCATAATTGGACTCAAACTCTTCCATCACTATTGTTTCAACACATTTGAAGTGTTGGAACAAGATTCGGGACAGTCGAAACAAGTTAGCTACATCAGTGCGTCAACGTTTCTAATTAGACTCAGTTTGTGTGTTATATTCCGAAGCCTATAACTTGTGACTTTTTCGCAACCGGACCTCGTAATTGGACTCGAACTCTTCCATTACTGTTGTTTCAACAGATTTTAAGTGTTAGAACAAGATTTGGGATAGCAGAAACAAGTTACTTCCATCCGTGCGTCAACGTCTCAAATTGCACTCAGTTTGTGTGTTACATTCCGAAGCCTATAACTTGTGACTTTTGCGCAACCAGACCTCGTAATTGGACTCAAACTCTTCCATCACTATTGTTTCAACACATTTGAAGAGTTGGAACAAGATTCGGGACAGTTGAAACAAGTTAGCTCCATCCGTGTGCAATGTCTTTAATTGTACACAGTTTGTGTGTTACATTACGAAGCCTATAACTTGTGACTTTTTCGCAACCGGAGCGAATAATTGGACTCAAACTCTTCCATCACTATTGTTTCAACACATTTGAAGTGTTGGAACAAGATTCGGGACAGTCGAAAGAAGTTAGCTACATCAGTGCGTCAATGTCTTTAATTGGACTCCGTTTGTGTGTTACATTACGAAGCCTATAACTTGTGACTTTTTCGCAACCGGACCTCGTAATTGGACTCAAACACTTCCAATACTATTGTTTCAACACATATGAAGTGTTGGAACAAGATTCGTGATAGTCGAAACAAGTTTACTCCATCCATGCTTCAACGTCTCAAATTGGACTCAATTTGTGTCTTACATTCCGAAGCCTATAACTTGTGACTTTGTCGCAACCAGACCTCGTAATTGGACTCAAACTCTTCCATTACTATTGTTTCAACAGATTTTAAGTGTTAGAACAAGATTTGGGATAGTCGAAACAAGTTACTTCCATCCGTGCGTCAACGTCTCAAATTGGACTCAGTTTGTGTGTTACATTCCGAAGCCTATAACTTGTGACTTTTGCGCAACCAGACCTCGTAATTCGACTCAAACTCTTCCATTACTATTGTTTCAACAGATTTTAAGTGTTGGAACAAGATTTGGGACAGTCGAAACAAGTTAACTCCATCCGTGCGTCAACGTCTCAAATTGGACTCAGTTTGTGTGATACATTCCGAAGCCTATAACTTGTGACTTTTTCACAACCGGACCTCGTAATTAGACTCGAATTCTTCCATTACTATTGTTTGAACACATTTGAAGTGTTGGAACAAGATTTGGGGCAGTCGAAACAAGTTAGCTCCATCCATGAGTCAACGTCTCAAATTGGACTCAGTTTGTGTCTTACATTCCGAAGCCTATAACTTGTGACTTTTTCGCAACCGGACCTCTTAATTGGACTCAACCTCTTCCATTACTATTGTTTCAACACATTTGAAGTGTTGGAACAAGATTCGGGACAGTGGAAACAAGTTAGCTCCATCCGTGCGTCAATGTCTTTAATTAGACTCAGTTTGTGTGTTACATTACGTAGTCTATAACTTGTGACTTTTTCGCAACCGGACCTCGTAATTAGACTCGAACTCTTCCATTACTATTGTTTCAACACATTTGAAGTGTTGGAACAAGATTCGGGACAGTCGAAACAAGTTAGCTTAATCCGTGCGTCAATGTCTTTAATTAGACTCAGTTTGTGTGTTACATTACGAAGTCTATAACTTGTGACTTTATCGCAACCGTACCTCGTAATTTTACTCAAACTCTTCCATTACAATTGTTTCAACAGATTTTAAGTGTTAGAACAAGATTTGGGATAGCAGAAACAAGTTACTTCCATCCGTGCGTCAACGTCTCAAATTGCACTCAGTTTGTGTGTTACATTCCGAAGTCTATAACTTGTGACTTTATCGCAACCGGACCTCGTAATTTTACTCAAACTCTTCCATTACAATTGTTTCAACAGATTTTAAGTGTTGGAACAAGATTTGGGAGAGTCGAAACAAGTTAACACCATCCGTGCGTCAACGTCTCAAATTGGACTCAGTTTGTGTGATACATTCCGAAGCCTATAACTTGTGACTTTTTCACAACCGGACCTCGTAATTAGACTCGAATTCTTCCATTACTATTGTTTGAACACATTTGAAGTGTTGGAAGAAGATTTGGGGCAGTCGAAACAAGTTAGCTCCATCCATGAGTCAACGACTCAAATTGGACAGAGTTTGTGTCTTACATTCCGAAGCCTATAACTTGTGACTTTTTCGCAACCGGACCTCTTAATTGGACTCAACCTCTTCCATCACTATTGTTTCAACACATTTGAAGTGTTGGAACAAGATTCGGGACAGTTGAAACAAGTTAGCTCCATCCGTGTGCAATGTCTTTAATTGGACACAGTTTGTGTGTTACATTACGAAGCCTATAACTTGTGACTTTTTCACAACCGGACCTAATAATTGGACTCAAACTCTTCCATCACTATTGTTTCAACACATTAGAAGTGTTGGAACAAGATTCGGGACAGTCGAAAGAAGTTAGCTACATCAGTGCGTCAATGTCTTTAATTGGACTCCGTTTGTGTGTTACATTACGAAGCCTATAACTTGTGACTTTTTCGCAACCGGACCTCGTAATTGGACTCAAACACTTCCAATACTATTGTTTCAACACATATGAAGTGTTGGAACAAGATTCGTGATAGTCGAAACAAGTTTGCTCCATCCATGCTTCAACGTCTCAAATTGGACTTAATTTGTGTCTTACATTCCGAAGCCTATAACTTGTGACTTTGTCGCAACCAGACCTCGTAATTGGACTCAAACTCTTCCATTACTATTGTTTCAACAGATTTTAAGTGTTAGAACAAGATTTGGGATAGTCGAAACAAGTTACTTCCATCCGTGCGTCAACGTCTCAAATTGGACTCAGTTTGTGTGTTACATTCCGAAGCCTATAACTTGTGACTTTTGCGCAACCAGACCTCGTAATTCGACTAAAACTCTTCCATTACTATTGTTTCAACAGATTTTAAGTGTTGGAACAAGATTTGGGACAGTCGAAACAAGTTAACTCCATCCGTGCGTCAACGTCTCAAATTGGACTAAGTTTGTGTGATACAATCCGAAGCCTATAACTTGTGACTTTTTCACAACCGGACCTCGTAATTCGACTCGAATTCTTCCATTACTATTGTTTGAACACATTTGAAGTGTTCGAACAAGATTCGGGGCAGTCGAAACAAGTTAGCTCCATCCATGAGTCAACGTTTCAAATTGGACTCAGTTTGTGTCTTACATTCCGAAGCCTATAACTTGTGACTTTTTCGCAACCGGACCTCTTAATTGGACTCAACCTCTTCCATCACTATTGTTTCAACACATTTGAAGTGTTGGAACAAGATTCGGGACAGTCGAAACAAGTTAGCTCCATCCGTGCGTCAATGTCTTTAATTAGACTCAGTTTGTGTGTTACATTACGTAGTCTATAACTTGTGACTTTTTCGCAACCGGACCTCGTAATTAGACTCGAACTCTTCCATTACTATTGTTTCAACACATTTGAAGTGTTGGAACAAGATTCGGGACAATCGAAACAAGTTAGCTTAATCCGTGCGTCAATGTCTTTAATTAGACTCAGTTTGTGTGTTACATTACGAAGTCTATAACTTGTCACTTTATCGCAACCGTACCTCGTAATTTTACTCAAACTCTTCCATTACAATTGTTTCAACAGATTTTAAGTGTTGGAACAAGATTTGGGAGAGTCGAAACAAGTTAACACCATCCGTGCGTCAACGTCTCAAATTGGACTCAGTTTGTGTGATACATTCCGAAGCCTATAACTTGTGACTTTTTCACAACCGAACCTCGTAATTAGACTCGAATTCTTCCATTACTATTGTTTGAACACATTTGAAGTGTTGGAACAAGATTCGGGGCAGTCGAAACAAGTTAGCTCCATCCATGAGTCAACGTCTCAAATTGGACTGAGTTTGTGTCTTACATTCCGAAGCCTATAACTTGTGACTTTTTCGCAACCGGACCTCTTAATTGGACTCAACCTCTTCCATCACTATTGTTTCAACACATTTGAAGTGTTGGAACAAGATTCGGGACAGTCGAAACAAGTTAGCTCAATCCGTGCGTCAATGTCTTTAATTAGACTCAGTTTGTGTGTTACATTACGAAGTCTATAACTTGTGACTTTTTCGCAACCAGACCTCGTAATTGGACTCGAACTCTTCCATTACTATTGTTTCAACACATTTGAAGTGTTGGAACAAGATTCGTGACAGTCGAAACAAGTTAGCTCCATCCGTGCGTCAACATTTCTAATTGGACTCAGTTTGTGTGTTATATTCCGAAGCCTATAACTTGTGACTTTTTTGCAACCGGACCTCATAATTGGACTCGAACTCTTCCATTACTATTGTTTCAACAGAGTTTAAGTGTTAGAACAAGATTTGGGATAGTCGAAACAAGTTACTTCCATCCGTGCTTCAACTTCTCAAATTGGACTCAGTTTGTGTGTTACATTCCGAAGCCTATAACTTGTGACTTTTGCGCAACCAGACCTCGTAATTCGATTCAAACTCTTCCATCACTATTGTTTCAACACATTTGAAGTGTTGGAACAAGATTCGGGACAGTCGAAACAAGTTAGCTTAATCCGTGCGTCAATGTCTTTAATTAGACTCAGTTTGTGTGTTACATTACGAAGTCTATAACTTGTGACTTTATCGCAACCGTACCTCGTAATTTTACTCAAACTCTTCCATTACAATGGTTTCAACAGATTTTAAGTGTTAGAACAAGATTTGGGATAGCAGAAACAAGTTACTTCCATCCGTGCGTCAACGTCTCAAATTGCACTCAGTTTGTGTGTTACATTCCGAAGCCTATAAGTTGTGACTTTATCGCAACCGGACCTCGTAATTTTACTCAAACTCTTCCATTACAATTGTTTCAACACATTTGAAGTGTTGGAACAAGATTCGTTACAGTCAAAACAAGTTAGCTCCATCCGTGCGTCAACGTTTCTAATTGGACTCAGTTTGTGTGTTATATTCCGAAGCCTATAACTTGTGACTTTTTCGCAACCGGACCTCATAATTGGACTCGAACTCTTCCATTACTATTGTTTCAACAGATTTAAGTGTTAGAACAAGATTTGGGATAGTCGAAACAAGTTACTTCCATCCGTGCTTCAACTTCTCAAATTGGACTCAGTTTGTGTGTTACATTCCGAAGCCTATAACTTGTGACTTTTGCGCAACCAGACCTCGTAATTCGATTCAAACTCTTCCATCACTATTGTTTCAACACATTTGAAGTGTTGGAACAAGATTCGGGACAGTCGAAACAAGTTAGCTCCATCCGTATGCAATGTCTTTAATTGGACACAGTTTGTGTGTTACATTACGAAGCCTATAACTTGTGACTTTTTCGCAACCGGACCTCATAATTGGACTCAAACTCTTCCATCACTATTGTTTCAACACATTTGAAGTGTTGGAACAAGATTCGGGACAGTCGAAACAAGTTAGCTACATCAGTGCGTCAACGTTTCTAATTAGACTCAGCTTGTGTGTTATATTCCGAAGCCTATAACTTATGACTTTTTCGCAACCGGACCTCGTAATTGGACTCGAACTCTTCCATTACTATTGTTTCAACAGATTTTAAGTGTTAGAACAAGATTTGGGATAGCAGAAACAAGTTACTTCCATCCGTGCGTCAACGTCTCAAATTGCACCTAGTTTGTGTGTTACATTCCGAAGCCTATAACTTGTGACTTTTGCGCAACCAGACCTCGTAATTCGACTCAAACTCTTCCATCACTATTGTTTCAACACATTTGAAGTGTTGGAACAAGATTCGGGACAGTTGAAACAAGTTAGCTCCATCCGTGTGCAATGTCTTTAATTGGACACAGTTTGTGTGTTACATTACGAAGCCTATAACTTGTGACTTTTTCACAACCGGACCTAATAATTGGACTCAAACTCTTCCATCACTATTGTTTCAACACATTAGAAGTGTTGGAACAAGATTCGGGACAGTCGAAAGAAGTTAGCTACATCAGTGCGTCAATGTCTTTAATTGGACTCCGTTTGTGTGTTACATTACGAAGCCTATAACTTGTGACTTTTTCGCAACCGGACCTCGTAATTGGACTCAAACACTTCCAATACTATTGTTTCAACACATATGAAGTGTTGGAACAAGATTCGTGATAGTCGAAACAAGTTTGCTCCATCCATGCTTCAACGTCTCAAATTGGACTTAATTTGTGTCTTACATTCCGAAGCCTATAACTTGTGACTTTGTCGCAACCAGACCTCGTAATTGGACTCAAACTCTTCCATTACTATTGTTTCAACAGATTTTAAGTGTTAGAACAAGATTTGGGATAGTCGAAACAAGTTACTTCCATCCGTGCGTCAACGTCTCAAATTGGACTCAGTTTGTGTGTTACATTCCGAAGCCTATAACTTGTGACTTTTGCGCAACCAGACCTCGTAATTCGACTAAAACTCTTCCATTACTATTGTTTCAACAGATTTTAAGTGTTGGAACAAGATTTGGGACAGTCGAAACAAGTTAACTCCATCCGTGCGTCAACGTCTCAAATTGGACTCAGTTTGTGTGATACAATCCGAAGCCTATAACTTGTGACTTTTTCACAACCGGACCTCGTAATTCAACTCGAATTCTTCCATTACTATTGTTTGAACACATTTGAAGTGTTCGAACAAGATTCGGGGCAGTCGAAACAAGTTAGCTCCATCCATGAGTCAACGTTTCAAATTGGACTCAGTTTGTGTCTTACATTCCGAAGCCTATAACTTGTGACTTTTTCGCAACCGGACCTCTTAATTGGACTCAACCTCTTCCATCACTATTGTTTCAACACATTTGAAGTGTTGGAACAAGATTCGGGACAGTCGAAACAAGTTAGCTCCATCCGTGCGTCAATGTCTTTAATTAGACTCAGTTTGTGTGTTACATTACGTAGTCTATAACTTGTGACTTTTTCGCAACCGGACCTCGTAATTAGACTCGAACTCTTCCATTACTATTGTTTCAACACATTTGAAGTGTTGGAACAAGATTCGGGACAGTCGAAACAAGTTAGCTTAATCCGTGCGTCAATGTCTTTAATTAGACTCAGTTTGTGTGTTACATTACGAAGTCTATAACTTGTGACTTTATCGCAACCGTACCTCGTAATTTTACTCAAACTCTTCCATTACAATTGTTTCAACAGATTTTAAGTGTTGGAACAAGATTTGGGAGAGTCGAAACAAGTTAACACCATCCGTGCGTCAACGTCTCAAATTGGACTCAGTTTGTGTGATACATTCCGAAGCCTATAACTTGTGACTTTTTCACAACCGAACCTCGTAATTAGACTCGAATTCTTCCATTACTATTGTTTGAACACATTTGAAGTGTTGGAACAAGATTCGGGGCAGTCGAAACAAGTTAGCTCCATCCATGAGTCAACGTCTCAAATTGGACTGAGTTTGTGTCTTACATTCCGAAGCCTATAACTTGTGACTTTTTTGCAACCGGACCTCTTAATTGGACTCAACCTCTTCCATCACTATTGTTTCAACACATTTGAAGTGTTGGAACAAGATTCGGGACAGTCGAAACAAGTTAGCTCAATCCGTGCATCAATGTCTTTAATTAGACTCAGTTTGTGTGTTACATTACGAAGTTTATAACTTGTGACTTTTTCGCAACCGGACCTCGTAATTGGACTCGAACTCTTCCATTACTATTGTTTCAACACATTTGAAGTGTTGGAACAAGATTCGTGACAGTCGAAACAAGTTAGCTCCATCCGTGCGTCAACATTTCTAATTGGACTCAGTTTGTGTGTTATATTCCGAAGCCTATAACTTGTGACTTTTTTGCAACCGGACCTCATAATTGGACTCGAACTCTTCCATTACTATTGTTTCAACAGAGTTTAAGTGTTAGAACAAGATTTGGGATAGTCGAAACAAGTTACTTCCATCCGTGCTTCAACTTCTCAAATTGGACTCAGTTTGTGTGTTACATTCCGAAGCCTATAACTTGTGACTTTTGCGCAACCAGACCTCGTAATTCGATTCAAACTCTTCCATCACTATTGTTTCAACACATTTGAAGTGTTGGAACAAGATTCGGGACAGTCGAAACAAGTTAGCTTAATCCGTGCGTCAATGTCTTTAATTAGACTCAGTTTGTGTGTTACATTACGAAGTCTATAACTTGTGACTTTATCGCAACCGTACCTCGTAATTTTACTCAAACTCTTCCATTACAATGGTTTCAACAGATTTTAAGTGTTAGAACAAGATTTGGGATAGCAGAAACAAGTTACTTCCATCCGTGCGTCAACGTCTCAAATTGCACTCAGTTTGTGTGTTACATTCCGAAGCCTATAACTTGTGACTTTATCGCAACCGGACCTCGTAATTTTACTCAAACTCTTCCATTACAATTGTTTCAACACATTTGAAGTGTTGGAACAAGATTCGTTACAGTCAAAACACGTTAGCTCCATCCGTGCGTCAACGTTTCTAATTGGACTCAGTTTGTGTGTTAGATTCCGAAGCCTATAACTTGTGACTTTTTCGCAACCGGACCTCATAATTGGACTCGAACTCTTCCATTACTATTGTTTCAACAGATTTTAAGTGTTAGAACAAGATTTGGGATAGTCGAAACAAGTTACTTCCATCCGTGCTTCAACTTCTCAAATTGGACTCAGTTTGTGTGTTACATTCCGAAGCCTATAACTTGTGACTTTTGCGCAACCAGACCTCGTAATTCGATTCAAACTCTTCCATCACTATTGTTTCAACACATTTGAAGTGTTGGAACAAGATTCGGGACAGTCGAAACAAGTTAGCTCCATCCATGTGCAATGTCTTTAATTGGACACAGTTTGTGTGTTACATTACGAAGCCTATAACTTGTGACTTTTTCGCAACCGGACCTCATAATTGGACTCAAACTCTTCCATCACTATTGTTTCAACACATTTGAAGTGTTGGAACAAGATTCGGGACAGTCGAAACAAGTTAGCTACATCAGTGCGTCAACGTTTCTAATTAGACTCAGCTTGTGTGTTATATTCCGAAGCCTATAACTTATGACTTTTTCGCAACCGGACCTCGTAATTGGACTCGAACTCTTCCATTACTATTGTTTCAACAGATTTAAGTGTTAGAACAAGATTTGGGATAGCAGAAACAAGTTACTTCCATCCGTGCGTCAACGTCTCAAATTGCACCTAGTTTGTGTGTTACATTCCGAAGCCTATAACTTGTGACTTTTGCGCAACCAGACCTCGTAATTCGACTCAAACTCTTCCATCACTATTGTTTCAACACATTTGAAGTGTTGGAACAAGATTCGGGACAGTTGAAACAAGTTAGCTCCATCCGTGTGCAATGTCTTTAATTGGACACAGTTTGTGTGTTACATTACGAAGCCTATAACTTGTGACTTTTTCACAACCGGACCTAATAATTGGACTCAAACTCTTCCATAACTATTGTTTCAACACATTAGAAGTGTTGGAACAAGATTCGGGACAGTCGAAAGAAGTTAGCTACATCAGTGCGTCAATGTCTTTAATTGGACTCCGTTTGTGTGTTACATTACGAAGCCTATAACTTGTGACTTTTTCGCAACCGGACCTCGTAATTGGACTCAAACACTTCCAATACTATTGTTTCAACACATATGAAGTGTTGGAACAAGATTCGTGATAGTCGAAACAAGTTTGCTCCATCCATGCTTCAACGTCTCAAATTGGACTTAATTTGTGTCTTACATTCCGAAGCCTATAACTTGTGACTTTGTCGCAACCAGACCTCGTAATTGGACTCAAACTCTTCCATTACTATTGTTTCAACAGATTTTAAGTGTTAGAACAAGATTTGGGATAGTCGAAACAAGTTACTTCCATCCGTGCGTCAACGTCTCAAATTGGACTCAGTTTGTGTGTTACATTCCGAAGCCTATAACTTGTGACTTTTGCGCAACCAGACCTCGTAATTCTACTAAAACTCTTCCATTACTATTGTTTCAACAGATTTTAAGTGTTGGAACAAGATTTGGGACAGTCGAAACAAGTTAACTCCATCCGTGCGTCAACGTCTCAAATTGGACTCAGTTTGTGTGATACAATCCGAAGCCTATAACTTGTGACTTTTTCACAACCGGACCTCGTAATTCGACTCGAATTCTTCCATTACTATTGTTTGAACACATTTGAAGTGTTCGAACAAGATTCGGGGCAGTCGAAACAAGTTAGCTCCATCCATGAGTCAACGTTTCAAATTGGACTCAGTTTGTGTCTTACATTCCGAAGCCTATAACTTGTGACTTTTTCGCAACCGGACCTCTTAATTGGACTCAACCTCTTCCATCACTATTGTTTCAACACATTTGAAGTGTTGGAACAAGATTCGGGACAGTCGAAACAAGTTAGCTCCATCCGTGCGTCAATGTCTTTAATTAGACTCAGTTTGTGTGTTACATTACGTAGTCTATAACTTGTGACTTTTTCGCAACCGGACCTCGTAATTAGACTCGAACTCTTCCATTACTATTGTTTCAACACATTTGAAGTGTTGGAACAAGATTCGGGACAGTCGAAACAAGTTAGCTTAATCCGTGCGTCAATGTCTTTAATTAGACTCAGTTTGTGTGTTACATTACGAAGTCTATAACTTGTGACTTTATCGCAACCGTACCTCGTAATTTTACTCAAACTCTTCCATTACAATTGTTTCAACAGATTTTAAGTGTTGGAACAAGATTTGGGAGAGTCGAAACAAGTTAACACCATCCGTGCGTCAACGTCTCAAATTGGACTCAGTTTGTGTGATACATTCCGAAGCCTATAACTTGTGACTTTTTCACAACCGAACCTCGTAATTAGACTCGAATTCTTCCATTACTATTGTTTGAACACATTTGAAGTGTTGGAACAAGATTCGGGGCAGTCGAAACAAGTTAGCTCCATCCATGAGTCAACGTCTCAAATTGGACTGAGTTTGTGTCTTACATTCCGAAGCCTATAACTTGTGACTTTTTCGCAACCGGACCTCTTAATTGGACTCAACCTCTTCCATCACTATTGTTTCAACACATTTGAAGTGTTGGAACAAGATTCGGGACAGTCGAAACAAGTTAGCTCAATCCGTGCGTCAATGTCTTTAATTAGACTCAGTTTGTGTGTTACATTACGAAGTCTATAACTTGTGACTTTTTCGCAACCAGACCTCGTAATTGGACTCGAACTCTTCCATTACTATTGTTTCAACACATTTGAAGTGTTGGAACAAGATTCGTGACAGTCGAAACAAGTTAGCTCCATCCGTGCGTCAACATTTCTAATTGGACTCAGTTTGTGTGTTATATTCCGAAGCCTATAACTTGTGACTTTTTTGCAACCGGACCTCATAATTGGACTCGAACTCTTCCATTACTATTGTTTCAACAGAGTTTAAGTGTTAGAACAAGATTTGGGATAGTCGAAACAAGTTACTTCCATCCGTGCTTCAACTTCTCAAATTGGACTCAGTTTGTGTGTTACATTCCGAAGCCTATAACTTGTGACTTTTGCGCAACCAGACCTCGTAATTCGATTCAAACTCTTCCATCACTATTGTTTCAACACATTTGAAGTGTTGGAACAAGATTCGGGACAGTCGAAACAAGTTAGCTTAATCCGTGCGTCAATGTCTTTAATTAGACTCAGTTTGTGTGTTACATTACGAAGTCTATAACTTGTGACTTTATCGCAACCGTACCTCGTAATTTTACTCAAACTCTTCCATTACAATGGTTTCAACAGATTTTAAGTGTTAGAACAAGATTTGGGATAGCAGAAACAAGTTACTTCCATCCGTGCGTCAACGTCTCAAATTGCACTCAGTTTGTGTGTTACATTCCGAAGCCTATAAGTTGTGACTTTATCGCAACCGGACCTCGTAATTTTACTCAAACTCTTCCATTACAATTGTTTCAACACATTTGAAGTGTTGGAACAAGATTCGTTACAGTCAAAACAAGTTAGCTCCATCCGTGCGTCAACGTTTCTAATTGGACTCAGTTTGTGTGTTATATTCCGAAGCCTATAACTTGTGACTTTTTCGCAACCGGACCTCATAATTGGACTCGAACTCTTCCATTACTATTGTTTCAACAGATTTTAAGTGTTAGAACAAGATTTGGGATAGTCGAAACAAGTTACTTCCATCCGTGCTTCAACTTCTCAAATTGGACTCAGTTTGTGTGTTACATTCCGAAGCCTATAACTTGTGACTTTTGCGCAACCAGACCTCGTAATTCGATTCAAACTCTTCCATCACTATTGTTTCAACACATTTGAAGTGTTGGAACAAGATTCGGGACAGTCGAAACAAGTTAGCTCCATCCGTATGCAATGTCTTTAATTGGACACAGTTTGTGTGTTACATTACGAAGCCTATAACTTGTGACTTTTTCGCAACCGGACCTCATAATTGGACTCAAACTCTTCCATCACTATTGTTTCAACACATTTGAAGTGTTGGAACAAGATTCGGGACAGTCGAAACAAGTTAGCTACATCAGTGCGTCAACGTTTCTAATTAGACTCAGCTTGTGTGTTATATTCCGAAGCCTATAACTTATGACTTTTTCGCAACCGGACCTCGTAATTGGACTCGAACTCTTCCATTACTATTGTTTCAACAGATTTTAAGTGTTAGAACAAGATTTGGGATAGCAGAAACAAGTTACTTCCATCCGTGCGTCAACGTCTCAAATTGCACCTAGTTTGTGTGTTACATTCCGAAGCCTATAACTTGTGACTTTTGCGCAACCAGACCTCGTAATTCGACTCAAACTCTTCCATCACTATTGTTTCAACACATTTGAAGTGTTGGAACAAGATTCGGGACAGTTGAAACAAGTTAGCTCCATCCGTGTGCAATGTCTTTAATTGGACACAGTTTGTGTGTTACATTACGAAGCCTATAACTTGTGACTTTTTCACAACCGGACCTAATAATTGGACTCAAACTCTTCCATCACTATTGTTTCAACACATTAGAAGTGTTGGAACAAGATTCGGGACAGTCGAAAGAAGTTAGCTACATCAGTGCGTCAATGTCTTTAATTGGACTCCGTTTGTGTGTTACATTACGAAGCCTATAACTTGTGACTTTTTCGCAACCGGACCTCGTAATTGGACTCAAACACTTCCAATACTATTGTTTCAACACATATGAAGTGTTGGAACAAGATTCGTGATAGTCGAAACAAGTTTGCTCCATCCATGCTTCAACGTCTCAAATTGGACTTAATTTGTGTCTTACATTCCGAAGCCTATAACTTGTGACTTTGTCGCAACCAGACCTCGTAATTGGACTCAAACTCTTCCATTACTATTGTTTCAACAGATTTTAAGTGTTAGAACAAGATTTGGGATAGTCGAAACAAGTTACTTCCATCCGTGCGTCAACGTCTCAAATTGGACTCAGTTTGTGTGTTACATTCCGAAGCCTATAACTTGTGACTTTTGCGCAACCAGACCTCGTAATTCGACTAAAACTCTTCCATTACTATTGTTTCAACAGATTTTAAGTGTTGGAACAAGATTTGGGACAGTCGAAACAAGTTAACTCCATCCGTGCGTCAACGTCTCAAATTGGACTCAGTTTGTGTGATACAATCCGAAGCCTATAACTTGTGACTTTTTCACAACCGGACCTCGTAATTCAACTCGAATTCTTCCATTACTATTGTTTGAACACATTTGAAGTGTTCGAACAAGATTCGGGGCAGTCGAAACAAGTTAGCTCCATCCATGAGTCAACGTTTCAAATTGGACTCAGTTTGTGTCTTACATTCCGAAGCCTATAACTTGTGACTTTTTCGCAACCGGACCTCTTAATTGGACTCAACCTCTTCCATCACTATTGTTTCAACACATTTGAAGTGTTGGAACAAGATTCGGGACAGTCGAAACAAGTTAGCTCCATCCGTGCGTCAATGTCTTTAATTAGACTCAGTTTGTGTGTTACATTACGTAGTCTATAACTTGTGACTTTTTCGCAACCGGACCTCGTAATTAGACTCGAACTCTTCCATTACTATTGTTTCAACACATTTGAAGTGTTGGAACAAGATTCGGGACAGTCGAAACAAGTTAGCTTAATCCGTGCGTCAATGTCTTTAATTAGACTCAGTTTGTGTGTTACATTACGAAGTCTATAACTTGTGACTTTATCGCAACCGTACCTCGTAATTTTACTCAAACTCTTCCATTACAATTGTTTCAACAGATTTTAAGTGTTGGAACAAGATTTGGGAGAGTCGAAACAAGTTAACACCATCCGTGCGTCAACGTCTCAAATTGGACTCAGTTTGTGTGATACATTCCGAAGCCTATAACTTGTGACTTTTTCACAACCGAACCTCGTAATTAGACTCGAATTCTTCCATTACTATTGTTTGAACACATTTGAAGTGTTGGAACAAGATTCGGGGCAGTCGAAACAAGTTAGCTCCATCCATGAGTCAACGTCTCAAATTGGACTGAGTTTGTGTCTTACATTCCGAAGCCTATAACTTGTGACTTTTTTGCAACCGGACCTCTTAATTGGACTCAACCTCTTCCATCACTATTGTTTCAACACATTTGAAGTGTTGGAACAAGATTCGGGACAGTCGAAACAAGTTAGCTCAATCCGTGCATCAATGTCTTTAATTAGACTCAGTTTGTGTGTTACATTACGAAGTTTATAACTTGTGACTTTTTCGCAACCGGACCTCGTAATTGGACTCGAACTCTTCCATTACTATTGTTTCAACACATTTGAAGTGTTGGAACAAGATTCGTGACAGTCGAAACAAGTTAGCTCCATCCGTGCGTCAACATTTCTAATTGGACTCAGTTTGTGTGTTATATTCCGAAGCCTATAACTTGTGACTTTTTTGCAACCGGACCTCATAATTGGACTCGAACTCTTCCATTACTATTGTTTCAACAGAGTTTAAGTGTTAGAACAAGATTTGGGATAGTCGAAACAAGTTACTTCCATCCGTGCTTCAACTTCTCAAATTGGACTCAGTTTGTGTGTTACATTCCGAAGCCTATAACTTGTGACTTTTGCGCAACCAGACCTCGTAATTCGATTCAAACTCTTCCATCACTATTGTTTCAACACATTTGAAGTGTTGGAACAAGATTCGGGACAGTCGAAACAAGTTAGCTTAATCCGTGCGTCAATGTCTTTAATTAGACTCAGTTTGTGTGTTACATTACGAAGTCTATAACTTGTGACTTTATCGCAACCGTACCTCGTAATTTTACTCAAACTCTTCCATTACAATGGTTTCAACAGATTTTAAGTGTTAGAACAAGATTTGGGATAGCAGAAACAAGTTACTTCCATCCGTGCGTCAACGTCTCAAATTGCACTCAGTTTGTGTGTTACATTCCGAAGCCTATAACTTGTGACTTTATCGCAACCGGACCTCGTAATTTTACTCAAACTCTTCCATTACAATTGTTTCAACACATTTGAAGTGTTGGAACAAGATTCGTTACAGTCAAAACACGTTAGCTCCATCCGTGCGTCAACGTTTCTAATTGGACTCAGTTTGTGTGTTAGATTCCGAAGCCTATAACTTGTGACTTTTTCGCAACCGGACCTCATAATTGGACTCGAACTCTTCCATTACTATTGTTTCAACAGATTTTAAGTGTTAGAACAAGATTTGGGATAGTCGAAACAAGTTACTTCCATCCGTGCTTCAACTTCTCAAATTGGACTCAGTTTGTGTGTTACATTCCGAAGCCTATAACTTGTGACTTTTGCGCAACCAGACCTCGTAATTCGATTCAAACTCTTCCATCACTATTGTTTCAACACATTTGAAGTGTTGGAACAAGATTCGGGACAGTCGAAACAAGTTAGCTCCATCCATGTGCAATGTCTTTAATTGGACACAGTTTGTGTGTTACATTACGAAGCCTATAACTTGTGACTTTTTCGCAACCGGACCTCATAATTGGACTCAAACTCTTCCATCACTATTGTTTCAACACATTTGAAGTGTTGGAACAAGATTCGGGACAGTCGAAACAAGTTAGCTACATCAGTGCGTCAACGTTTCTAATTAGACTCAGCTTGTGTGTTATATTCCGAAGCCTATAACTTATGACTTTTTCGCAACCGGACCTCGTAATTGGACTCGAACTCTTCCATTACTATTGTTTCAACAGATTTTAAGTGTTAGAACAAGATTTGGGATAGCAGAAACAAGTTACTTCCATCCGTGCGTCAACGTCTCAAATTGCACCTAGTTTGTGTGTTACATTCCGAAGCCTATAACTTGTGACTTTTGCGCAACCAGACCTCGTAATTCGACTCAAACTCTTCCATCACTATTGTTTCAACACATTTGAAGTGTTGGAACAAGATTCGGGACAGTTGAAACAAGTTAGCTCCATCCGTGTGCAATGTCTTTAATTGGACACAGTTTGTGTGTTACATTACGAAGCCTATAACTTGTGACTTTTTCACAACCGGACCTAATAATTGGACTCAAACTCTTCCATAACTATTGTTTCAACACATTAGAAGTGTTGGAACAAGATTCGGGACAGTCGAAAGAAGTTAGCTACATCAGTGCGTCAATGTCTTTAATTGGACTCCGTTTGTGTGTTACATTACGAAGCCTATAACTTGTGACTTTTTCGCAACCGGACCTCGTAATTGGACTCAAACACTTCCAATACTATTGTTTCAACACATATGAAGTGTTGGAACAAGATTCGTGATAGTCGAAACAAGTTTGCTCCATCCATGCTTCAACGTCTCAAATTGGACTTAATTTGTGTCTTACATTCCGAAGCCTATAACTTGTGACTTTGTCGCAACCAGACCTCGTAATTGGACTCAAACTCTTCCATTACTATTGTTTCAACAGATTTTAAGTGTTAGAACAAGATTTGGGATAGTCGAAACAAGTTACTTCCATCCGTGCGTCAACGTCTCAAATTGGACTCAGTTTGTGTGTTACATTCCGAAGCCTATAACTTGTGACTTTTGCGCAACCAGACCTCGTAATTCTACTAAAACTCTTCCATTACTATTGTTTCAACAGATTTTAAGTGTTGGAACAAGATTTGGGACAGTCGAAACAAGTTAACTCCATCCGTGCGTCAACGTCTCAAATTGGACTCAGTTTGTGTGATACAATCCGAAGCCTATAACTTGTGACTTTTTCACAACCGGACCTCGTAATTCGACTCGAATTCTTCCATTACTATTGTTTGAACACATTTGAAGTGTTCGAACAAGATTCGGGGCAGTCGAAACAAGTTAGCTCCATCCATGAGTCAACGTTTCAAATTGGACTCAGTTTGTGTCTTACATTCCGAAGCCTATAACTTGTGACTTTTTCGCAACCGGACCTCTTAATTGGACTCAACCTCTTCCATCACTATTGTTTCAACACATTTGAAGTGTTGGAACAAGATTCGGGACAGTCGAAACAAGTTAGCTCCATCCGTGCGTCAATGTCTTTAATTAGACTCAGTTTGTGTGTTACATTACGTAGTCTATAACTTGTGACTTTTTCGCAACCGGACCTCGTAATTAGACTCGAACTCTTCCATTACTATTGTTTCAACACATTTGAAGTGTTGGAACAAGATTCGGGACAGTCGAAACAAGTTAGCTTAATCCGTGCGTCAATGTCTTTAATTAGACTCAGTTTGTGTGTTACATTACGAAGTCTATAACTTGTGACTTTATCGCAACCGTACCTCGTAATTTTACTCAAACTCTTCCATTACAATTGTTTCAACAGATTTTAAGTGTTGGAACAAGATTTGGGAGAGTCGAAACAAGTTAACACCATCCGTGCGTCAACGTCTCAAATTGGACTCAGTTTGTGTGATACATTCCGAAGCCTATAACTTGTGACTTTTTCACAACCGAACCTCGTAATTAGACTCGAATTCTTCCATTACTATTGTTTGAACACATTTGAAGTGTTGGAACAAGATTCGGGGCAGTCGAAACAAGTTAGCTCCATCCATGAGTCAACGTCTCAAATTGGACTGAGTTTGTGTCTTACATTCCGAAGCCTATAACTTGTGACTTTTTCGCAACCGGACCTCTTAATTGGACTCAACCTCTTCCATCACTATTGTTTCAACACATTTGAAGTGTTGGAACAAGATTCGGGACAGTCGAAACAAGTTAGCTCAATCCGTGCGTCAATGTCTTTAATTAGACTCAGTTTGTGTGTTACATTACGAAGTCTATAACTTGTGACTTTATCGCAACCGTACCTCGTAATTTTACTCAAACTCTACCATTACAATGGTTTCAACAGATTTTAAGTGTTAGAACAAGATTTGGGATAGCAGAAACAAGTTACTTCCATCCGTGCGTCAACGTCTCAAATTGCACTCAGTTTGTGTGTTACATTCCGAAGCCTATAACTTGTGACTTTATCGCAACCGGACCTCGTAATTTTACTCAAACTCTTCCATTACAATTGTTTCAACACATTTGAAGTGTTGGAACAAGATTCGTTACAGTCAAAACACGTTAGCTCCATCCGTGCGTCAACGTTTCTAATTGGACTCAGTTTGTGTGTTATATTCCGAAGCCTATAACTTGTGACTTTTTCGCAACCGGACCTCATAATTGGACTCGAACTCTTCCATTACTATTGTTTCAACAGATTTTAAGTGTTAGAACAAGATTTGGGATAGTCGAAACAAGTTACTTCCATCCGTGCTTCAACTTCTCAAATTGGACTCAGTTTGTGTGTTACATTCCGAAGCCTATAACTTGTGACTTTTGCGCAACCAGACCTCGTAATTCGATTCAAACTCTTCCATCACTATTGTTTCAACACATTTGAAGTGTTGGAACAAGATTCGGGACAGTCGAAACAAGTTAGCTTAATCCGTGCGTCAATGTCTTTAATTAGACTCAGTTTGTGTGTTACATTACGAAGTCTATAACTTGTGACTTTATCGCAACCGTACCTCGTAATTTTACTCAAACTCTTCCATTACAATGGTTTCAACAGATTTTAAGTGTTAGAACAAGATTTGGGATAGCAGAAACAAGTTACTTCCATCCGTGCGTCAACGTCTCAAATTGCACTCAGTTTGTGTGTTACATTCCGAAGCCTATAAGTTGTGACTTTATCGCAACCGGACCTCGTAATTTTACTCAAACTCTTCCATTACAATTGTTTCAACACATTTGAAGTGTTGGAACAAGATTCGTTACAGTCAAAACAAGTTAGCTCCATCCGTGCGTCAACGTTTCTAATTGGACTCAGTTTGTGTGTTATATTCCGAAGCCTATAACTTGTGACTTTTTCGCAACCGGACCTCATAATTGGACTCGAACTCTTCCATTACTATTGTTTCAACAGATTTTAAGTGTTAGAACAAGATTTGGGATAGTCGAAACAAGTTACTTCCATCCGTGCTTCAACTTCTCAAATTGGACTCAGTTTGTGTGTTACATTCCGAAGCCTATAACTTGTGACTTTTGCGCAACCAGACCTCGTAATTCGATTCAAACTCTTCCATCACTATTGTTTCAACACATTTGAAGTGTTGGAACAAGATTCGGGACAGTCGAAACAAGTTAGCTCCATCCGTATGCAATGTCTTTAATTGGACACAGTTTGTGTGTTACATTACGAAGCCTATAACTTGTGACTTTTTCGCAACCGGACCTCATAATTGGACTCAAACTCTTCCATCACTATTGTTTCAACACATTTGAAGTGTTGGAACAAGATTCGGGACAGTCGAAACAAGTTAGCTACATCAGTGCGTCAACGTTTCTAATTAGACTCAGCTTGTGTGTTATATTCCGAAGCCTATAACTTATGACTTTTTCGCAACCGGACCTCGTAATTGGACTCGAACTCTTCCATTACTATTGTTTCAACAGATTTTAAGTGTTAGAACAAGATTTGGGATAGCAGAAACAAGTTACTTCCATCCGTGCGTCAACGTCTCAAATTGCACCTAGTTTGTGTGTTACATTCCGAAGCCTATAACTTGTGACTTTTGCGCAACCAGACCTCGTAATTCGACTCAAACTCTTCCATCACTATTGTTTCAACACATTTGAAGTGTTGGAACAAGATTCGGGACA
The DNA here is from genome assembly GCA_035048495.1 of Euptelea pleiosperma. NCBI lineage: Eukaryota > Viridiplantae > Streptophyta > Magnoliopsida > Ranunculales > Eupteleaceae > Euptelea > Euptelea pleiosperma. Next base: position 861,745 of record JASUTR010000190.1, on the reverse strand, counting down.
GTTGAAACAAGTTAGCTCCATCCGTGTGCAATGTCTTTAATTGGACACAGTTTGTGTGTTACATTACGAAGCCTATAACTTGTGACTTTTTCACAACCGGACCTAATAATTGGACTCAAACTCTTCCATCACTATTGTTTCAACACATTAGAAGTGTTGGAACAAGATTCGGGACAGTCGAAAGAAGTTAGCTACATCAGTGCGTCAATGTCTTTAATTGGACTCCGTTTGTGTGTTACATTACGAAGCCTATAACTTGTGACTTTTTCGCAACCGGACCTCGTAATTGGACTCAAACACTTCCAATACTATTGTTTCAACACATATGAAGTGTTGGAACAAGATTCGTGATAGTCGAAACAAGTTTGCTCCATCCATGCTTCAACGTCTCAAATTGGACTTAATTTGTGTCTTACATTCCGAAGCCTATAACTTGTGACTTTGTCGCAACCAGACCTCGTAATTGGACTCAAACTCTTCCATTACTATTGTTTCAACAGATTTTAAGTGTTAGAACAAGATTTGGGATAGTCGAAACAAGTTACTTCCATCCGTGCGTCAACGTCTCAAATTGGACTCAGTTTGTGTGTTACATTCCGAAGCCTATAACTTGTGACTTTTGCGCAACCAGACCTCGTAATTCGACTAAAACTCTTCCATTACTATTGTTTCAACAGATTTTAAGTGTTGGAACAAGATTTGGGACAGTCGAAACAAGTTAACTCCATCCGTGCGTCAACGTCTCAAATTGGACTCAGTTTGTGTGATACAATCCGAAGCCTATAACTTGTGACTTTTTCACAACCGGACCTCGTAATTCAACTCGAATTCTTCCATTACTATTGTTTGAACACATTTGAAGTGTTCGAACAAGATTCGGGGCAGTCGAAACAAGTTAGCTCCATCCATGAGTCAACGTTTCAAATTGGACTCAGTTTGTGTCTTACATTCCGAAGCCTATAACTTGTGACTTTTTCGCAACCGGACCTCTTAATTGGACTCAACCTCTTCCATCACTATTGTTTCAACACATTTGAAGTGTTGGAACAAGATTCGGGACAGTCGAAACAAGTTAGCTCCATCCGTGCGTCAATGTCTTTAATTAGACTCAGTTTGTGTGTTACATTACGTAGTCTATAACTTGTGACTTTTTCGCAACCGGACCTCGTAATTAGACTCGAACTCTTCCATTACTATTGTTTCAACACATTTGAAGTGTTGGAACAAGATTCGGGACAGTCGAAACAAGTTAGCTTAATCCGTGCGTCAATGTCTTTAATTAGACTCAGTTTGTGTGTTACATTACGAAGTCTATAACTTGTGACTTTATCGCAACCGTACCTCGTAATTTTACTCAAACTCTTCCATTACAATTGTTTCAACAGATTTTAAGTGTTGGAACAAGATTTGGGAGAGTCGAAACAAGTTAACACCATCCGTGCGTCAACGTCTCAAATTGGACTCAGTTTGTGTGATACATTCCGAAGCCTATAACTTGTGACTTTTTCACAACCGAACCTCGTAATTAGACTCGAATTCTTCCATTACTATTGTTTGAACACATTTGAAGTGTTGGAACAAGATTCGGGGCAGTCGAAACAAGTTAGCTCCATCCATGAGTCAACGTCTCAAATTGGACTGAGTTTGTGTCTTACATTCCGAAGCCTATAACTTGTGACTTTTTTGCAACCGGACCTCTTAATTGGACTCAACCTCTTCCATCACTATTGTTTCAACACATTTGAAGTGTTGGAACAAGATTCGGGACAGTCGAAACAAGTTAGCTCAATCCGTGCATCAATGTCTTTAATTAGACTCAGTTTGTGTGTTACATTACGAAGTTTATAACTTGTGACTTTTTCGCAACCGGACCTCGTAATTGGACTCGAACTCTTCCATTACTATTGTTTCAACACATTTGAAGTGTTGGAACAAGATTCGTGACAGTCGAAACAAGTTAGCTCCATCCGTGCGTCAACATTTCTAATTGGACTCAGTTTGTGTGTTATATTCCGAAGCCTATAACTTGTGACTTTTTTGCAACCGGACCTCATAATTGGACTCGAACTCTTCCATTACTATTGTTTCAACAGAGTTTAAGTGTTAGAACAAGATTTGGGATAGTCGAAACAAGTTACTTCCATCCGTGCTTCAACTTCTCAAATTGGACTCAGTTTGTGTGTTACATTCCGAAGCCTATAACTTGTGACTTTTGCGCAACCAGACCTCGTAATTCGATTCAAACTCTTCCATCACTATTGTTTCAACACATTTGAAGTGTTGGAACAAGATTCGGGACAGTCGAAACAAGTTAGCTTAATCCGTGCGTCAATGTCTTTAATTAGACTCAGTTTGTGTGTTACATTACGAAGTCTATAACTTGTGACTTTATCGCAACCGTACCTCGTAATTTTACTCAAACTCTTCCATTACAATGGTTTCAACAGATTTTAAGTGTTAGAACAAGATTTGGGATAGCAGAAACAAGTTACTTCCATCCGTGCGTCAACGTCTCAAATTGCACTCAGTTTGTGTGTTACATTCCGAAGCCTATAACTTGTGACTTTATCGCAACCGGACCTCGTAATTTTACTCAAACTCTTCCATTACAATTGTTTCAACACATTTGAAGTGTTGGAACAAGATTCGTTACAGTCAAAACACGTTAGCTCCATCCGTGCGTCAACGTTTCTAATTGGACTCAGTTTGTGTGTTAGATTCCGAAGCCTATAACTTGTGACTTTTTCGCAACCGGACCTCATAATTGGACTCGAACTCTTCCATTACTATTGTTTCAACAGATTTTAAGTGTTAGAACAAGATTTGGGATAGTCGAAACAAGTTACTTCCATCCGTGCTTCAACTTCTCAAATTGGACTCAGTTTGTGTGTTACATTCCGAAGCCTATAACTTGTGACTTTTGCGCAACCAGACCTCGTAATTCGATTCAAACTCTTCCATCACTATTGTTTCAACACATTTGAAGTGTTGGAACAAGATTCGGGACAGTCGAAACAAGTTAGCTCCATCCATGTGCAATGTCTTTAATTGGACACAGTTTGTGTGTTACATTACGAAGCCTATAACTTGTGACTTTTTCGCAACCGGACCTCATAATTGGACTCAAACTCTTCCATCACTATTGTTTCAACACATTTGAAGTGTTGGAACAAGATTCGGGACAGTCGAAACAAGTTAGCTACATCAGTGCGTCAACGTTTCTAATTAGACTCAGCTTGTGTGTTATATTCCGAAGCCTATAACTTATGACTTTTTCGCAACCGGACCTCGTAATTGGACTCGAACTCTTCCATTACTATTGTTTCAACAGATTTTAAGTGTTAGAACAAGATTTGGGATAGCAGAAACAAGTTACTTCCATCCGTGCGTCAACGTCTCAAATTGCACCTAGTTTGTGTGTTACATTCCGAAGCCTATAACTTGTGACTTTTGCGCAACCAGACCTCGTAATTCGACTCAAACTCTTCCATCACTATTGTTTCAACACATTTGAAGTGTTGGAACAAGATTCGGGACAGTTGAAACAAGTTAGCTCCATCCGTGTGCAATGTCTTTAATTGGACACAGTTTGTGTGTTACATTACGAAGCCTATAACTTGTGACTTTTTCACAACCGGACCTAATAATTGGACTCAAACTCTTCCATAACTATTGTTTCAACACATTAGAAGTGTTGGAACAAGATTCGGGACAGTCGAAAGAAGTTAGCTACATCAGTGCGTCAATGTCTTTAATTGGACTCCGTTTGTGTGTTACATTACGAAGCCTATAACTTGTGACTTTTTCGCAACCGGACCTCGTAATTGGACTCAAACACTTCCAATACTATTGTTTCAACACATATGAAGTGTTGGAACAAGATTCGTGATAGTCGAAACAAGTTTGCTCCATCCATGCTTCAACGTCTCAAATTGGACTTAATTTGTGTCTTACATTCCGAAGCCTATAACTTGTGACTTTGTCGCAACCAGACCTCGTAATTGGACTCAAACTCTTCCATTACTATTGTTTCAACAGATTTTAAGTGTTAGAACAAGATTTGGGATAGTCGAAACAAGTTACTTCCATCCGTGCGTCAACGTCTCAAATTGGACTCAGTTTGTGTGTTACATTCCGAAGCCTATAACTTGTGACTTTTGCGCAACCAGACCTCGTAATTCTACTAAAACTCTTCCATTACTATTGTTTCAACAGATTTTAAGTGTTGGAACAAGATTTGGGACAGTCGAAACAAGTTAACTCCATCCGTGCGTCAACGTCTCAAATTGGACTCAGTTTGTGTGATACAATCCGAAGCCTATAACTTGTGACTTTTTCACAACCGGACCTCGTAATTCGACTCGAATTCTTCCATTACTATTGTTTGAACACATTTGAAGTGTTCGAACAAGATTCGGGGCAGTCGAAACAAGTTAGCTCCATCCATGAGTCAACGTTTCAAATTGGACTCAGTTTGTGTCTTACATTCCGAAGCCTATAACTTGTGACTTTTTCGCAACCGGACCTCTTAATTGGACTCAACCTCTTCCATCACTATTGTTTCAACACATTTGAAGTGTTGGAACAAGATTCGGGACAGTCGAAACAAGTTAGCTCCATCCGTGCGTCAATGTCTTTAATTAGACTCAGTTTGTGTGTTACATTACGTAGTCTATAACTTGTGACTTTTTCGCAACCGGACCTCGTAATTAGACTCGAACTCTTCCATTACTATTGTTTCAACACATTTGAAGTGTTGGAACAAGATTCGGGACAGTCGAAACAAGTTAGCTTAATCCGTGCGTCAATGTCTTTAATTAGACTCAGTTTGTGTGTTACATTACGAAGTCTATAACTTGTGACTTTATCGCAACCGTACCTCGTAATTTTACTCAAACTCTTCCATTACAATTGTTTCAACAGATTTTAAGTGTTGGAACAAGATTTGGGAGAGTCGAAACAAGTTAACACCATCCGTGCGTCAACGTCTCAAATTGGACTCAGTTTGTGTGATACATTCCGAAGCCTATAACTTGTGACTTTTTCACAACCGAACCTCGTAATTAGACTCGAATTCTTCCATTACTATTGTTTGAACACATTTGAAGTGTTGGAACAAGATTCGGGGCAGTCGAAACAAGTTAGCTCCATCCATGAGTCAACGTCTCAAATTGGACTGAGTTTGTGTCTTACATTCCGAAGCCTATAACTTGTGACTTTTTCGCAACCGGACCTCTTAATTGGACTCAACCTCTTCCATCACTATTGTTTCAACACATTTGAAGTGTTGGAACAAGATTCGGGACAGTCGAAACAAGTTAGCTCAATCCGTGCGTCAATGTCTTTAATTAGACTCAGTTTGTGTGTTACATTACGAAGTCTATAACTTGTGACTTTATCGCAACCGTACCTCGTAATTTTACTCAAACTCTACCATTACAATGGTTTCAACAGATTTTAAGTGTTAGAACAAGATTTGGGATAGCAGAAACAAGTTACTTCCATCCGTGCGTCAACGTCTCAAATTGCACTCAGTTTGTGTGTTACATTCCGAAGCCTATAACTTGTGACTTTATCGCAACCGGACCTCGTAATTTTACTCAAACTCTTCCATTACAATTGTTTCAACACATTTGAAGTGTTGGAACAAGATTCGTTACAGTCAAAACACGTTAGCTCCATCCGTGCGTCAACGTTTCTAATTGGACTCAGTTTGTGTGTTATATTCCGAAGCCTATAACTTGTGACTTTTTCGCAACCGGACCTCATAATTGGACTCGAACTCTTCCATTACTATTGTTTCAACAGATTTTAAGTGTTAGAACAAGATTTGGGATAGTCGAAACAAGTTACTTCCATCCGTGCTTCAACTTCTCAAATTGGACTCAGTTTGTGTGTTACATTCCGAAGCCTATAACTTGTGACTTTTGCGCAACCAGACCTCGTAATTCGATTCAAACTCTTCCATCACTATTGTTTCAACACATTTGAAGTGTTGGAACAAGATTCGGGACAGTCGAAACAAGTTAGCTCCATCCGTGTGCAATGTCTTTAATTGGACACAGTTTGTGTGTTACATTACGAAGCCTATAACTTGTGACTTTTTCGCAACCGGACCTCATAATTGGACTCAAACTCTTCCATCACTATTGTTTCAACACATTTGAAGTGTTGGAACAAGATTCGGGACAGTCGAAACAAGTTAGCTACATCAGTGCGTCAACGTTTCTAATTAGACTCAGCTTGTGTGTTATATTCCGAAGCCTATAACTTATGACTTTTTCGCAACCGGACCTCGTAATTGGACTCGAACTCTTCCATTACTATTGTTTCAACAGATTTTAAGTGTTAGAACAAGATTTGGGATAGCAGAAACAAGTTACTTCCATCCGTGCGTCAACGTCTCAAATTGCACCTAGTTTGTGTGTTACATTCCGAAGCCTATAACTTGTGACTTTTGCGCAACCAGACCTCGTAATTCGACTCAAACTCTTCCATCACTATTGTTTCAACACATTTGAAGTGTTGGAACAAGATTCGGGACAGTTGAAACAAGTTAGCTCCATCCGTGTGCAATGTCTTTAATTGGACACAGTTTGTGTGTTACATTACGAAGCCTATAACTTGTGACTTTTTCACAACCGGACCTAATAATTGGACTCAAACTCTTCCATCACTATTGTTTCAACACATTAGAAGTGTTGGAACAAGATTCGGGACAGTCGAAAGAAGTTAGCTACATCAGTGCGTCAATGTCTTTAATTGGACTCCGTTTGTGTGTTACATTACGAAGCCTATAACTTGTGACTTTTTCGCAACCGGACCTCGTAATTGGACTCAAACACTTCCAATACTATTGTTTCAACACATATGAAGTGTTGGAACAAGATTCGTGATAGTCGAAACAAGTTTGCTCCATCCATGCTTCAACGTCTCAAATTGGACTTAATTTGTGTCTTACATTCCGAAGCCTATAACTTGTGACTTTGTCGCAACCAGACCTCGTAATTGGACTCAAACTCTTCCATTACTATTGTTTCAACAGATTTTAAGTGTTAGAACAAGATTTGGGATAGTCGAAACAAGTTACTTCCATCCGTGCGTCAACGTCTCAAATTGGACTCAGTTTGTGTGTTACATTCCGAAGCCTATAACTTGTGACTTTTGCGCAACCAGACCTCGTAATTCGACTAAAACTCTTCCATTACTATTGTTTCAACAGATTTTAAGTGTTGGAACAAGATTTGGGACAGTCGAAACAAGTTAACTCCATCCGTGCGTCAACGTCTCAAATTGGACTCAGTTTGTGTGATACAATCCGAAGCCTATAACTTGTGACTTTTTCACAACCGGACCTCGTAATTCGACTCGAATTCTTCCATTACTATTGTTTGAACACATTTGAAGTGTTCGAACAAGATTCGGGGCAGTCGAAACAAGTTAGCTCCATCCATGAGTCAACGTTTCAAATTGGACTCAGTTTGTGTCTTACATTCCGAAGCCTATAACTTGTGACTTTTTCGCAACCGGACCTCTTAATTGGACTCAACCTCTTCCATCACTATTGTTTCAACACATTTGAAGTGTTGGAACAAGATTCGGGACAGTCGAAACAAGTTAGCTCCATCCGTGCGTCAATGTCTTTAATTAGACTCAGTTTGTGTGTTACATTACGTAGTCTATAACTTGTGACTTTTTCGCAACCGGACCTCGTAATTAGACTCGAACTCTTCCATTACTATTGTTTCAACACATTTGAAGTGTTGGAACAAGATTCGGGACAGTCGAAACAAGTTAGCTTAATCCGTGCGTCAATGTCTTTAATTAGACTCAGTTTGTGTGTTACATTACGAAGTCTATAACTTGTGACTTTATCGCAACCGTACCTCGTAATTTTACTCAAACTCTTCCATTACAATTGTTTCAACAGATTTTAAGTGTTGGAACAAGATTTGGGAGAGTCGAAACAAGTTAACACCATCCGTGCGTCAACGTCTCAAATTGGACTCAGTTTGTGTGATACATTCCGAAGCCTATAACTTGTGACTTTTTCACAACCGAACCTCGTAATTAGACTCGAATTCTTCCATTACTATTGTTTGAACACATTTGAAGTGTTGGAACAAGATTCGGGGCAGTCGAAACAAGTTAGCTCCATCCATGAGTCAACGTCTCAAATTGGACTGAGTTTGTGTCTTACATTCCGAAGCCTATAACTTGTGACTTTTTCGCAACCGGACCTCTTAATTGGACTCAACCTCTTCCATCACTATTGTTTCAACACATTTGAAGTGTTGGAACAAGATTCGGGACAGTCGAAACAAGTTAGCTCAATCCGTGCGTCAATGTCTTTAATTAGACTCAGTTTGTGTGTTACATTACGAAGTCTATAACTTGTGACTTTTTCGCAACCGGACCTCGTAATTGGACTCGAACTCTTCCATTACTATTGTTTCAACACATTTGAAGTGTTGGAACAAGATTCGTGACAGTCGAAACAAGTTTGCTCCATCCGTGCGTCAACATTTCTAATTGGACTCAGTTTGTGTGTTATATTCCGAAGCCTATAACTTGTGACTTTTTTGCAACCGGACCTCATAATTGGACTCGAACTCTTCCATTACTATTGTTTCAACAGAGTTTAAGTGTTAGAACAAGATTTGGGATAGTCGAAACAAGTTACTTCCATCCGTGCTTCAACTTCTCAAATTGGACTCAGTTTGTGTGTTACATTCCGAAGCCTATAACTTGTGACTTTTGCGCAACCAGACCTCGTAATTCGATTCAAACTCTTCCATCACTATTGTTTCAACACATTTGAAGTGTTGGAACAAGATTCGGGACAGTCGAAACAAGTTAGCTTAATCCGTGCGTCAATGTCTTTAATTAGACTCAGTTTGTGTGTTACATTACGTAGTCTATAACTTGTGACTTTTTCGCAACCGGACCTCGTAATTAGACTCGAACTCTTCCATTACTATTGTTTCAACACATTTGAAGTGTTGGAACAAGATTCGGGACAGTAGAAACAAGTTAGCTCCATCCGTGCGTCAATGTCTTTAATTAGACTCAGTTTGTGTGTTACATTACGAAGTCTATAACTTGTGACTTTATCGCAACCGTACCTCGTAATTTTACTCAAACTCTTCCATTACAATGGTTTCAACAGATTTTAAGTGTTAGAACAAGATTTGGGATAGCAGAAACAAGTTACTTCCATCCGTGCGTCAACGTCTCAAATTGCACTCAGTTTGTGTGTTACATTCCGAAGCCTATAACTTGTGACTTTATCGCAACCGGACCTCGTAATTTTACTCAAACTCTTCCATTACAATTGTTTCAACACATTTGAAGTGTTGGAACAAGATTCGTTACAGTCAAAACAAGTTAGCTCCATCCGTGCGTCAACGTTTCTAATTGGACTCAGTTTGTGTGTTATATTCCGAAGCCTATAACTTGTGACTTTTTCGCAACCAGACCTCGTAATTCGATTCAAACTCTTCCATCACTATTGTTTCAACACATTTGAAGTGTTGGAACAAGATTCGGGACAGTCGAAACAAGTTAGCTCCATCCGTGTGCAATGTCTTTAATTGGACACAGTTTGTGTGTTACATTACGAAGCCTATAACTTGTGACTTTTTCGCAACCGGACCTCATAATTGGACTCAAACTCTTCCATGACTATTGTTTCAACACATTTGAAGTGTTGGAACAAGATTCGGGACAGTCGAAACAAGTTAGCTACATCAGTGCGTCAACGTTTCTAATTAGACTCAGCTTGTGTGTTATATTCCGAAGCCTATAAGTTATGACTTTTTCGCAACCGGACCTCGTAATTGGACTCGAACTCTTCCATTACTATTGTTTCAACAGATTTTAAGTGTTAGAACAAGATTTGGGATAGCAGAAACAAGTTACTTCCATCCGTGCGTCAACGTCTCAAATTGCACTCAGTTTGTGTGTTACATTCCGAAGACTATAACTTGTGACTTTTGCGCAACCAGACCTCGTAATTCGACTCAAACTCTTCCATCACTATTGTTTCAACACATTTGAAGTGTTGGAACAAGATTCGGGACAATTGAAACAAGTTAGCTCCATCCGTGTGCAATGTCTTTAATTGGACAGAGTTTGTGTGTTACATTACGAAGCCTATAACTTGTGACTTTTTCACAACCGGACCTAATAATTGGACTCAAACTCTTCCATCACTATTGTTTCAACACATTAGAAGTGTTGGAACAAGATTCGGGACAGTCGAAAGAAGTTAGCTACATCAGTGCGTCAATGTCTTTAATTGGACTCCGTTTGTGTGTTACATTACGAAGCCTATAACTTGTGACTTTTTCGCAACCGGACCTCGTAATTGGACTCAAACACTTCCAATACTATTGTTTCAACACATATGAAGTGTTGGAACAAGATTCGTGATAGTCGAAACAAGTTTGCTCCATCCATGCTTCAACGTCTCAAATTGGACTTAATTTGTGTCTTACATTCCGAAGCCTATAACTTGTGACTTTGTCGCAACCAGACCTCGTAATTGGACTCAAACTCTTCCATTACTATTGTTTCAACAGATTTTAAGTGTTAGAACAAGATTTGGGATAGTCGAAACAAGTTACTTCCATCCGTGCGTCAACGTCTCAAATTGGACTCAGTTTGTGTGTTACATTCCGAAGCCTATAACTTGTGACTTTTGCGCAACCAGACCTCGTAATTCGACTAAAACTCTTCCATTACTATTGTTTCAACAGATTTTAAGTGTTGGAACAAGATTTGGGACAGTCGAAACAAGTTAACTCCATCCGTGCGTCAACGTCTCAAATTGGACTCAGTTTGTGTGATACAATCCGAAGCCTATAACTTGTGACTTTTTCACAACCGGACCTCGTAATTAGACTCGAACTCTTCCATTACTATTGTTTCAACACATTTGAAGTGTTGGAACAAGATTCGGGACAGTCGAAACAAGTTAGCTTAATCCGTGCGTCAATGTCTTTAATTAGACTCAGTTTGTGTGTTACATTACGAAGTCTATAACTTGTGACTTTATCGCAACCGTACCTCGTAATTTTACTCAAACTCTTCCATTACAATGGTTTCAACAGATTTTAAGTGTTAGAACAAGATTTGGGATAGCAGAAACAAGTTACTTCCATCCGTGCGTCAACGTCTCAAATTGCACTCAGTTTGTGTGTTACATTCCGAAGCCTATAACTTGTGACTTTATCGCAACCGGACCTCGTAATTTTACTCAAACTCTTCCATTACAATTGTTTCAACACATTTGAAGTGTTGGAACAAGATTCGTTACAGTCAAAACAGGTTAGCTCCATCCGTGCGTCAACGTTTCTAATTGGACTCAGTTTGTGTGTTATATTCCGAAGCCTATAACTTGTGACTTTTTCGCAACCGGACCTCATAATTGGACTCGAACTCTTCCATTACTATTGTTTCAACAGATTTTAAGTGTTAGAACAAGATTTGGGATAGTCGAAACAAGTTACTTCCATCCGTGCTTCAACTTCTCAAATTGGACTCAGTTTGTGTGTTACATTCCGAAGCCTATAACTTGTGACTTTTGCGCAACCAGACCTCGTAATTCGATTCAAACTCTTCCATCACTATTGTTTCAACACATTTGAAGTGTTGGAACAAGATTCGGGACAGTCGAAACAAGTTAGCTCCATCCGTGTGCAATGTCTTTAATTGGACACAGTTTGTGTGTTACATTACGAAGCCTATAACTTGTGACTTTTTCGCAACCGGACCTCATAATTGGACTCAAACTCTTCCATCACTATTGTTTCAACACATTTGAAGTGTTGGAACAAGATTCGGGACAGTCGAAACAAGTTAGCTACATCAGTGCGTCAACGTTTCTAATTAGACTCAGCTTGTGTGTTATATTCCGAAGCCTATAACTTATGACTTTTTCGCAACCGGACCTCGTAATTGGACTCGAACTCTTCCATTACTATTGTTTCAACAGATTTTAAGTGTTAGAACAAGATTTGGGATAGCAGAAACAAGTTACTTCCATCCGTGCGTCAACGTCTCAAATTGCACTCAGTTTGTGTGTTACATTTCGAAGCCTATAACTTGTGACTTTTGCGCAACCAGACCTTGTAATTCGACTCAAGCTCTTCCATCACAATTGTTTCAACACATTTGAAGTGTTGGAACAAGATTCGGGACAGTTGAAACAAGTTAGCTCCATCCGTGTGCAATGTCTTTAATTGGACACAGTTTGTGTGTTACATTACGAAGCCTATAACTTGTGACTTTTTCGCAACCGGACCTAATAATTGGACTCAAACTCTTCCATCACTATTGTTTCAACACATTTGAAGTGTTGGAACAAGATTCGGGACAGTCGAAAGAAGTTAGCTACTTCAGTGCGTCAATGTCTTTAATTGGACTCCGTTTGTGTGTTACATTACGAAGCCTATAACTTGTGACTTTTTCGCAACCGGACCTCGTAATTAGACTCAAACACTTCCAATACTATTGTTTCAACACATATGAAGTGTTGGAACAAGATTCGTGATAGTCGAAACAAGTTTGCTCCATCCATGCTTCAACGTCTCAAATTGGACTTAATTTGTGTCTTACATTCCGAAGCCTATAACTTGTGACTTTGTCGCAACCAGACCTCGTAATTGGAGTCAAACTCTTCCATTACTATTGTTTCAATAGATTTTAAGTGTTAGAACAAGATTTGGGATAGTCGAAACAAGTTACTTCCATCCGTGCGTCAACGTCTCAAATTGGACTCAGTTTGTGTGTAACATTCCGAAGCCTATAACTTGTGACTTTTGCGCAACCAGACCTCGTAATTCGACTAAAACTCTTCCATTACTATTGTTTCAACAGATTTTAAGTGTTGGAACAAGATTTGGGACAGTCGAAACAAGTTAACTCCATCCGTGCGTCAACGTCTCAAATTGGACTCAGTTTGTGTGATACATTCCGAAGCCTATAACTTGTGACTTTTTCACAACCGGACCTCGTAATTAGACTCGAATTCTTCCATTACTATTGTTTCAACACATTTGAAGTGTTGGAACAAGATTCGGGATAGTCGAAACAAGTTAGCTCCATCCGTGCGTCAATGTCTTTAATTAGACTCAGTTTGTGTGTTACATTACGTAGTCTATAACTTGTGACTTTTTCGCAACCGGACCTCGTAATTAGACTCGAACTCTTCCATTACTATTGTTTCAACACATTTGAAGTGTTGGAACAAGATTCGGGACAGTCGAAAGAAGTTACCTACATCAGTGCATCAATGTCTTTAATTGCACTCCGTTTGTGTGTTACATTACGAAGCCTATAACTTGTGACTTTTTCGCAATCGGACCTCGTAATTGGACTCAAACTCTTCCTATACTATTGTTTCAACACATATGAAGTGTTGGAACAAGATTCGTGACAGTCGAAACAAGTTAGCTCCATCCATGCTTCAACGTCTCAAATTGGACTCAATTTGTGTCTTACATTCCGAAGCCTATAACTTGAGACTTTGTCGCAACCAGACCTCGTAATTGGAGTCAAACTCTTCCATTTCTATTGTTTCGACAGATTTTAAGTATTAGAACAAGATTTGGGATAGTCGAAACAAGTTACTTCCATCCGTGCGTCAACGTCTCAAATTGGATTCAGTTTGTGTGTTACAATCCGAAGCCTATAACTTGTGACTTTTGCGCAACCAGACCTCGTAATTCGACTCAAACTCTTCCATTACTATTGTTTCAACAGATTTTAAGTGTTGGAATAAGATTTGGGACAGTCGAAACAAGTTAACTCCATCCGTGCGTCAACGTCTCAAATTGGACTCAGTTTGTGTGATACATTCCGAAGCCTATAACTTGTGACTTTTGTGCAACCAGACCTCGTAATTGGACTCAAACTCTTCCATCACTATTGTTTCAACACATTTGAAGTGTTGGAACAAGATTCGGGACAGTCGAAACAAGTTAGCTCCATCAGTGATTCAATGTCTTTAATTAGACTCAGTTTGTGTGTTACATTACGAAGCATATAACTTGTGACTTTTTCGCAACCGAACCTCGTAATTGGACTCGAACTCTTCCATTACTATTGTTTCAACACATTTGAAGTGTTGGAACAAGATTCGGGACAGTCGAAACAAGTTAGGTCCATCCGTGCGTCAACGTTTCTAATTGGACTCAGTTTGTGTGTTATATTCCGAAGCCTATAACTTGTGACTTTTTCGCAACCGGACCTCGTAATTGGACTCGAACTCTTCCATTACTAATGTTTCAACAGATTTTAAGTGTTAGAACAAGATTTGGGATAGCAGAAAAAAGTTACTTCCATCCGTGCGTCAACGTCTCAAATTGCACTCAGTTTGTGTGTTACATTCCGAAGCCTATAACTTGTGACTTTTGCGCAACCAGACCTCGTAATTGGACTCAAACTCTTCCATCACTATTGTTTCAACACATTTGAAGTGTTAAAACAAGATTCGGGACAGTCGAAACAAGTTAGCTCCATCCGTGTGCAATGTCTTTAATTGGACATAGTTTGTGTGTTACATTACGAAGCCTATAACTTGTGACTTTTTCGCAACCGGACCTCATAATTGGACTCAAACTCTTCCATCACTATTGTTTCAACACATTTGAAGTGTAGGAACAAGATTCGGGACAGTCGAAAGAAGTTAGCTACATCAGTGCGTCAATATATTTAATTGGACTCCGTTTGTGTGTTACATTACGAAGCCTATAACTTGTGACTTTTTCTCAACCGGACCTCGTAATTGGACTCAAATTCTTCCAATACTATTGTTTCAACACATATGAAGTGTTGGAACAAGATTCGTGACAGTCGAAACAAGTTAGCTCCATCCATGCTTCAACGTCTCAAATTGGACTCAATTTGTGTCTTACATTCCGAAGCCTATAACTTGTGAGTTTGTCGCAACCAGACCTCGTAATTGGACTCAAACTCTTCCATTACTATTGTTTCAACAGATTTTAAGTGTTAGAACAAGATTTGGGATAGTCGAAACAAGTTACTTCCATCCGTGCGTCAACGTCTCAAATTGGACTCAGTTTGTGTGTTACATTCCGAAGCCTATAACTTGTGACTTTTACGCAACCAGACCTCGTAATTCGACTCAAACTCTTCCATTACTATTGTTTCAACAGATTTTAAGTGTTGGAACAAGATTTGGGACAGTCGAAACAAGTTAACTCCATCCGTGCGTCAACGTCTCAAATTGGACTCAGTTTGTGTGATACATTCCGAAGCCTATAACTTGTGACCTTTTCACAACCGGACCTCGTAATTAGACTCGAATTCTTCCATTACTATTGTTTGAACACATTTGAAGTGTTGGAACAAGATTCGGGGCAGTCGAAACAAGTTAGCTCCATCCATGAGTCAACCTCTCAAATTGGACTCAGTTTGTGTCTTACATTCCGAAGCCTATAACTTGTGACTTTTTCGCAACCGGACCTCTTAATTGGACTCAACCTCTTCCATCACTATTGTTTCAACACATTTGAAGTGTTGGAACAAGATTCGGGACAGTCGAAACAAGTTAGCTCAATCCGTGCGTCAATGTCTTTAATTAGACTCAGTTTTAAGTGTTAGAACAAGATTTGGGATAGTCGAAACAAGTTACTTCCATCCGTGCTTCAACTTCTCAAATTGGACTCAGTTTGTGTGTTACATTCCGAAGCTTATAACTTGTGACTTTTGCGCAACCAGACCTCGTAATTCGACTCAAACTCTTCCATCACTATTGTTTCAACACATTTGAAGTGTTGGAACAAGATTCGGGACAGTCGAAACAAGTTAGCTCCATCCGTGTGCAATGTCTTTAATTGGACACAGTTTGTGTGTTACATTACGAAGCCTATAACTTGTGACTTTTTCGCAACCGGACCTCATAATTGGACTCAAACTCTTCCATCACTATTGTGTCAACACCTTTGAAGTGTTGGAACAAGATTCGGGACAGTCGAAACAAGTTAGCTACATCAGTGCGTCAACGTTTCTAATTAGACTCAGTTTGTGTGTTATATTCCGAAGCCTATAACTTGTGACTTTTTCGCAACCGGACCTCGTAATTGGACTAAAACTCTTCAATTACTATTGTTTCAACAGATTTTAAGTGTTAGAACAAGATTTGGGATAGCAGAAACAAGTTACTTCCATCCGTGCGTCAACGTCTCAAATTTGGGACAGTCGAAACAAGTTAGCTCCATCCGTGCGTCAACGTCTCAAATTGGACTCTGTTTGTGTGTTACATTCCGAAGCCTATAACTTGTGACTTTTGCGCAACCAGACCTCGTAATTGGAATCAAACTCTTCCATGACTATTGTTTCAACAGATTTTACGTCTTCGAACAAGATTTGGGATAGTCGAAACAAGTTACTTCCATCCGTGCGTCAACGTCTCAAATTGGACTCAGTTTGTGTGTTACATTCCGAAGCCTATAACTTGTGACTTTTGCGCAACCACACCTCGTAATTGGACTCAAACTTTTCCATTACTATTGTTTCAACAGATTTTAAGTGTTGGAACAAGATTTGGGACAGTCGAAACTAGTTAACTCCATCCGTGCGTCAACGTCTCAAATTGGACTCGGTTTGTGTGTTACATTCCGAAGCCTATAACTTGTGACTTTTGCGTAACCAGACCTCGTAATTGGACTCAAACTCTTCCATTACTATTGTTTCAACAGATTTTAAGTGTCGGAATAAGATTTGGGACAGTCGAAACAAGTTAACTCCATCCGTGCGTCAACGTCTCAAATTGGACTCAGTTTGTGTGTTACATTCCGAAGCCTATAACTTATGACTTTTGCGCAACCAGACCTCGTAATTGGAATCAAACTCTTCCATCACTATTGTTTCAACACATTTGAAGTGATGGAAGAAGATACGGGACAGTCGAAACAAGTTAGCTCCATCCGTGCGTCAATGTATTTAATTGGACTCAGTTTGTGTGTTATATTCCGAAGCCTATAACTTGTAACTTTTTCACAACCGGACCTTGTAATTAGACTTGAATTCTTCCATTACTATTGTTTCAACACATTTGAAGTGTTGGAACAAGATTCGGACAGTCGAAACAAGTTAGCTCCATCCGTGCGTCAACGTTTCTAATTGGACTCAGTTTGTATGTTATATTCCGAAGCCTATAACTTGTGACTTTTTCGCAATCGGACCTCGTAATTGGACTCGAACTCTTCCATTACTATTGTTTCAACAGATTTTAAGTGTTAGAATAAGATTTGGGATAGCAGAAACAAGTTACTTCCATCCGTGAGTCAACGTCTCAAATTGCACTCAGTTTGTGTGTTACATTCCGAAGCCTATAACTTATGACTTTTGCGCAACCAGACCTCGTAATTGGGCTCAAACTCTTCCATCACTATTGTTTCAACACAATTGAAGTGTTGGAACAAGATTCGGGACAGTCGAAACTAGTTAGCTCCATCCGTGCGTCAATGTCTTTAAATGGACTTAGTTTGTGTGTTACATTACGAAGCCTATAACTTGTGACTTTTTCGCAACCGGACCTCGTAATTGGACTCAAACTCTTCCATTACTATTTTTTCAACACGTTTGAAGTGTTGGAACAAGATTCGTGACAGTCGAAACAAGTTAGCTCCATCCGTGCGTCAACGTTTCTAATTGGACTCAGTTTGTATGTTATATTCCGAAGCCTATAACTTGTGACTTTTTCGCAACCGGACCTCGTAATTGGACTCGAACTCTTCCATTACTATTGTTTCAACAGATTTTAAGTGTTAGAACAAGATTTGGGATAGCAGAAACAAGTTACTTCCATCCGTGAGTCAACTTCTCAAATTGCACTCAGTTTGTGTGTTACATTCCGAAGCCTATAACTTGTGACTTTTGCGCAACCAGACCTCGTAATTGGACTCAAACTCTTCCATCACTATTGTTTCAACACAATTGAAGTGTTGGAACAAGATTCGGGACAGTCGAAACTAGTTAGCTCCATCCGTGCGTCAATGTCTTTAAATGGACTTAGTTTGTGTGTTACATTACGAAGCCTATAACTTGTGACTTTTTCGCAATCGGACCTCGTAATTGGACTCAAACTCTTCCATTACTATTTTTTCAACACGTTTGAAGTGTTGGAACAAGATTCGTGATAGTCGAAACAAGTGAGCTCCATCTGTGTGTCAACGTCTCAAATTGGACTCAGTTTGTGTGTTATATTCCGAAGCCTATAACTTGTGACTTTTTCGCAACCGGACCTCGTAATTGGACACAAACTCTTCCATCACTATTGTTTCAACACATATGAAGTGTTGGAACAAGATTCGTGACAGTCGAAACAAGTTAGCTCCATCCATGCGTCAACGTCTCAAATTGGACTCAGTTTGTGTCTTACATTCCGAAGCCTATAAATTGTGACTTTTTCGCAACCAGACCTCGTAATTGGACTCAAACTCTTCCATTACTATTGTTCCAATAGGTTTTAAGTGTTCAAACAAGATTTGGGACAGTCGAAACAAGATAGCTCCATCCGTGCGTCAACGTCTCAAATTGGACTCAGTTTGTGTGTTACATTCCTGAAGCCTGTAACTTGTGACTTTTGCGCAACCACACCTCGTAATTGGACTCAAACTCTTCCATTACTATTGTTTCAACAGATTTTAAGTGTTGGAACAAGATTTGGGACAGTCGAAACAAGTTAACTCCATCCGTGCGTCAACGTCTCAAATTGGACTCAGTTTGTGTGTTACATTCCGAAGCCTATAACTTGTGACTTTTGCGTAACCAGACCTCGTAATTGGACTCAAACTCTTCCATTACTATTGTTTCAACAGATTTTAAGTGTTGGAACAAGATTTGGGACAGTCGAAACAAGTTAACTCCATCCGTGCGTCAACGTCTCAAATTGGACTCAGTTTGTGTGTTACATTCCGAAGCCTATAACTTGTGACTTTTGCGCAACCACACCTCGTAATTGGACTCAAACTCTTCCATTACTATTGTTTCAACAGATTTTAAGTGTTGGAACAAGATTTGGGACAGTCGAAACAAGTTAACTCCATCCGTGCGTCAACGTCTCAAATTGGACTCAGTTTGGGTGTTACATTCCGAAGCCTATAACTTGTGACTTTTGCGTAACCAGCCTCGTAATTGGACTCAAACTCTTCCATTTCTATTGTTTCAACAGATTTTAAGTGTTGGAACAAGATTTGGGACAGTCGAAACAAGTTAACTCCATCCGTGCGTCAACGTCTCAAATTGGACTCAGTTTGTGTGTTACATTCCGAAGCCTATAACTTGTGACTTTTGCGCAACCAGACCTCGTAATTGGAATCAAACTCTTCCATCACTATTGTTTCAACACATTTGAAGTGTTGGAAGAAGATACGGGACAGTTGAAACAAGTTAGCTCCATCCGTGCGTCAATGTGTTTAATTGGACATAGTTTGAGTGTTACATTACGAAGCCTATAACTTGTGACTTTTTCGCAACCGGACCTCGTAATTGGACTCAAACTCTTCCATCACTATTGTTTCAACACATTTGAAGTGATGGAAGAAGATACGGGACAGTCGAAACAAGTTAGCTCCATCCGTGCGTCAATGTGTTTAATTGGACTCAGTTTGTGTGTTATATTCCGAAGCCTTTAAATTGTAACTTTTTTCGCAATCGGACCTTGTAATTAGACTTGAATTCTTCCATTACTATTGTTTCAACAGATTTGAAGCGTTGGAACAAGATTCGGACAGTCGAAACAAGTTAGCTCCATCCGTGCGTCAATGTCTTTAATTGGACTCAGTTTGTGTGTTACATTCCGAAGCCTATAACTTGTGACTTTATCGCAACCGAACCTCGTAATTTTACTCAAACTCTTCCATTACAATTGTTTCAACTCATTTGAAGTGTTGGAACAAGATTCGGGACAGTCGAAACAAGTTAGCTCCATCCGTGCGTCAATGTCTTTAATTAGACTCAGTTTGTGTGTTACATTACGAAGCCTATAACTTGTGACTTTTTCGCAACCGGACCTCATAATTGGACTCGAACTCTTCCATTACTATTGTTTCAACACATTTGAAGTGTTGGAACAAGATTCGTGACAGTCGAAACAAGTTAGCTCCATCCGTGCGTCAACGTTTCTAATTGGACTCAGTTTGTATGTTATATTCCGAAGCCTATAACTTGTGACTTTTTCGCAATCGGACCTCGTAATTGGACTCGAACTCTTCCATTACTATTGTGTCAACAGATTTTAAGTGTTAGATCAAGATTTGGGATAGCAGAAACAAGTTACTTCCATCCGTGCGTCAACGTCTCAAATTGCACTCAGTTTGTGTGTTACATTCCGAAGCCTATAACTTGTGACTTTTGCGCAACCAGACCTCGTAATTGGACTCAAACTCTTCCATCACTATTGTTTCAACACGATTCGGGACAGTCGAAACTAGTTAGCTCCATCCGTGCGTCAATGTCTTTAAATGGACTTAGTTTGTGTGTTACATTACGAAGCCTATAACTTGTGACTTTTTCGCAACCGGACCTCGTAATTGGACTCAAACTCTTCCATTACTATTTTTTCAACACGTTTGAATTGTTAGAACAAGATTCGTGACAGTCGAAACAAGTTAGCTGCATCCGTGCGTCAACGTCTCAAATTGGACTCAGTTAGTGTGTTATATTCCGAAGCCTATAACTTGTGACTTTTTCGCAACCAGACCTCGTAATTGGAATCAAACTCTTCCATCACTATTGTTTCAACACATTTGAAGTGTTGGAAGAAGATACGGGACAGTTGAAACAAGTTAGCTCCATCCGTGCGTTAATGTGTTTAATTCGACACAGTTTGTGTGTTACATTACGAAGCCTATAACTTGTGACTTTTTCGCAACCGGACCACGTAATTGGACTCAAACTCTTCCATCACTATTGTTTCAACACATTTGAAGTGATGGAAGAAGATACGGGACAGTCGAAACAAGTTAGCTCCATCCGTGCGTCAATGTGTTTAATTGGAATCCGTTTGTGTGTTATATTCCGAAGCCTTTAACTTGTAACTTTTTCGCAACCGGACCTTGTAATTAGACTTGAATTCTTCCATTACTATTGTTTCAACACATTTGAAGGGTTGGAACAAGATTCAGACAGTCGAAACAAGTTAGCTCCATCCATGCGTCAATGTCTTTAATTGGACTCAGTTTGTGTGTTACATTCCGAAGCCTATAACTTGTGACTTTATCGCAACCGAACCTCGTAATTTTACTCAAACTCTTCCATTACAATTGTTTCAACACATTTGAAGTGTTGGAACAAGATTCGGGACAGTCGAAACAAGTTAGCTCCATCCGTGCGTCAATGTCTTTAATTAGACTCAGTTTGTGTGTTACATTACGAAGCCTATAACTTGTGACTTTTTCGCAACCGGACCTCGTAATAGGACTCGAACTCTTCCATTACTATTGTTTCAACACATTTGAAGTGTTGGAACAAGATTCGGACAGTCGAAACAAGTTAGCTCCTTCCGTGCGTCAATGTCTTTAATTGGACTCAGTTTGTGTGTTACATTCCGTAGCCTATAACTTGTGACTTTATCGCAACCGAACCTCGTAATTTTACTCAAACTCTTCCATTACAATTGTTTCAACACATTTGAAGTGTTGGAAGAAGATTCGTGACAGTCGAAACAAGTTAGCTCCATCCGTGCGTCAACGTTTCTAATTGGACTCAGTTTGTGTGTTATATTCCGAAGCCTATAACTTGTGACTTTTTCGCAACCGGACCTCGTAATTGGACTCGAACTCTTCCATTACTATTGTTTCAACAGATTTTAAGTGTTAGAACAAGACTTGGGATAGCAGAAACAAGTTACTTCTATCCGTGCGTCAACGTCTCAAATTGCACTCAGTTTGTGTGTTACATTCCGAAGCCTATAACTTGTGACTTTTGCGCAACCAGACCTCGTAATTGGACTCAAACTCTTCCATCACTATTGTTTCAACACATTTGAAGTGTTGGAACAAGATTCGGGACAGTCGAAACTAGTTAGCTCCATCCGTGCGTCAATGTCTTTAAATGGACTTAGTTTGTGTGTTACATTACGAAGCCTATAACTTGTGACTTTTTCGAAACCGGACCTCGTAATTGGACACAAACTCTTCCATTACTATTTTTTCAACACGTTTGAAGTGTTGGAACAAGATTCGTGACAGTCGAAACAAGTTAGCTCCATCCGTGCGTCAACGTCTAAAATTGGACTCAGTTTGTGTGTTATATTCCGAAGCCTATAACTTGTGACTTTTTCGCAACCGGACCTCGTAATTGGACTCAAACTCTTCCATCCCTATTGTTTCAACACATATGAAGTGTTGGAACAAGATTCGTGACAGTCGAAACAAGTTAGCTCCATCCATGCGTCAACGTCTCAAATTGGACTCAGTTTGTGTCTTACATTCCGAAGCCTATAAATTGTGACTTTTTCGCAACTAGACCTCGTAATTGGACTCAAACTCTTCCATTACTATTGTTTCAATAGATTTTAAGTGTTCAAACAAGATTTGGGACAGTCGAAACAAGTTAGCTCCATCCGTGCGTCAACGTCTCAAATTGGACTCTGTTTGTGTGTTACATTCCGAAGCCTATAACTTGTGACTTTTGCGCAACCAGACCTCGTAATTGGAATCAAACTCTTCCATTACTATTGTTTCAACAGATTTTAAGTCTTCGAACAAGATTTGGGATAGTCGAAACAAGTTACTTCCATCCGTGCGTCAACGTTTCTAATTGGACTCAGTTTGTGTGTTACATTCCGAAGCCTATAACTTCTGACTTTTGCGCAACCACACCTCGTAATTGGACTCAAACTCTTCCATTACTATTGTTTCAACAGATTTTAAGTGTTGGAACAAGATTTGGGACAGTCGAAACAACTTAACTCCATCCGTGCGTCAACGTCTCAAATTGGACTCAGTTTGTGTGTTACATTCCGAAGCCTATAACTTGTGACTTTTGCGTAACCAGACCTCGTAATTGGACTCAAACTCTTCCATTACTATTGTTTCAACAGATTTTAAGTGTTGGAACAAGGTTTGGGACAGTCGAAACAAGTTAACTCCATCCGTGCGTCAACGTCTCAAATTGGACTCAGTATGTGTGTTACATTCCGAAGCCTATAACTTGTGACTTTTGCGCAACCAGACCTCGTAATTGGAATCAAACTCTTCCATGACTATTGTTTCAACACATTTGAAGTGTTGGAAGAAGATACGGGACAGTTGAAACAAGTTAGCTCCATCCGTGCGTCAATGTGCTTAATTGGACACAGTTTGTGTGTTACATTACGAAGCCTATAACTTGTGACTTTTTAGCAACCGGACCTCGTAATTGGACTCAAACTCTTCTATCACTATTGTTTCAACACATTTGAAGTGATGGAAGAAGATACGGGACAGTCGAAACAAGTTAGCTCCATCCGTGTGTCAATGTGTTTAATTGGACTCAGTTTGTGTGTTATATTCCGAAGCCTTTAACTTGTAACTTTTTCGCAACCGGACCTTGTAATTAGACTTGAATTCTTCCATTACTATTGTTTCAACACATTTGAAGTGTTTGAACAAGATTCGGACAGTCGAAACAAGTTAGCTCCATCCGTGCGTCAATGTCTTTAATTGGACTCAGTTTGTGTGTTACATTCCGAAGCCTATAACTTGTGACTTTATCGCAACCGAACCTCGTAATTTTACTCAAACTCTTCCATTACAATTGTTTCAACACATTTGAAGTGTTGGAACAAGATTCGTGACAGTCGAAACAAGTTAGCTCCATCCGTGCGTCAACGTTTCTAATTGGACTCAGTTTGTGTGTTATATTCCGAAGCCTATAACTTGTGACTTTTTCGCAACCGGACCTCGTAATTGGACTCGAACTCTTACATTACTATTGTTTCAACAGATTTTAAGTGTTAGAACAAGATTTGGGATAGCAGAAACAAGTTACTTCCATCCGTGCGTCAACGTCTCAAATTGCACTCAGTTTGTGTGTTACATTCCGAAGCCTATAACTTGTGACTTTTGCGCAACCAGACCTCGTAATTGGACTCAAACTCTTCCATCACTATTGTTTCAACACGATTCGGGACAGTCGAAACTAGTTAGCTCCATCCGTGCGTCAATGTCTTTAAATGGACTTAGTTTGTGTGTTACATTACGAAGCCTATAACTTGTGACTTTTTCGCAACCGGACCTCGTAATTGGACTCAAACTCTTCCATTACTATTTTTTCAACACGTTTGAATTGTTAGAACAAGATTCGTGACAGTCGAAACAAGTTAGCTGCATCCGTGCGTCAACGTCTCAAATTGGACTCAGTTAGTGTGTTATATTCCGAAGCCTATAACTTGTGACTTTTTCGCAACCAGACCTCGTAATTGGAATCAAACTCTTCCATCACTATTGTTTCAACACATTTGAAGTGTTGGAAGAAGATACGGGACAGTTGAAACAAGTTAGCTCCATCCGTGCGTTAATGTGTTTAATTCGACACAGTTTGTGTGTTACATTACGAAGCCTATAACTTGTGACTTTTTCGCAACCGGACCACGTAATTGGACTCAAACTCTTCCATCACTATTGTTTCAACACATTTGAAGTGATGGAAGAAGATACGGGACAGTCGAAACAAGTTAGCTCCATCCGTGCGTCAATGTGTTTAATTGGAATCCGTTTGTGTGTTATATTCCGAAGCCTTTAACTTGTAACTTTTTCGCAACCGGACCTTGTAATTAGACTTGAATTCTTCCATTACTATTGTTTCAACACATTTGAAGGGTTGGAACAAGATTCAGACAGTCGAAACAAGTTAGCTCCATCCATGCGTCAATGTCTTTAATTGGACTCAGTTTGTGTGTTACATTCCGAAGCCTATAACTTGTGACTTTATCGCAACCGAACCTCGTAATTTTACTCAAACTCTTCCATTACAATTGTTTCAACACATTTGAAGTGTTGGAACAAGATTCGGGACAGTCGAAACAAGTTAGCTCCATCCGTGCGTCAATGTCTTTAATTAGACTCAGTTTGTGTGTTACATTACGAAGCCTATAACTTGTGACTTTTTCGCAACCGGACCTCGTAATAGGACTCGAACTCTTCCATTACTATTGTTTCAACACATTTGAAGTGTTGGAACAAGATTCGGACAGTCGAAACAAGTTAGCTCCTTCCGTGCGTCAATGTCTTTAATTGGACTCAGTTTGTGTGTTACATTCCGTAGCCTATAACTTGTGACTTTATCGCAACCGAACCTCGTAATTTTACTCAAACTCTTCCATTACAATTGTTTCAACACATTTGAAGTGTTGGAAGAAGATTCGTGACAGTCGAAACAAGTTAGCTCCATCCGTGCGTCAACGTTTCTAATTGGACTCAGTTTGTGTGTTATATTCCGAAGCCTATAACTTGTGACTTTTTCGCAACCGGACCTCGTAATTGGACTCGAACTCTTCCATTACTATTGTTTCAACAGATTTTAAGTGTTAGAACAAGACTTGGGATAGCAGAAACAAGTTACTTCTATCCGTGCGTCAACGTCTCAAATTGCACTCAGTTTGTGTGTTACATTCCGAAGCCTATAACTTGTGACTTTTGCGCAACCAGACCTCGTAATTGGACTCAAACTCTTCCATCACTATTGTTTCAACACATTTGAAGTGTTGGAACAAGATTCGGGACAGTCGAAACTAGTTAGCTCCATCCGTGCGTCAATGTCTTTAAATGGACTTAGTTTGTGTGTTACATTACGAAGCCTATAACTTGTGACTTTTTCGAAACCGGACCTCGTAATTGGACACAAACTCTTCCATTACTATTTTTTCAACACGTTTGAAGTGTTGGAACAAGATTCGTGACAGTCGAAACAAGTTAGCTCCATCCGTGCGTCAACGTCTAAAATTGGACTCAGTTTGTGTGTTATATTCCGAAGCCTATAACTTGTGACTTTTTCGCAACCGGACCTCGTAATTGGACTCAAACTCTTCCATCCCTATTGTTTCAACACATATGAAGTGTTGGAACAAGATTCGTGACAGTCGAAACAAGTTAGCTCCATCCATGCGTCAACGTCTCAAATTGGACTCAGTTTGTGTCTTACATTCCGAAGCCTATAAATTGTGACTTTTTCGCAACTAGACCTCGTAATTGGACTCAAACTCTTCCATTACTATTGTTTCAATAGATTTTAAGTGTTCAAACAAGATTTGGGACAGTCGAAACAAGTTAGCTCCATCCGTGCGTCAACGTCTCAAATTGGACTCTGTTTGTGTGTTACATTCCGAAGCCTATAACTTGTGACTTTTGCGCAACCAGACCTCGTAATTGGAATCAAACTCTTCCATTACTATTGTTTCAACAGATTTTAAGTCTTCGAACAAGATTTGGGATAGTCGAAACAAGTTACTTCCATCCGTGCGTCAACGTTTCTAATTGGACTCAGTTTGTGTGTTACATTCCGAAGCCTATAACTTCTGACTTTTGCGCAACCACACCTCGTAATTGGACTCAAACTCTTCCATTACTATTGTTTCAACAGATTTTAAGTGTTGGAACAAGATTTGGGACAGTCGAAACAACTTAACTCCATCCGTGCGTCAACGTCTCAAATTGGACTCAGTTTGTGTGTTACATTCCGAAGCCTATAACTTGTGACTTTTGCGTAACCAGACCTCGTAATTGGACTCAAACTCTTCCATTACTATTGTTTCAACAGATTTTAAGTGTTGGAACAAGGTTTGGGACAGTCGAAACAAGTTAACTCCATCCGTGCGTCAACGTCTCAAATTGGACTCAGTATGTGTGTTACATTCCGAAGCCTATAACTTGTGACTTTTGCGCAACCAGACCTCGTAATTGGAATCAAACTCTTCCATGACTATTGTTTCAACACATTTGAAGTGTTGGAAGAAGATACGGGACAGTTGAAACAAGTTAGCTCCATCCGTGCGTCAATGTGCTTAATTGGACACAGTTTGTGTGTTACATTACGAAGCCTATAACTTGTGACTTTTTAGCAACCGGACCTCGTAATTGGACTCAAACTCTTCTATCACTATTGTTTCAACACATTTGAAGTGATGGAAGAAGATACGGGACAGTCGAAACAAGTTAGCTCCATCCGTGTGTCAATGTGTTTAATTGGACTCAGTTTGTGTGTTATATTCCGAAGCCTTTAACTTGTAACTTTTTCGCAACCGGACCTTGTAATTAGACTTGAATTCTTCCATTACTATTGTTTCAACACATTTGAAGTGTTTGAACAAGATTCGGACAGTCGAAACAAGTTAGCTCCATCCGTGCGTCAATGTCTTTAATTGGACTCAGTTTGTGTGTTACATTCCGAAGCCTATAACTTGTGACTTTATCGCAACCGAACCTCGTAATTTTACTCAAACTCTTCCATTACAATTGTTTCAACACATTTGAAGTGTTGGAACAAGATTCGTGACAGTCGAAACAAGTTAGCTCCATCCGTGCGTCAACGTTTCTAATTGGACTCAGTTTGTGTGTTATATTCCGAAGCCTATAACTTGTGACTTTTTCGCAACCGGACCTCGTAATTGGACTCGAACTCTTACATTACTATTGTTTCAACAGATTTTAAGTGTTAGAACAAGATTTGGGATAGCAGAAACAAGTTACTTCCATCCGTGCGTCAACGTCTCAAATTGCACTCAGTTTGTGTGTTACATTCCGAAGCCTATAACTTGTGACTTTTGCGCAACCAGACCTCGTAATTGGACTCAAACTCTTCCATCACTATTGTTTCAACACATTTGAAGTGTTGGAACAAGATTCGGGACAGTCGAAACTAGTTAGCTCCATCCGTGCGTCAATGTCTTTAAATGGACTTAGTTTGTGTGTTACATTACGAAGCCTATAACTTGTGACTTTTTCGCAACCGGACCTCGTAATTGGACTCAAACTCTTCCATTAGTATTTTTTCAACACGTTTGAAGTGTTGGAACAAGATTCGGGACAGTCGAAACAAGTTAGCTCCATCCGTGCTTCAACGTCTCAAATTGGACTCAGTTTGTGTGTTATATTCCGAAGCCTATAACTTGTGACTTTTTCGCAACCGGACCTCGTAATTGGACTCAAACTCTTCCATCACTATTGTTTCAACACATATGAAGTGTTGGAACAAGATTCGTGACAGTCGAAACAAGTTAGCTCCATCCATGCGTCAACGTCTCAAATTGGACTCAGTTTGTATCTTACATTCCGAAGCCTATAAATTGTGACTTTTTCGCAACCAGACCTCGTAATTGGACTCAAACTCTTCCATTACTATTGTTTCAATAGATTTTAAGTGTTCAAAAAAGATTTGGGACAGTCAAAACAAGTTAGCTCCATCCGTGCGTCAACGTCTCAAATTGGACTCTATTTGTGTGTTACATTCCGAAGCCTATAACTTGTGACTTTTGCGCAACCAGACCTCGTAATTGGAATCAAACTCTTCCATTACTATTGTTTCAACAGATTTTAAGTCTTCGAACAAGATTTGGGATAGTCGAAACAAGTTACTTCCATACGTGCGTCAACGTCTAAAATTGGACTCAGTTTGTGTGTTACATTCCGAAGCTTATAACTTGTGACTTTTGCGCAACCACACCTCGTAATTGGAATCAAACTCTTCCATTACTATTGTTTCAACAGATTTTAAGTGTTGGAAGAAGATTTGGGACAGTCGAAACAAGTTAACTCCATCCGTGCGTCAACGTCTCAAATTGGACTCGGTTTGTGTGTTACATTCCGAAGCCTATAACTTGTGACTTTTGCGCAACCAGACCTCGTAATTGGAATCAAACTCTTCCATCACTATTGTTTCAACACATTTGAAGTGATGGAAGAAGATACGGGACAGTCGAAACAAGTTAGCTCCATCCGTGCATCAATGTATTTAATTGGACTCAGTTTGTGTGTTATATTCCGAAGCCTTTAACTTGTAACTTTTTCGCAACCGGACCTTGTAATTAGACTTGAATTCTTCCATTACTATTGTTTCAACACATTTGAAGTGTTGGAACAAGGTTCGGACAGTCGAAACAAGTTAGCTCCATCCGTGCGTCAACGTTTCTAATTGGACTCAGTTTGTATGTTATATTCCGAAGCCTATAACTTGTGACTTTTTCGCAATCGGACCTCGTAATTGGACTCGACTTCTTCCACTACTATTGTTTCAACAGATTTTAAGTGTTAGAACAAGATTTGGGATAGCAGAAACAAGTTACTTCCATCCGTGAGTCAACGTCTCAAATTGCACTCAGTTTGTGTGTTACATTCCGAAGCCTATAACTTGTGACTTTTGCGCAACCAGACCTCGTAATTGGACTCAAACTCTCCCATCACTATTGTGTCAACACAATTGAAGTGTTGGAACAAGATTCGGGACAGTCGAAACTAGTTAGCTCCATCCGTGCGTCAATGTCTTTAAATGGACTTAGTTTGTGTGTTACATTACGAAGCCTATAACTTGTGACTTTTTCGCAACCGGACCTCGTAATTGGACTCAAACTCTTCCATTACTATTTTTTCAACACGTTTGAAGTGTTGGAACAAGATTCGTGACAGTCGAAACAAGTTAGCTCCATCCGTGCGTCAACGTCTCAAATTGGACTCAGTTTGTGTGTTATATTCCGAAGCCTATAACTTGTGACTTTTTCGCAACCGGACCTCGTAATTGGACTCGAACTCTTCCATTACTATTGTTTCAACAGATTTTAAGTGTTAGAACAAGATTTGGGATACCAGAAACAAGTTACTTCCATCCGTGAGTCAACGTCTCAAATTGCACTCAGTTTGTGTGTTACATTCCGAAGCCTATAACTTGTGACTTTTGCGCAACCAGACCTCGTAATTGGACTCAAACTCTTCCATCACTATTGTTTCAACACAATTGAAGTGTTGGAACAAGATTCGGGACAGTCGAAACTAGTTAGCTCCATCCGTGCGTCAATGTCTTTAAATGGACTTAGTTTGTGTGTTACATTACGAAGCCTATAACTTGTGACTTTTTCGCAACCGGACCTCGTAATTGGACTCAAACTCTTCCATTACTATTTTTTCAACACGTTTGAAGTGTTGGAACAAGATTCGTGACAGTCGAAACAAGTGAGCTCCATCCGTGTGTCAACGTCTCAAATTGGACTCAGTTTGTGTGTTATATTCCGAAGCCTATAACTTGTGACTTTTTCGCAACCGGACCTCGTAATTGGACACAAACTCTTCCATCACTATTGTTTCAACACATATGAAGTGTTGGAACAAGATTCGTGACAGTCGAAACAAGTTAGCTCCATCCATGCGTCAACGTCTCAAATTGGACTCAGTTTGTGTCTTACATTCCGAAGCCTATAAATTGTGACTTTTTCGCAACCAGACCTCGTAATTGGACTCAAACTCTTCCATTACTATTGTTTCAATAGGTTTTAAGTGTTTAAACAAGATTTGGGACAGTCGAAACAAGATAGCTCCATCCGTGCGTCAACGTCTCAAATTGGACTCAGTTTGTGTGTTACATTCCGAAGCCTGTAACTTGTGACTTTTGCGCAACCACACCTCGTAATTGGACTCAAACTCTTCCATTACTATTGTTTCAACAGATTTTAAGTGTTGGAACAAGATTTGGGACAGTCGAAACAAGTTAACTCCATCCGTGCGTCAACGTCTCAAATTGGACTCAGTTTGGGTGTTACATTCCGAAGCCTATAACTTGTGACTTTTGCGTAACCAGCCTCGTAATTGGACTCAAACTCTTCCATTACTATTGTTTCAACAGATTTTAAGTGTTGGAACAAGATTTGGGACAGTCGAAACAAGTTAACTCCATCCGTGCGTCAACGTCTCAAATTGGACTCAGTTTGTGTGTTACATTCCGAAGCCTATAACTTGTGACTTTTGCGCAACCAGACCTCCTAATTGGAATCAAACTCTTCCATCACTATTGTTTCAACACATTTGAAGTGTTGGAAGAAGATACGGGACAGTTGAAACAAGTTAGCTCCATCCGTGCGTCAATGTGTTTAATTGGACACAGTTTGAGTGTTACATTACGAAGCATATAACTTGTGACTTTTTCGCAACCGGACCTCGTAATTGGACTCAAACTCTTCCATCACTATTGTTTCAACACATTTGAAGTGATGGAAGAAGATACGGGACAGTCGAAACAAGTTAGCTCCATCCGTGCGTCAATGTGTTTAATTGGACTCAGTTTGTGTGTTATATTCCGAAGCCTTTAACTTGTAACTTTTTTCGCAATCGGACCTTGTAATTAGACTTGAATTCTTCCATTACTATTGTTTCAACACATTTGAAGCGTTGGAACAAGATTCGGACAGTCGAAACAAGTTAGCTCCATCCGTGCGTCAATGTCTTTAATTGGACTCAGCTTGTGTGTTACATTCCGAAGCCTATAACTTGTGACTTTTTCGCAACCGGACCTCATAATTGGACTCGAACTCTTCCATTACTATTGTTTCAACACATTTGAAGTGTTGGAACAAGATTCGTGACAGTGAAACAAGTTAGCTCCATCCGTGCGTCAACGTTTCTAATTGGACTCAGTTTGTATGTTATATTCCGAAGCCTATAACTTGTGACTTTTTCGCAACCGGACCTCGTAATTGGACTCGAACTCTTCCATTACTATTGTTTCAACACATTTGAAGTGTTGGAACAAGATTCGGGACAGTCGAAACAAGTTAGCTCCATCCGTGCGTCAATGTCTTTAATTAGACTCAGTTTGTGTGTTACATTATGAAGCCTATAACTTGTGACTTTTTCGCAACCGGACCTCATAATTGGACTCGAACTCTTCCATTACTATTGTTTCAACACATTTGAAGTGTTGGAACAAGATTCGTGACAGTGAAACAAGTTAGCTCCATCCGTGCGTCAACGTTTCTAATTGGACTCAGTTTGTATGTTATATTCCGAAGCCTATAACTTGTGACTTTTTCGCAACCGGACCTCGTAATTGGACTCGAACTCTTCCATTACTATTGTTTCAACAGATTTTAAGTGTTAGATCAAGATTTGGGATAGCAGAAACAAGTTACTTCCATCCGTGCGTCAACGTCTCAAATTGCACTCAGTTTGTGTGTTACATTCCGAAGCCTATAACTTGTGACTTTTGCGCAACCAGACCTCGTAATTGGACTCAAACTCTTCCATCACTATTGTTTCAACACGATTCGGGACAGTCGAAACTAGTTAGCTCCATCCGTGCGTCAATGTCTTTAAATGGACTTAGTTTGTGTGTTACATTACGAAGCCTATAACTTGTGACTTTTTCGCAACCGGACCTCGTAATTGGACTCAAACTCTTCCATTACTATTTTTGCAACACGTTTGAAGTGTTAGAACAAGATTCGTGACAGTCGAAACAAGTTAGCTCCATCCATGCGTCAACGTCTCAAATTGGACTCAGTTTGTGTGTTATATTCCGAAGCCTATAACTTGTGACTTTTTCGCAACCAGACCTCGTAATTGGAATCAAACTCTTCCATCACTATTGTTTCAACACATTTGAAGTGTTGGAAGAAGATACGGGACAGTTGAAACAAGTTAGCTCCATCCGTGCGTTAATGTGTTTAATTGGACACAGTTTGTGTGTTACATTACGAAGCCTATAACTTGTGACTTTTTCGCAACCGGACCACGTAATTGGACTCAAACTCTTCCATCACTATTGTTTCAACACATTTGAAGTGATGGAAGAAGATACGGGACAGTCGAAACAAGTTAGCTCCATCCGTGCGTCAATGTGTTTAATTGGAATCCGTTTGTGTGTTATATTCCGAAGCCTTTAACTTGTAACTTTTTCGCAACCGGACCTTGTAATTAGACTTGAATTCTTCCATTACTATTGTTTCAACACATTTGAAGGGTTGGAACAAGATTCGGACAGTCGAAACAAGTTAGCTCCATCCGTGCGTCAATGTCTTTAATTGGACTCAGTTTGTGTGTTACATTCCGAAACCTATAACTTGTGACTTTATCGCAACCGAACCTCGTAATTTTACTCAAACTCTTCCATTACAATTGTTTCAACACATTTGAAGTGTTGGAACAAGATTCGGGACAGTCGAAACAAGTTAGCTCCATCCGTGCGTCAATGTCTTTAATTAGACTCAGTTTGTGTGTTACATTACGAAGCCTATAACTTGTGACTTTTTCGCAACCGGACCTCGTAATAGGACTCGAACTCTTCCATTACTATTGTTTCAACACATTTGAAGTGTTGGAACAAGATTCGGACAGTCGAAACAAGTTAGCTCCATCCGTGCGTCAATGTCTTTAATTGGACTCAGTTTGTGTGTTACATTCCGAAGCCTATAACTTGTGACTTTATCGCAACCGAACCTCGTAATTTTACTCAAACTCTTCCATTACAATTGTTTCAACACATTTGAAGTGTTGGAACAAGATTCGGGACAGTCGAAACAAGTTAGCTCCATCCGTGCGTCAATGTCTTTAATTAGACTCAGTTTGTGTGTTACATTACGAAGCCTATAACTTGTGACTTTTTCGCAACCGGACCTCGTAATAGGACTCGAACTCTTCCATTACTATTGTTTCAACACATTTGAAGTGTTGGAACAAGATTCGTGACAGTGAAACAAGTTAGCTCCATCCGTGCGTCAACGTTTCTAATTGGACTCAGTTTGTATGTTATATTCCGAAGCCTATAACTTGTGACTTTTTCGCAACCGGACCTCGTAATTGGACTCGAACTCTTCCATTACTATTGTTTCAACAGATTTTAAGTGTTAGATCAAGATTTGGGATAGCAGAAACAAGTTACTTCCATCCGTGCGTCAACGTCTCAAATTGCACTCAGTTTGTGTGTTACATTCCGAAGCCTATAACTTGTGACTTTTGCGCAACCAGACCTCGTAATTGGACTCAAACTCTTCCATCACTATTGTTTCAACACGATTCGGGACAGTCGAAACTAGTTAGCTCCATCCGTGCGTCAATGTCTTTAAATGGACTTAGTTTGTGTGTTACATTACGAAGCCTATAACTTGTGACTTTTTCGCAACCGGACCTCGTAATTGGACTCAAACTCTTCCATTACTATTTTTTCAACACGTTTGAAGTGTTAGAACAAGATTCGTGACAGTCGAAACAAGTTAGCTCCATCCGTGCGTCAACGTCTCAAATTGGACTCAGTTTGTGTGTTATATTCCGAAGCCTATAACTTGTGACTTTTTCGCAACCAGACCTCGTAATTGGAATCAAACTCTTCCATCACTATTGTTTCAACACATTTGAAGTGTTGGAAGAAGATACGGGACAGTTGAAACAAGTTAGCTCCATCCGTGCGTTAATGTGTTTAATTGGACACAGTTTGTGTGTTACATTACGAAGCCTATAACTTGTGACTTTTTCGCAACCGGACCACGTAATTGGACTCAAACTCTTCCATCACTATTGTTTCAACACATTTGAAGTGATGGAAGAAGATACGGGACAGTCGAAACAAGTTAGCTCCATCCGTGCGTCAACGTCTCAAATTGGACTCAGTTTGTGTGTTATATTCCGAAGCCTATAACTTGTGACTTTTTCGCAACCAGACCTCGTAATTGGAATCAAACTCTTCCATCACTATTGTTTCAACACATTTGAAGTGTTGGAAGAAGATACGGGACAGTTGAAACAAGTTAGCTCCATCCGTGCGTTAATGTGTTTAATTGGACACAGTTTGTGTGTTACATTACGAAGCCTATAACTTGTGACTTTTTTGCAACCGGACCACGTAATTGGACTCAAACTCTTCCATCACTATTGTTTCAACACATTTGAAGTGATGGAAGAAGATACGGGACAGTCGAAACAAGTTAGCTCCATCCGTGCGTCAATGTGTTTAATTGGAATCCGTTTGTGTGTTATATTCCGAAGCCTTTAACTTGTAACTTTTTCGCAACCGGACCTTGTAATTAGACTTGAATTCTTCCATTACTATTGTTTCAACACATTTGAAGGGTTGGAACAAGATTCGGACAGTCGAAACAAGTTAGCTCCATCCGTGCGTCAATGTCTTTAATTGGACTCAGTTTGTGTGTTACATTCCGAAGCCTATAACTTGTGACTTTATCGCAACCGAACCTCGTAATTTTACTCAAACTCTTCCATTACAATTGTTTCAACACATTTGAAGTGTTGGAACAAGATTCGGGACAGTCGAAACAAGTTAGCTCCATCCGTGCGTCAATGTCTTTAATTAGACTCAGTTTGTGTGTTACATTACGAAGCCTATAACTTGTGACTTTTTCGTAACCGGACCTCGTAATAGGACTCGAACTCTTCCATTACTATTATTTCAACACATTTGAAGTGTTGGAACAAGATTCGGACAGTCGAAACAAGTTAGCTCCATCCGTGCGTCAATGTCTTTAATTGGACTCAGTTTGTGTGTTACATTCCGAAGCCTATAACTTGTGACTTTATCGCAACCGAACCTCGTAATTTTACTCAAACTCTTCCATTACAATTGTTTCAACACATTTGAAGTGTTGGAACAAGATTCGGACAGTCGAAACAAGTTAGCTCCATCCGTGCGTCAATGTCTTTAATTGGACTCAGTTTGTGTGTTACATTCCGAAGCCTATAACTTGTGACTTTATCGCAACCGAACCTCGTAATTTTACTCAAACTCTTCCATTACAATTGTTTCAACACATTTGAAGTGTTGGAACAAGATTCGGGACAGTCGAAACAAGTTAGCTCCATCCGTGCGTCAATGTCTTTAATTAGACTCAGTTTGTGTGTTACATTACGAAGCCTATAACTTGTGACTTTTTCGCAACCGGACCTCGTAATAGGACTCGAACTCTTCCATTACTATTGTTTCAACACATTTGAAGTGTTGGAACAAGATTCGGACAGTCGAAACAAGTTAGCTCCATCCGTGCGTCAATGTCTTTAATTGGACTCAGTTTGTGTGTTACATTCCGAAGCCTATAACTTGTGACTTTATCGCAACCGAACCTCGTAATTTTACTCAAACTCTTCCATTACAATTGTTTCAACACATTTGAAGTGTTGGAACAAGATTCGGGACAGTCGAAACAAGTTAGCTCCATCCGTGCGTCAATGTCTTTAATTAGACTCAGTTTGTGTGTTACATTACGAAGCCTATAACTTGTGACTTTTTCGCAACCGGACCTCGTAATAGGACTCGAACTCTTCCATTACTATTGTTTCAACACATTTGAAGTGTTGGAACAAGATTCGTGACAGTGAAACAAGTTAGCTCCATCCGTGCGTCAACGTTTCTAATTGGACTCAGTTTGTATGTTATATTCCGAAGCCTATAACTTGTGACTTTTTCGCAACCGGACCTCGTAATTGCACTCGAACTCTTCCATTACTATTGTTTCAACAGATTTTAAGTGGTAGATCAAGATTTGGGATAGCAGAAACAAGTTACTTCCATCCGTGCGTCAACGTCTCAAATTGCACTCAGTTTGTGTGTTACATTCCGAAGCCTATAACTTGTGACTTTTGCGCAACCAGACCTCGTAATTGGACTCAAACTCTTCCATCACTATTGTTTCAACACGATTCGGGACAGTCGAAACTAGTTAGCTCCATCCGTGCGTCAATGTCTTTAAATGGACTTAGTTTGTGTGTTACATTACGAAGCCTATAACTTGTGACTTTTTCGCAACCGGACCTCGTAATTGGACTCAAACTCTTCCATTACTATTTTTTCAACACGTTTGAAGTGTTAGAACAAGATTCGTGACAGTCGAAACAAGTTAGCTCCATCCGTGCGTCAACGTCTCAAATTGGACTCAGTTTGTGTGTTATATTCCGAAGCCTATAACTTGTGACTTTTTCGCAACCAGACCTCGTAATTGGAATCAAACTCTTCCATCACTATTGTTTCAACACATTTGAAGTGTTGGAAGAAGATACGGGACAGTTGAAACAAGTTAGCTCCATCCGTGCGTTAATGTGTTTAATTGGACACAGTTTGTGTGTTACATTACGAAGCCTATAACTTGTGACTTTTTCGCAACCGGACCACGTAATTGGACTCAAACTCTTCCATCACTATTGTTTCAACACATTTGAAGTGATGGAAGAAGATACGGGACAGTCGAAACAAGTTAGCTCCATCCGTGCGTCAATGTGTTTAATTGGAATCCGTTTGTGTGTTATATTCCGAAGCCTTTAACTTGTAACTTTTTCGCAACCGGACCTTGTAATTAGACTTGAATTCTTCCATTACTATTGTTTCAACACATTTGAAGGGTTGGAACAAGATTCGGACAGTCGAAACAAGTTAGCTCCATCCGTGCGTCAATGTCTTTAATTGGACTCAGTTTGTGTGTTACATTCCGAAGCCTATAACTTGTGACTTTATCGCAACCGAACCTCGTAATTTTACTCAAACTCTTCCATTACAATTGTTTCAACACATTTGAAGTGTTGGAACAAGATTCGGGACAGTCGAAACAAGTTAGCTCCATCCGTGCGTCAATGTCTTTAATTAGACTCAGTTTGTGTGTTACATTACGAAGCCTATAACTTGTGACTTTTTCGTAATCGGACCTCGTAATAGGACTCGAACTCTTCCATTACTATTGTTTCAACACATTTGAAGTGTTGGAACAAGATTCGGACAGTCGAAACAAGTTAGCTCCATCCGTGCGTCAATGTCTTTAATTGGACTCAGTTTGTGTGTTACATTCCGAAGCCTATAACTTGTGACTTTATCGCAACCGAACCTCGTAATTTTACTCAAACTCTTCCATTACAATTGTTTCAACACATTTGAAGTGTTGGAACAAGATTCGGGACAGTCGAAACAAGTTAGCTCCATCCGTGCGTCAATGTCTTTAATTAGACTCAGTTTGTGTGTTACATTACGAAGCCTATAACTTGTGACTTTTTCGCAACCGGACCTCGTAATAGGACTCGAACTCTTCCATTACTATTGTTTCAACACATTTGAAGTGTTGGAACAAGATTCGTGACAGTGAAACAAGTTAGCTCCATCCGTGCGTCAACGTTTCTAATTGGACTCAGTTTGTATGTTATATTCCGAAGCCTATAACTTGTGACTTTTTCGCAATCGGACCTCGTAATTGGACTCGAACTCTTCCATTACTATTGTTTCAACAGATTTTAAGTGTTAGATCAAGATTTGGGATAGCAGAAACAAGTTACTTCCATCCGTGCGTCAACGTCTCAAATTGCACTCAGTTTGTGTGTTACATTCCGAAGCCTATAACTTGTGACTTTTGCGCAACCAGACCTCGTAATTGGACTCAAACTCTTCCATCACTATTGTTTCAACACGATTCGGGACAGTCGAAACTAGTTAGCTCCATCCGTGCGTCAATGTCTTTAAATGGACTTAGTTTGTGTGTTACATTACGAAGCCTATAACTTGTGACTTTTTCGCAACCGGACCTCGTAATTGGACTCAAACTCTTCCATTACTATTGTTTCAATAGATTTTAAGTGTTCAAACAAGATTTGGGACAGTCGAAACAAGTTAGCTCCATCCGTGCGTCAACGTCTCAAATTGGACTCTGTTTGTGTGTTACATTCCGAAGCCTATAACTTGTGACTTTTGCACAACCAGACCTCGTAATTGGAATCAAACTCTTCCATTACTATTGTTTCAACAGATTTTAAGTCTTCGAACAAGATTTGGGATAGTCGAAACAAGTTACTTCCATCCGTGCGTCAACGTCTAAAATTGGACTCAGTTTGTGTGTTACATTCCGAAGCCTATAACTTGTGACTTTATCGCAACCGGACCTCGTAATTTTACTCAAACTCTTCCATTACAATTGTTTCAACACATTTGAAGTGTTGGAACAAGATTCGGGACAGTCGAAACAAGTTAGCTCCATCCGTGCGTCAACGTCTCAAATTGGACTCAGTTTGTGTGTTACATTCCGAAGCCTATAACTTGTGACTTTTGCGCAACCAGACCTCGTAATTGGAATCAAACTCTTCCATCACTATTGTTTCAACACATTTGAAGTGTTGGAAGAAGATACGGGACAGTTGAAACAAGTTAGCTCCATCCGTGCGTTAATGTGTTTAATTGGACACAGTTTGTGTGTTACATTACGAAGCCTATAACTTGTGACTTTTTCGCAACCGGACCACGTAATTGGACTCAAACTCTTCCATCACTATTGTTTCAACACATTTGAAGTGATGGAAGAAGATACGGGACAGTCGAAACAAGTTAGCTCCATCCGTGCGTCAATGTGTTTAATTGGAATCCGTTTGTGTGTTATATTCCGAAGCCTTTAACTTGTAACTTTTTCGCAACCGGACCTTGTAATTAGACTTGAATTCTTCCATTACTATTGTTTCAACACATTTGAAGGGTTGGAACAAGATTCGGACAGTCGAAACAAGTTAGCTCCATCCGTGCGTCAATGTCTTTAATTGGACTCAGTTTGTGTGTTACATTCCGAAGCCTATAACTTGTGACTTTATCGCAACCGAACCTCGTAATTTTATTCAAACTCTTCCATTACAATTGTTTCAACACATTTGAAGTGTTGGAACAAGATTCGGGACAGTCGAAACAAGTTAGCTCCATCCGTGCGTCAATGTCTTTAATTAGACTCAGTTTGTGTGTTACATTACGAAGCCTATAACTTGTGACTTTTTCGCAACCGGACCTCGTAATAGGACTCGAACTCTTCCATTACTATTGTTTCAACACATTTGAAGTGTTGGAACAAGATTCGGACAGTCGAAACAAGTTAGCTCCATCCGTGCGTCAATGTCTTTAATTGGACTCAGTTTGTGTGTTACATTCCGTAGCCTATAACTTGTGACTTTATCGCAACCGAACCTCGTAATTTTACTCAAACTCTTTCATTATAATTGTTTCAACACATTTGAAGTGTTGGAACAAGATTCGTGACAGTCGAAACAAGTTAGCTCCATCCGTGCGTCAACGTTTCTAATTGGACTCAGTTTGTGTGTTATATTCCGAAGCCTATAACTTGTGACTTTTTCGCAACCGGACCTCGTAATTGGACTCGAACTCTTCCATTACTATTGTTTCAACAGATTTTAAGTGTTAGAACAAGACTTGGGATAGCAGATACAAGTTACTTCTATCCGTGCGTCAACGTCTCAAATTGCACTCAGTTTGTGTGTTACATTCCGAAGCCTATAACTTGTGACTTTTGCGCAACCAGACCTCGTAATTGGACTCAAACTCTTCCATCACTATTGTTTCAACACATTTGAAGTGTTGGAACAAGATTCGGGACAGTCGAAACTAGTTAGCTCCATCCGTGCGTCAATGTCTTTAAATGGACTTAGTTTGTGTGTTACATTACGAAGCCTATAACTTGTGACTTTTTCGCAACCGGACCTCGTAATTGGACTCAAGCTCTTCCATTACTATTTTTTCAACACGTTTGAAGTGTTGGAACAAGATTCGTGACAGTCGAAACAAGTTAGCTCCATCCGTGCGTCAACGTCTAAAATTGGACTCAGTTTGTGTGTTATATTCCGAAGCCTATAACTTGTGACTTTTTCGCAACCGGACCTCGTAATTGGACTCAAACTCTTCCATCACTATTGTTTCAACACATATGAAGTGTTGGAACAAGATTCGTGACAGTCGAAACAAGTTAGCTCCATCCATGCGTGAACGTCTCAAATTGGACTCAGTTTGTGTCTTACATTCCGAAGCCTATAAATTGTGACTTTTTCGCAACTAGACCTCGTAATTGGACTCAAACTCTTCCATTACTATTGTTTCAATAGATTTTAAGTGTTCAAACAAGATTTGGGATAGTCGAAACAAGTTAGCTCCATCCGTGCGTCAACGTCTCAAATTGGACTCTGTTTGTGTGTTACATTCCGAAGCCTATAACTTGTGACTTTTACGCAACCAGACCTCGTAATTGGAATCAAACTCTTCCATTACTATTGTTTCAACAGATTTTAAGTCTTCGAACAAGATTTGGGATAGTCGAAACAAGTTACTTCCATCCGTGCGTCAACGTCTAAAATTGGACTCAGTTTGTGTGTTACATTCCGAAGCCTATAACTTGTGACTTTTGCGCAACCACACCTCGTAATTGGACTCAAACTCTTCCATTACTATTGTTTCAACAGATTTTAAGTGTTGGAACAAGATTTGGGACAGTCGAAACAAGTTAACTCCATCCGTGCGTCAACGTCTCAAATTGGACTCAGTTTGTGTGTTTCATTCCGAAGCCTATAACTTGTGACTTTTGCGTAACCAGACCTCGTAATTGGACTCAAACTCTTCCATTACTATTGTTTCAACAGATTTTAAGTGTTGGAACAAGGTTTGGGACAGTCGAAACAAGTTAACTCCATCCGTGCGTCAACGTCTCAAATTGGACTCAGTTTGTGTGTTACATTCCGAAGCCTATAACTTGTGACTTTTGCGCAACCAGACCTCGTAATTGGAATCAAACTCTTCCATCACTATTGTTTCAACACATTTGAAGTGTTGGAAGAAGATACGGGACAGTTGCAACAAGTTAGCTCCATCCGTGCGTCAATGTGTTTAATTGGACACTGTTTGTGCGTTACATTACGAATCCTATAACTTGTGACTTTTTCGCAACCGGACCTCGTAATTGGACTCAAACTCTTCCATCACTATTGTTTCAACACATTTGAAGTGATGGAAGAAGATACGGGACAGTCGAAACAAGTTAGCTCCATCCGTGCGTCAATGTGTTTAATTGGACTCAGTTTGTGTGTTATATTCCGAAGCCTTTAACTTGTAACTTTTTCGCAACCGGACCTTGTAATTAGACTTGAATTCTCCCATTACTATTGTTTCAACACATTTGAAGTGTTGGAACAAGATTCGGACAGTCGAAACAAGTTAGCTCCATCCGTGCGTCAATGTCTTTAATTGGACTCAGTTTGTGTGTTACATTCCGAAGCCTATAACTTGTGACTTTTGCGCAACCGAACCTCGTAATTTTACTCAAACTCTTCCATTACAATTGTTTCAACACATTTGAAGTGTTGGAACAAGATTCGGGACAGTCGAAACAAGTTAGCTCCATCCGTGCGTCAATGTCTTTAATTAGACTCAGTTTGTGTGTTACATTACGAAGCCTATAACTTGTGACTTTTTCGCAACCGGACCTCGTAATTGGACTCAAACTCTTCCATTACTATTTTTTCAACACGTTTGAAGTGTTGGAACAAGATTCGTGACAGTCGAAACAAGTTAGCTCCATCCGTGCGTCAACGTCTCAAATTGGACTCAGTTTGTGTGTTATATTCCGAAGCCTATAACTTGTGACTTTTTCGCAACCGGACCTCGTAATTGGACTCGAACTCTTCCATTACTATTGTTTCAACACATTTGAAGTGTTGGAACAAGATTCGTGACAGTCGAAACAAGTTAGCTTCATCCGTGCGTCAACGTTTCTAATTGGACTCAGTTTGTGTGTTATATTCCGAAGCCAATAACTTGTGACTTTTTCGCAACCGGACCTCGTAATTGGACTCGAACTATTCCATTACTATTGTTTCAACAGATTTTAAGTGTTAGAACAAGATTTGGGATAGCAGAAACAAGTCACTTCCATCCGTGCGTCAACGTCTCAAATTGCACTCAGTTTGTGTGTTACATTCCGAAGCCTATAACTTGTGACTTTTGCGTAACCAGACCTCGTAATTGGACTCAAACTCTTCCATTACTATTGTTTCAACAGATTTTAAGTGTTGGAACAAGATTTGGGACAGTCGAAACAAGTGAACTCCATCCGTGCGTCAACGTATCAAATTGGACTCAGTATGTGTGTTACATTCCGAAGCCTATAACTTGTGACTTTTGCGCAACCAGACCTCGTAATTGGAATCAAACTCTTCCATCACTATTGTTTCAACACATTTGAAGTGTTGGAAGAAGATACGGGACAGTTGAAACAAGTTAGCTCCATCCGTGCGTCAATGTGTTTAATTGGACACAGTTTGTGTGTTACATTACGAAGCCTATAACTTGTGACTTTTTAGCAACCGGACCTCGTAATTGGACTCAAACTCTTCTATCACTATTGTTTCAACACATTTGAAGTGATGGAAGAAGATACGGGACAGTCGAAACAAGTTAGCTCCATCCGTGTGTCAATGTGTTTAATTGGACTCAGTTTGTGTGTTATATTCCGAAGCCTTTAACTTGTAACTTTTTCGCAACCGGACCTTGTAATTAGACTTGAATTCTTCCATTACTATTGTTTCAACACATTTGAAGTGTTGGAACAAGATTCGGACAGTCGAAACAAGTTAGCTCCATCCGTGCGTCAATGTCTTTAATTGGACTCAGTTTGTGTGTTACATTCCGAAGCCTATAACTTGTGACTTTATCGCAACCGAACCTCGTAATTTTACTCAAACTCTTCCATTACAATTGTTTCAACACATTTGAAGTGTTGGAACAAGATTCGTGACAGTCGAAACAAGTTAGCTCCATCCGTGCGTCAACGTTTCTAATTGGACTCAGTTTGTGTGTTATATTCCGAAGCCTATAACTTGTGACTTTTTCGCAACCGGACCTCGTAATTGGACTCAAACTCTTACATTACTATGGTTTCAACAGATTTTAAGTGTTAGAACAAGATTTGGGATAGCAGAAACAAGTTACTTCCATCCGTGCGTCAACGTCTCAAATTGCACTCAGTTTGTGTGTTACATTCCGAAGCCTATAACTTGTGACTTTTGCGCAACCAGACCTCGTAATTGGACTCAAACTCTTCCATCACTATTGTTTCAACACATTTGAAGTGTTGGAACAAGATTCGGGA
Organism: Euptelea pleiosperma; assembly: GCA_035048495.1. NCBI lineage: Eukaryota > Viridiplantae > Streptophyta > Magnoliopsida > Ranunculales > Eupteleaceae > Euptelea > Euptelea pleiosperma. The sequence goes on along the minus strand of JASUTR010000190.1, from coordinate 817,872 downwards.
CAGTCGAAACTAGTTAGCTCCATCCGTGCGTCAATGTCTTTAAATGGACTTAGTTTGTGTGTTACATTACGAAGCCTATAACTTGTGACTTTTTCGCAACCGGACCTCGTAATTGGACTCAAACTCTTCCATTAGGATTTTTTCAACACGTTTGAAGTGTTGGAACAAGATTCGTGACAGTCGAAACAAGTTAGCTCCATCCGTGCGTCAACGTCTCAAATTGGACTCAGTTTGTGTGTTATATTCCGAAGCCTATAACTTGTGACTTTTTCGCAACCGGACCTCGTAATTGGACTCAAACTCTTCCATCACTATTGTTTCAACACATATGAAGTGTTGGAACAACATTCGTGACAGTCGAAACAAGTTAGCTCCATCCATGCGTCAACGTCTCAAATTGGACTCAGTTTGTGTCTTACATTCCGAAGCCTATAAATTGTGACTTTTTCGCAACCAGACCTCGTAATTGGACTCAAACTCTTCCATTACTATTTTTTCAATAGATTTTAAGTGTTCAAACAAGATTTGGGACAGTCGAAACAAGTTAGCTCCATCCGTGCGTCAACGTCTCAAATTGGACTCAGTTTGTGTGTTACATTCCGAAGCCTATAACTTGTGACTTTTGCGCAACCAGACCTCGTAATTGGAATCAAACTCTTCCATTACTATTGTTTCAACAGATTTTAAGTCTTCGAACAAGATTTGGGATAGTCGAAACAAGTTACTTCCATACGTGCGTCAACGTCTAAAATTGGACTCAGTTTGTGTGTTACATTCCGAAGCTTATAACTTGTGACTTTTGCGCAACCACACCTCGTAATTGGACTCAAACTCTTCCATTACTATTGTTTAAACAGATTTTAAGTGTTGGAACAAGATTTGGGACAGTCGAAACAAGTTAACTCCATCCGTGCGTCAACGTCTCAAATTGGACTCAGTTTGTGTGTTACATTCTGAAGCCTATAACTTGTGACTTTTGAGTAACCAGACCTCGTAATTGGACTCAAACTCTTCCATTATTATTGTTTCAACAGATTTTAAGTGTTGGAACAAGATTTGGGACAGTCGAAACAAGTTAACTCCATCCGTGCGTCAACGTCTCAAATTGGACTCAGTTTGTGTGTTACATTCCGAAGCCTATAACTTGTGACTTTTGCGCAACCAGACCTCGTAATTGGAATCAAACTCTTCCATCACTATTGTTTCAACACATTTGAAGTGTTGGAAGAAGATACGGGACAGTTGAAACAAGGTAGCTCCATCCGTGCGTCAATGTGTTTAATTCGACACAGTTTGTGCGTTACATTACGAATCCTATAACTTGTGACTTTTTCGCAACCGGACCTCGTAATTGGACTCAAACTCTTCCATCACTATTGTTTCAACACATTTGAAGTGATGGAAGAAGATACGGGACAGTCGAAACAAGTTAGCTCCATCCGTGCGTCAATGTGTTTAATTGGACTCAGTTTGTGTGTTATATTCCGAAGCCTTTAACTTGTAACTTTTTCGCAACCGGACCTTATAATTAGACTTGAATTCTTCCATTACTATTGTTTCAACACATTTTAAGTGTTGGAACAAGATTCGGACAGTCGAAACAAGTTAGCTCCATCCGTGCGTCAATGTCTTTAATTGGACTCAGTTTGTGTGTTACATTCCGAAGCCTATAACTTGTGACTTTATCGCAACCGAACCTCGTAATTTTACTCAAACTCTTCCATTACAATTGTTTCAACACATTTGAAGTGTTGGAACAAGATTCGGGACAGTCGAAACAAGTTAGCTCCATCCGTGCGTCAATGTCTTTAATTAGACTCAGTTTGTGTGTTACATTACGAAGCCTATAACTTGTGACTTTTTCGCAACCGGACCTCGTAATTGGACTCAAACTCTTCCATTACTATTTTTTCAACACGTTTGAAGTGTTGCAACAAGATTCGTGATAGTCGAAACAAGTTAGCTCCATCCGTGCGTCAACGTCTCAAATTGGACTCAGTTTGTGTGTTATATTCCGAAGCCTATAACTTGTGACTTTTTCGCAACCGGACCTCGTAATTGGACTCGAACTCTTCCATTACTATTGTTTCAACACATTTGAAGTGTTGGAACAAGATTCGTGATAGTCGAAACAAGTTAGCTCCATCCGTGCGTCAACGTTTCTAATTGGACTCAGTTTGTGTGTTATATTCCGAAGCCAAAATAACTTGTGACTTTTTCGCAACCGGACCTCGTAATTGGACTCGAACTAGTCCATTACTATTGTTTCAACAGATTTTAAGTGTTAGAACAAGATTTGGGATAGCAGAAACAAGTCACTTCCATCCGTGCGTCAACGTCTCAAATTGCACTTAGTTTGTGTGTTACATTCCGAAGCCTATAACTTGTGACTTTTGCGTAACCAGACCTCGTAATTGGCGTCAAACTCTTCCATTACTATTGTTTCAACAGATTTTAAGTGTTGGAACAAGATTTGGGACAGTCGAAACAAGTTAACTCCATCCGTGCGTCAACGTATCAAATTGGACTCAGTTTGTGTGTTACATTCCGAAGCCTATAACTTGTGACTTTTGCGCAACCAGACCTCGTAATTGGAATCAAACTCTTCCATCACTATTGTTTCAACACATTTGAAGTGTTGGAAGAAGATACGGGACAGTTGAAACAAGTTAGCTCCATCCGTGTGTCAATGTGTTTAATTGGACACAGTTTGTGTGTTACATTACGAAGCCTATAACTTGTGACTTTTTCGTAACCGGACCTCGTAATTAGACTCAAACTCTTCCATCACTATTGTTTCAACACATTTGAAGTGATGGAAGAAGATACGGGACAGTCGAAACAAGTTAGCTCCATCCGTGCGTCAATGTGTTTAATTGGACTCAGTTTGTGTGTTACATTCCGAAGCCTATAACTTCTGACTTTTGCGTAACCAGACCTTGTAATTAGACTTGAATTCTTCCATTACTATTGTTTCAACACATTTGAAGTGTTGGAACAAGATTCGGACAGTCGAAACAAGTTAGCTCCATCCGTGCGTCAATGTCTTTAATTGGACTCAGTTTGTGTGTTACATTCCGAAGCCTATAACTTGTGACTTTATCGCAACCGAACCTCGTAATTTTACTCAAACTCTTCCATCACAATTGTTTCAACACATTTGAAGTGTTGGAACAAGATTCGTGACAGTCGAAACAAGTTAGCTCCATCCGTGCGTCAATGTTTCTAATTGGACTCAGTTTGTGTGTTATATTCCGAAGCCTATAACTTGTGACTTTTTCGCAACCGAACCTCGTAATTGGACTCGAACTCTTCCATTACTATTGTTTCAACAGATTTTAAGTGTTAGAACAAGATTTGGGATAGCAGAAACAAGTTACTTCCATCCGTGCGTCAACGTCTCAAATTGCACTCAGTTTGTGTGTTACATTCCGAAGCCTATAACTTGTGACTTTTGCGTAACCAGACCTCGTAATTGGACTCAAACTCTTCCATTACTATTGTTTCAACAGATTTTAAGTGTTGGAACAAGATTTGGGACAGTCGAAACAAGTTAACTCCATCCGTGCGTCAACGTCTCAAATTGCACTCAGTTTGTGTGTTACATTCCGAAGCCTATAACTTGTGACTTTTGCGCAACCAGACCTCGTAATTGGACTCAAACTCTTCCATCACTATTGTTTCAACACATTTGAAGTGTTGGAACAAGATTCGGGACAGTCGAAACTAGTTACCTCCATCCGTGCGTCAATATCTTTAAATGGACTTAGTTTGTGTGTTACATTACGAAGCCTATAACTTGTGACTTTTTCGCAACCGGACCTCGTAATTGGACTCAAACTCTTCCATTAGTATTTTTTCAACACGTTTGAAGTGTTGGAACAAGATTCGTGACAGTCGAAACAAGTTAGCTCCATCCGTGCGTCAACGTCTCAAATTGGACTCAGTTTGTGTGTTATATTCCGAAGCCTATAACTTGTGACTTTTTCGCAACCGGACCTCGTAATTGGACTCAAACTCGTCCATCACTATTGTTTCAGCACATATGAAGTGTTGGAACAAGATTCGTGACAGTCGAAACAAGTTAGGTCCATCCATGCGTCAACGTCTCAAATTGGACTCAGTTTGTGTCTTACATTCCGAAGCCTATAAATTGTGACTTTTTCACAACCAGACCTCGTAATTGGACTCAAACTCTTCCATTACTATTGTTTCAATAGATTTTAAGTGTTCAAACAAGATTTGGGACAGTCGAGACAAGTTAGCTCCATCCGTGCGTCAACGTCTCAAATTGGACTCTGTTTGTGTGTTACATTCCGAAGCCTATAACTTGTGACTTTTGCGCAACCAGACCTCGTAATTGGAATCAAACTCTTCCATTACTATTGTTTCAACAGATTTTAAGTCTTCAAACAAGATTTGGGATAGTCGAAACAAGTTACTTCCATCCGTGCGTCAACGTCTAAAATTGGACTCAGTTTGTGTGTTACATTCCGAAGCCTATAACTTGTGACTTTTGCGCAACCACACCTCGTAATTGGACTCAAACTCTTCCATTACTATTGTTTCAACAGATTTTAAGTGTTGGAACAAGATTTGGGACAGTCGAAACAAGTTAACTCCATCCGTGCGTCAACGTCTCAAATTGGACTCAGTTTGTGTGTTACATTCCGAAGCCTATAACTTGTGACTTTTGCGTAACCAGACCTCGTAATTGGACTCAAACTCTTCCATTACTATTGTTTCAACAGATTTTAAGTGTTGGAACAAGATTTGGGACAGTCGAAACAAGTTAACTCCATCCGTGCGTCAACGTCTCAAATTGGACTAAGTTTGTGTGTTACATTCCAAAGCCTATAACTTGTGACTTTTGCGCAACCAGACCTCGTAATTGGAATCAAACTCTTCCATCACTATTGTTTCAACACATTTGAAGTGTTGGAAGAAGATACGGGACAGTTGAAACAAGTTAGCTCCATCCGTGCGTCAATGTGTTTAATTCGACACAGTTTGTGCGTTACATTACGAATCCTATAACTTGTGACTTTTTCGCAACCGGACCTCGTAATTGGACTCAAACTCTTCCATCACTATTGTTTCAACACATTTGAAGTGATGGAAGAAGATACGGGACAGTCGAAACAAGTTAGCTCCATCCGTGCGTCAATGTGTTTAATTGGACTCAGTTTGTGTGTTATATTCCGAAGCCTTTAACTTGTAACTTTTTCGCAACCGGACCTCGTAATTTTACTCAAACTCTTCCATTACAATTGTTTCATTACATTTGAAGTGTTGGAACAAGATTCGGGACAGTCGAAACAAGTTAGCACCATCCGTGCGTCAATGTCTTTAATTAGACTCAGTTTGTGTGTTACATTACGAAGCCTATAACTTGTGACTTTTTCGCAACCGGACCTCGTAATTGGACTCGAACTCTTCCATTACTATTGTTTCAACACATTTGAAGTGTTGGAACAAGATTCGTGACAGTCGAAACAAGTTAGCTCCATCCGTGCGTCAATGTCTTTAATTGGACTCAGTTTGTGTGTTACATTCCGAAGCCTATAACTTGTGACTTTATCGCAACCGAACCTCGTAATTTTACTCAAACTCTTCCATCACAATTGTTTCAACACATTTGAAGTGTTGGAACAAGATTCGTGACAGTCGAAACGAGTTAGCTCCATCCGTGCGTCAACGTTTCTAATTGGACTCAGTTTGTGTGTTATATTCCGAAGCCTATAACTTGTTACTTTTTCGCAACCGGACCTCGTAATTGGACTCGAACTCTCCCATTACTATTGTTTCAACACATTTGAAGTGTTGGAACAAGATTCGTGACAGTCGAAACGAGTTAGCTCCATCCGTGCGTCAACGTTTCTAATTGGACTCAGTTTGTGTGTTATATTCCGAAGCCTATAACTTGTTACTTTTTCGCAACCGGACCTCGTAATTGGACTCGAACTCTTCCATTACTATTGTTTCAACCGATTGTAAGTGTTAGAACAAGATTTGGGATAGCAGAAACAAGTCACTTCCATCCGTGCGTCAACGTCTCAAATTGCACTCAGTTTGTGTGTTACATTCCGAAGCCTATAACTTGTGACTTTATCGCAACCGGACCTCGTAATTTTACTCAAACTCTTCCATTACAATTGTTTCAACACATTTGAAGTGTTGGAACAAGATACGGGACAGTCGAAACAAGTTAGCTCCATCCGTGCGTCAATGTCTTTAAGTAGACTCAGTTTGTGTGTTACATTACGAAGCCTATAACTTGTGACTTTTTCGCAACCGGACCTTGTAATTGGACTCGAACTCTTCCATTACTATTGTTTCAACAGATTTTAAGTGTTAGAACAAGATTTGGGATAGCAGAAACAAGTTACTTCCATCCGTGCGTCAACGTCTCAAATTGCACTCAGTTTGTGTGTTACATTCCGAAGCCTATAACTTGTGACTTTTGCGCAACCAGACCTCGTAATTGGACTCAAACTCTTCCATCACTATTGTTTCAACACATTTGAAGTGTTGGAACAAGATTCGGGACAGTCGAAACTAGTTAGCTCCATCCGTGCGTCAATGTCTTTAAATGGACTTAGTTTGTGTGTTACATTACGAAGCCTATAACTTGTGACTTTTTCGCAACCGGACTTCGTAATTGGACTCAAACTCTTCCATTACTATTTTTTCAACACGTTTAAAGTGTTGGAACAAGATTCGTGACAGTCGAAACAAGTTAGCTCCATCCGTGCGTCAACGTCTCAAATTGGACTCAGTTTGTGTGTTATATTCCGAAGCCTATAACTTGTGACTTTTTCGCAACCGGACCTCGTAATTGGACTCAAACTCTTCCATCACTATTGTTTCAACACATATGAAGTGTTGGAACAAGATTCGTGACAGTCGAAACAAGTTAGGTCCATCCATGCGTCAACGTCTCAAATTGGACTCAGTTTGTATCTTACATTCCGAAGCCTATAAATTGTGACTTTTTCGCAACCAGACCTCGTAATTGGACTCAAACACTTCCATTACTATTGTTTCAATAGATTTTAAGTGTTCAAACAAGATTTGGGACAGTCGAAACAAGTTAGCTCCATCCGTGCGTCAACGTCTCAAATTGGACTCTGTTTGTGTGTTACATTCCGAAGCCTATAACTGGTGACTTTTGCGCAACCAGACCTCGTAATTGGAATCAAACTCTTCCATCACTATTGTTTCAACAGATTTTAAGTGTTGGAACAAGATTTGGGACAGTCGAAACAAGATAAATCCATCCGTGCGTCAACGTCTCAAATTGGACTCAGTTTGTGTGTTATATTCCGAAGCCTATAACTTGTGACTTTTTCGCAACCGGACCTCGTAATTGGACTCAAACTCTTCCATCACTATTGTTTCAACACATATGAAGTGTTGGAACAAGATTCGTGACAGTCGAAACAAGTTAGGTCCATCCATGCGTCAACGTCTCAAATTGGACTCAGTTTGTATCTTACATTCCGAAGCCTATAAATTGTGACTTTTTCGCAACCAGACCTCGTAATTGGACTCAAACACTTCCATTACTATTGTTTCAATAGATTTTAAGTGTTCAAACAAGATTTGGGACAGTCGAAACAAGTTAGCTCCATCCGTGCGTCAACGTCTCAAATTGGACTCTGTTTGTGTGTTACATTCCGAAGCCTATAACTAGTGACTTTTGCGCAACCAGACCTCGTAATTGGAATCAAACTCTTCCATCACTATTGTTTCAACAGATTTTAAGTGTTGGAACAAGATTTGGGACAGTCGAAACAAGATAAATCCATCCGTGCGTCAACGTCTCAAATTGGACTCAGTTTGTGTGTTACATTCCGAAGCCTATAACTTCTGACTTTTGCGTAACCAGACCTCGTAATTGGACTCAAACTCTTCCATTACTATTATTTCAACAGATTTTAAGTGTCGGAACAAGATTTGGGACAGTCGAAACAAGTTAACTCCATCCGTGCGTCAACGTCTCAAATTGGACTCAGTTTGTGTGTTACATTCCGAAGCCTATAACTTGTGACTTTTGCGCAACCAGACCTCGTAATAGGAATCAAACTCTTCCATCACTATTGTTTCAACACATTTGAAGTGATGAAAGAAGATACGGGACAGTCGAAACAAGTTAGCTCCATCCGTGCGTCAATGCGTTTAATTAAACTCAGTTTGTGTGTTATATTCCGAAGCCTTTAACTTGAAACTTTTTCGCAACCGGACCTTGTAATTAGACTTGAATTCTTCTATTACTATTGTTTTAACACATTTGAAGTGTTGGAACAAGATTCGGACAGTCGAAACAAGTTAGCTCCATCCGTGCGTCAACGTTTCTAATTGGACTCAGTTTGTATGTTATATTCTGAAGCCTATAACTTGTGACTTTTTCGCAACCGGACCTCGTAATTGGACTCGAACTCTTCCATTACTATTGTTTCAATAGATTTTAAGTCTTAGAACAAGATTTGGGATAGCAGAAACAAGTTACTTCCATCCGTGAGTCAACGTCTCAAATTGCACTCAGTTTGTGTGATACATTCCGAAGCCTATAACTTGTGACTTTTGCGCAACCAGACCTCGTAATTGGACTCAAACTCTTCCATCACTATTGTTTCAACACAATTGAAGTGTTGGAACAAGATTCGGGACAGTCGAAACTAGTTAGCTCCATCCGTGCGTCAATGTCTTTAAATGGACTTAGTTTGTGTGTTACATTACGAAGCCTATAACTTGTGACTTTTTCGCAACCGGACCTCGTAATTGGACTCAAACTCTTCCATTACTATTTTCTCAACACGTTTGAAGTGTTGGAACAAGATTCGTGACAGTCGAAACAAGTTAGCTCCATCCGTGCGTCAACGTCTCAAATTGGACTCAGTTTGTGTGTTATATTCCGAAGCCTATAACTTGTGACTTTTTCGCAACCGGACCTCGTAATTGGACACAAACTCTTCCATCACTATTGTTTCAACACATATGAAGTGTTGGAACAAGATTCGTGATAGTCGAAACAAGTTAGCTCCATCCATGCGTCAACGTCTCAAATTGGACTCAGTTTGTGTCTTACATTCCGAAGCCTATAAATTGTGACTTTTTCGCAACCAGACCTCGTAATTGGACTCAAACTCTTCCATTACTATTGTTTCAATAGATTTTAAGTGTTCAAACAAGATTTGGAACAGTCGAAACAAGTTAGCTCCATCCGTGCGTCAACGTCTCAAATTGGACTCTGTTTGTGTGTTACATTCCGAAGCCTGTAACTTGTGACTTTTGCGCAACCACACCTCGTAATTGGACTCAAACTCTTCCATTACTATTGTTTCAACAGATTTTAAGTGTTGGAATAAGATTTGGGATTGTCGAAACAAGTTACTTCCATCCGTGCGTCAACGTCTCAAATTGGACTCAGTTTGTGTGTTACATTCCGAAGCCTATAACTTGTGACTTTTGCGCAACCACACCTCGTAATTGGACTCAAACTCTTCCATTACTATTGTTTCAACAGATTTTAAGTGTTGGAACAAGATTTGGGACAGTCGAAACAAGTTAACTCCATCCGTGCGTCAATGTCTCAAATTGGACTCAGTTTGTGTGTTACATTCCGAAGCCTATAACTTGTGACTTTTGCGCAACCAGACCTCGTAATTGGAATCAAACTCTTCCATCACTATTGTTTCAACACATTTGAAGTGTTGGAAGAAGATACGGGACAGTTGAAACAAGTTAGCTCCATCCGTGCGTCAATGTGTTTAATTGGACACAGTTTGTGTGTTACATTACGAAGCCTATAACTTGTGACTTTTTCGCAACCGGACCTCGTAATTGGACTCAAACTCTTCCATCACTATTGTTTCAACACATTTGAAGTGATGGAAGAAGATACGGGACAGTCGAAACAAGTTAGCTCCATCCGTGCGTCAATGTGTTTAATTTGACTCAGTTTGTGTGTTATATTCCGAAGCCTTTAACTTGTAACTTTTTCGCAATCGGACCTTGTAATTAGACTTGAATTCTTCCATTACTATTGTTTCAACACATTTGAAGTGTTGGAACAAGATTCGTGACAGTCGAAACAAGTTAGCTCCATCCGTGCGTCAACGTTTCTAATTGGACTCAGTTTGTATGTTATATTCCGAAGCCTATAACTTGTGACTTTTTCGCAACCGGACCTCGTAATTGGACTCGAACTCTTCCATTACTATTGTTTCAATAGATTTTAAGTGTTAGAACAAGATTTGGGATAGCAGAAACAAGTTACTTCCATCCGTGAGTCAACGTCCCAAATTGCACTCAGTTTGTGTGATACATTCCGAAGCCTATAACTTGTGACTTTTGCGCAACCAGACCTCGTAATTGGACTCAAACTCATCCATCACTATTGTTTCAACACAATTGAAGTGTTGGAACAAGATTCGGGACAGTCGAAACTAGTTAGCTCCATCCGTGCGTCAATGTCTTTAAATGGACTTAGTTTGTGTGTTACATTACGAAGCCTATAACTTGTGACTTTTTTGCAACCGGACCTCGTAATTGGACTCAAACTCTTCCATTACTATTTTCTCAACACGTTTGAAGTGTTGGAACAAGATTCGTGACAGTCGAAACAAGTTAGCTCCATCCATGCGTCAACGTCTCAAATTGGACTCAATTTGTGTCTTACATTCCGAAGCCTATAAATTGTGACTTTTTCGCAACCAGACCTCGTAATTGGACTCAAACTCTTCCATTACTATTGTTTCAATAGATTTTAAGTGTTCAAACAAGATTTGGGACAGTCGAAACAAGTTAGCTCCATCCGTGCGTCAACGTCTCAAATTGGACTCTGTTTGTGTGTTACATTCCGAAGCCTGTAACTTGTGACTTTTGCGCAACCACACCTCGTAATTGGACTCAAACTCTTCCATTACTATTGTTTCAACAGATTTTAAGTGTTGGAATAAGATTTGGGACAGTCGAAACAAGTTAACTCCATCCGTGCGTCAACGTCTCAAATGGGACTCAGTTTGTGTGTTACATTCCGAAGCCTATAACTTGTGACTTTTGCGTAACCAGCCTCGTAATTGGACTCAAACTCTTCCATTACTATTGTTTCAATAGATTTTAAGTGTTCAAACAAGATTTGGGACAGTCGAAACAAGTTAGCTCCATCCGTGCGTCAACGTCTCAAATTGGACTCTGTTTGTGTGTTACATTCCGAAGCCTATAACTTGTGACTTTTGCGCAACCAGACCTCGTAATTGGAATCGAACTCTTCCATTACTATTGTTTCAACAGATGTTAAGTCTTCGAACAAGATTTGGGATAGTCGAATCAAGTTACTTCCATCCGTGCGTCAACGTCTCAAATTGGACTCAGTTTGTGTGTTACATTCCGAAGCCTATAACTTGTGACTTTTGCGCAACCACACCTCGTAATTGGACTCAAACTCTTCCATTACTATTGTTTCAACAGATTTTAAGTGTTGGAACAAGATTTGGGACAGTCGAAACAAGTTAGCTCCATCCGTGCGTCAACGTCTCAAATTGGACTCAGTTTGTGTGTTATATTCAGAAGCCTATAACTTGTGACTTTTTCGCAACCGGACCTCGTAATTGGACTCGAACTCTTCCATTACTATTGTTTCAACAGATTTTAAGTGTTAGAACAAGATTTGGGATAGCAGAAACAAGTTACTTCCATCCGTGAGTCAACGTCTCAAATTGCACTCAGTTTGTGTGTTACATTCCGAAGCCTATAAATTGTGACTTTTTCGCAACCAGACCTCGTAATTGGACTCAAACACTTCCATTACTATTGTTTCAATAGATTTTAAGTGTTCAAACAAGATTTGGGACAGTCGAAACAAGTTAGCTCCATCCGTGCGTCAATGTCTCAAATTGGACTCTGTTTGTGTGTTACATTCCGAAGCCTATAACTTGTGACTTTTGCGCAACCACACCTCGTAATTGGACTCAAACTCTTCCATTACTATTGTTTCAACAGATTTTAAGTGTTGGAACAAGATTTGGGACAGTCGAAACAAGTTAACTCCATCCGTGCGTCAACGTCTCAAATTGGACTCTGTTTGTGTGTTACATTCCGAAGCCTATAACTTGTGACTTTTGCGCAACCACACCTCGTAATTGGACTCAAACTCTTCCATTACTATTGTTTCAACAGATTTTAAGTGTTGGAACAAGATTTGGGACAGTCGAAACAAGTTAACTCCATCCGTGCGTCAATGTCTAAAATTGGACTCAGTTTGTGTGTTACATTCCGAAGCCTATAACTTGTGACTTTTGCGCAACCAGACCTCGTAATTGGAATCAAACTCTTCCATCACTATTGTTTCAACACATTTGAAGTGTTGGAAGAAGATACGGGACAGTTGAAACAAGTTAGCTCCATCCGTGCGTCAATGTGTTTAATTGGACACAGTTTGTGTGTTACATTACGAAGGCTATAACTTGTGACTTTTTCGCAACAGGACCTCGTAATTGGACTCAAACTCTTCCATCACTATTGTTTCAACACATTTGAAGTGATGGAAGAAGATACGGGACAGTCGAAACAAGTTAGCTCCATCCGTGCGTCAATGTGTTTAATTGGACTCAGTTTGTGTGCTATATTCCGAAGCCTTTAACTTGTAACTTTTTCGCAATCGGACCTTGTAATTAGACTTGAATTCTTCCATTACTATTGTTTCAACACATTTGAAGTGTTGGAACAAGATTCATGATAGTCGAAACAAGTTAGCTCCATCCGTGCGTCAACGTTTCTAATTGGACTCAGTTTGTATGTTATATTCCGAAGCCTATAACTTGTGACTTTTTCGCAACCGGACCTCGTAATTGGACTCGAACTCTTCCATTACTATTGTTTCAACCGATTTTAAGTGTTAGAACAAGATTTGGGATAGCAGAAACAAGTTACTTCCATCCATGAGTCAACGTCTCAAATTGCACTCAGTTTGTGTGTTACATTCCGAAGCCTATAACTTGTGACTTTTGCGCAACCAGACCTCGTAATTGGACTCAAACTCTTCCATCAATATTGTTTCAACACGATTCGGGACAGTCGAAACTAGTTAGCTCCATCCGTGCGTCAATGTCTTTAAATAGACTTAGTTTGTGTGTTACATTACGAAGCCTATAACTTGTGACTTTTTCGCAACCGGACCTCGTAATTGGACTCGAACTCTTCCATTACTATAGTTTCAACACATTTGAAGTGTTGGAACAAGATTCGGGACAGTCGAAACTAGTTAGCTCCATCCGTGCGTCAATGTCTTTAAATGGACTTAGTTTGTGTGTTACATTACGAAGCCTATAACTTGTGACTTTTTCGCAACCGGACCTCGTAATTGGACTCAAACTCTTCCATTACTATTTTTTCAACACGTTTGAAGTGTTGGAACAAGATTCGTGAGAGTCGAAACTAGTTAGCTCCATCCGTGCGTCAACGTTTCTAATTGGACTCAGTTTGTATGTTATATTCCGAAGCCTATAACTTGTGACTTTTTCGCAACCGGACCTCGTAATTGGACTCGAACTCTTCCATTAATATTGTTTGAACAGATTTTAAGTGTTAGAACAAGATTTGGGATAGCAGAAACAAGTTACTTCCATCCATGAGTCAACATCTCAAATTGCACTCAGTTTGTGTGTTACATTGCGAAGCCTATAACTTGTGACTTTTGCGCAACCAGACCTCGTAATTGGACTCAAACTCTTCAATCACTATTGTTTCAACACAATTGAAGTGTTGGAACAAGATTCGGGACAGTCGAAACTAGTTAGCTCCATCCGTGCGTCAATGTCTTTAAATGGACTTAGTTTGTGTGTTACATTACGAAGCCTATAACTTGTGACTTTGTCGCAACCGGACCTCGTAATTGGACTCAAACTCTTCCATTACTATTTTTTCAACACGTTTGAAGTGTTGGAACAAGATTCGTCACAGTCGAAACAAGTTAGCTCCATCCGTGCGTCAACGTCTCAAATTGGACTCAGTTTGTGTCTTATATTCAGAAGCCTATAACTTGTGACTTTTTCGCAACCGGACCTCGTAATTGGACTCGAACTCTTCCATTACTATTGTTTCAACAGATTTTAAGTGTTAGAACAAGATTTGGGATAGCAGAAACAAGTTACTTCCATCCGTGAGTCAACGTCTCAAATTGCACTCAGTTTGTGTGTTACATTCCGAAGCCTATAACTTGTGACTTTTGCGCAACCAGACCTCGTAATTGGACTCATACTCTTCCATCACTATTGTTTCAACACAATTGAAGTGTTGGAACAAGATTCGGGACAGTCGAAACTAGTTAGCTCCATCCGTGCGTCAATGTCTTTAAATGGACTTAGTTTGTGTGTTACATTACGAAGCCTATAACTTGTGACTTTGTCGCAACCGGACCTCGTAATTGGACTCAAACTCTTCCATTACTATTTTTTCAACACGTTTGAAGTGTTGGAACAAGATTCGTGACAGTCGAAACAAGTTAGCTCCATCCGTGCGTCAACGTCTCAAATTGGACTCAGTTTGTGTGTTATATTCCGAAGCCTATAACTTGTGACTTTTTCGCAACCGGACCTCGTAATTGGACTCGAACTCTTCCATTACTATTGTTTCAATAGATTTTAAGTGTTAGAACAAGATTTGGGATAGCAGAAACAAGTTACTTCCATCCGTGAGTCAACGTCTCAAATTGCACTCAGTTTGTGTGTTACATTCCGAAGCCTATAACTTGTGACTTTTGCGCAACCAGACCTCGTAATTGGACTCAAACTCTTCCATCACTATTGTTTCAACACAATTGAAGTGTTGGAACAAGATTCGGGACAGTCGAAACTAGTTAGCTCCATCCGTGCGTCAATGTCTTTAAATGGACTTAGTTTGGGTGTTACATTACGAAGCCTATAACTTGTGACTTTGTCGCAACCGGACCTCGTAATTGGACTCAAACTCTTCCATTACTATTTTTTCAACACATTTGAAGTGTTGGAACAAGATTCGTGACAGTCGAAACAAGTTAGCTCCATCCGTGCGTCAACGTCTCAAATTGGACTCAGTTTGTGTGATATATTCCGAAGCCTATAACTTGTGACTTTTTCGCAACCGGACCTCGTAATTGGACACAAACTCTTCCATCACTATTGTTTCAACACATATGAAGTGTTGGAACAAGATTCGTGACAGTCGAAACAGGTTAGCTCCATCCATGCGTCAACGTCTCAAATTGGACTCAGTTTGTGTCTTACATTCCGAAGCCTATAAATTGTGACTTTTTCGCAACCAGACCTCGTAATTGGACTCAAACTCTTCCATTACTATTGTTTCAATAGGTTTTAAGTGTTCAAACAAGATTTGGGACAGTCGAAACAAGTTAGCTCCATCCGTGCGTCAATGTCTCAAATTGGACTCTGTTTGTGTGTTACATTCCGAAGCCTATAACTTGTAACTTTTGCGCAACCAAACCTCGTAATTGGAATCAAACTCTTCCATTACTATTGTTTCAACAGATTTTAAGTCTTCGAACAAGATTTTGGATAGTCGAAATAAGTTACTTCCATCCGTGCGTCAACGTCTCAAATTGGACTCAGTTTGTGTGTTACATTCCGAAGCCTGTAACTTGTGACTTTTGCGCAACCACACCTCGTAATTGGACTCAAACTCTTCCATTACTATTGTTTCAACAGATTTTAAGTGTTGGAACAAGATTTGGGACAGTCGAAACAAGTTAACTCCATCCGTGCGTCAACGTCTCAAATTGGACTCAGTTTGTGTGTTACATTCCGAAGCCTATAACTTGTGACTTTTGCGTAACCAGCCTCGTAATTGGACTCAAACTCTTCCATTACTATTGTTTCAATAGATTTTAAGTGTTCAAACAAGATTTGGGACAGTCGAAACAAGTTAGCTCCATCCGTACGTCAACGTCTCAAATTGGACTCTGTTTGTGAGTTACATTCCGAAGCCTATAACTTGTGACTTTTGCGCAACCAGACCTCGTAATTGGAATCGAACTCTTCCATTACTATTGTTTCAACAGATGTTAAGTCTTCGAACAAGATTTGGGATAGTCGAAACAAGTTACTTCCATCCGTGCGTCAACGTCTCAAATTGGACTCAGTTTGTGTGTTACATTCCGAAGCCTATAACTTGTGACTTTTGCGCAACCACACCTCGTAATTGGACTCAAACTCTTCCATTACTATTGTTTCAACAGATTTTAAGTGTTGGAACAAGATTTGGGACAGTCGAAACAAGTTAGCTCCATCCGTGCGTCAACGTCTCAAATTGGACTCAGTTTGTGTGTTATATTCAGAAGCCTATAACTTATGACTTTTTCGCAACCGGACCTCGTAATTGGACTCGAACTCTTCCATTACTATTGTTTCAACAGATTTTAAGTGTTAGAACAAGATTTGGGATAGCAGAAACAAGTTACTTCCATCCGTGAGTCAACGTCTCAAATTGCACTCAGTTTGTGTGTTACATTCCGAAGCCTATAACTTGTGACTTTTGCGCAACCAGACCTCGTAATTGGACTCATACTCTTCCATCACTATTGTTTCAACACAATTGAAGTGTTGGAACAAGATTCGGGACAGTCGAAACTAGTTAGCTCCATCCGTGCGTCAATGTCTTTAAATGGACTTAGTTTGTGTGTTACATTACGAAGCCTATAACTTGTGACTTTGTCGCAACCGGACCTCGTAATTGGACTCAAACTCTTCCATTACTATTTTTTCAACACGTTTGAAGTGTTGGAACAAGATTCGTGACAGTCGAAACAAGTTAGCTCCATCCGTGCGTCAACGTCTCAAATTGGACTCAGTTTGTGTGTTATATTCCGAAGCCTATAACTTGTGACTTTTTCGCAACCGGACCTCGTAATTGGACTCGAACTCTTCCATTACTATTGTTTCAATAGATTTTAAGTGTTAGAACAAGATTTGGGATAGCAGAAACAAGTTACTTCCATCCGTGAGTCAACGTCTCAAATTGCACTCAGTTTGTGTGTTACATTCCGAAGCCTATAACTTGTGACTTTTGCGCAACCAGACCTCGTAATTGGACTCAAACTCTTCCATCACTATTGTTTCAACACAATTGAAGTGTTGGAACAAGATTCGGGACAGTCGAAACTAGTTAGCTCCATCCGTGCGTCAATGTCTTTAAATGGACTTAGTTTGGGTGTTACATTACGAAGCCTATAACTTGTGACTTTGTCGCAACCGGACCTCGTAATTGGACTCAAACTCTTCCATTACTATTTTTTCAACACGTTTGAAGTGTTGGAACAAGATTCGTGACAGTCGAAACAAGTTAGCTCCATCCGTGCGTCAACGTCTCAAATTGGACTCAGTTTGTGTGATATATTCCGAAGCCTATAACTTGTGACTTTTTCGCAACCGGACCTCGTAATTGGACACAAACTCTTCCATCACTATTGTTTCAACACATATGAAGTGTTGGAACAAGATTCGTGACAGTCGAAACAGGTTAGCTCCATCCATGCCTCAACGTCTCAAATTGGACTCAGTTTGTGTCTTACATTCCGAAGCCTATAAATTGTGACTTTTTCGCAACCAGACCTCGTAATTGGACTCAAACTCTTCCATTACTATTGTTTCAATAGGTTTTAAGTGTTCAAACAAGATTTGGGACAGTCGAAACAAGTTAGCTCCATCCGTGCGTCAATGTCTCAAATTGGACTCTGTTTGTGTGTTACATTCCGAAGCCTATAACTTGTAACTTTTGCGCAACCAAACCTCGTAATTGGAATCAAACTCTTCCATTACTATTGTTTCAACAGATTTTAAGTCTTCGAACAAGATTTTGGACAGTCGAAATAAGTTACTTCCATCCGTGCGTCAACGTCTCAAATTGGACTCAGTTTGTGTGTTACATTCCGAAGCCTGTAACTTGTGACTTTTGCGCAACCACACCTCGTAATTGGACTCAAACTCTTCCATTACTATTGTTTCAACAGATTTTAAGTGTTGGAACAAGATTTGGGACAGTCGAAACAAGTTAACTCCATCCGTGCGTCAACGTCTCAAATTGGACTCAGTTTGTGTGTTACATTCCGAAGCCTATAACTTGTGACTTTTGCGTAACCAGCCTCGTAATTGGACTCAAACTCTTCCATTACTATTGTTTCAATAGATTTTAAGTGTTCAAACAAGATTTGGGACAGTCGAAACAAGTTAGCTCCATCCGTACGTCAACGTCTCAAATTGGACTCTGTTTGTGTGTTACATTCCGAAGCCTATAACTTGTGACTTTTGCGCAACCAGACCTCGTAATTGGAATCGAACTCTTCCATTACTATTGTTTCAACAGATGTTAAGTCTTCGAACAAGATTTGGGATAGTCGAAACAAGTTACTTCCATCCGTGCGTCAACGTCTCAAATTGGACTCAGTTTGTGTGTTACATTCCGAAGCCTATAACTTGTGACTTTTGCGCAACCACACCTCGTAATTGGACTCAAACTCTTCCATTACTATTGTTTCAACAGATTTTAAGTGTTGGAACAAGATTTGGGACAGTCGAAACAAGTTAGCTCCATCCGTGCGTCAACGTCTCAAATTGGACTCAGTTTGTGTGTTATATTCAGAAGCCTATAACTTGTGACTTTTTCGCAACCGGACCTCATAATTGGACTCGAACTCTTCCATTACTATTGTTTCAACAGATTTTAAGTGTTAGAACAAGATTTGGGATAGCAGAAACAAGTTACTTCCATCCGTGAGTCAACGTCTCAAATTGCACTCAGTTTGTGTGTTACATTCCGAAGCCTATAACTTGTGACTTTTGCGCAACCAGACCTCGTAATTGGACTCATACTCTTCCATCACTATTGTTTCAACACAATTGAAGTGTTGGAACAAGATTCGGGACAGTCGAAACTAGTTAGCTCCATCCGTGCGTCAATGTCTTTAAATGGACTTAGTTTGTGTGTTACATTACGAAGCCTATAACTTGTGACTTTGTCGCAACCGGACCTCGTAATTGGACTCAAACTCTTCCATTACTATTTTTTCAACACGTTTGAAGTGTTGGAACAAGATTCGTGACAGTCGAAACAAGTTAGCTCCATCCGTGCGTCAACGTCTCAAATTGGACTCAGTTTGTGTGTTATATTCCGAAGCCTATAACTTGTGACTTTTTCGCAACCGGACCTCGTAATTGGACTCGAACTCTTCCATTACTATTGTTTCAATAGATTTTAAGTGTTAGAACAAGATTTGGGATAGCAGAAACAAGTTACTTCCATCCGTGAGTCAACGTCTCAAATTGCACTCAGTTTGTGTGTTACATTCCGAAGCCTATAACTTGTGACTTTTGCGCAACCAGACCTCGTAATTGGACTCAAACTCTTCCATCACTATTGTTTCAACACAATTGAAGTGTTGGAACAAGATTCGGGACACTCGAAACTAGTTAGCTCCATCCGTGCGTCAATGTCTTTAAATGGACTTAGTTTGGGTGTTACATTACGAAGCCTATAACTTGTGACTTTGTCGCAACCGGACCTCGTAATTGGACTCAAACTCTTCCATTACTATTTTTTCAACACGTTTGAAGTGTTGGAACAAGATTCGTGACAGTCGAAACAAGTTAGCTCCATCCGTGCGTCAACGTCTCAAATTGGACTCAGTTTGTGTGATATATTCCGAAGCCTATAACTTGTGACTTTTTCGCAACCGGACCTCGTAATTGGACACAAACTCTTCCATCACTATTGTTTCAACACATATGAAGTGTTGGAACAAGATTCGTGACAGTCAAAACAGGTTAGCTCCATCCATGCGTCAACGTCTCAAATTCGACTCAGTTTGTGTCTTACATTCCGAAGCCTATAAATTGTGACTTTTTCGCAACCAGACCTCGTAATTGGACTCAAACTCTTCCATTACTATTGTTTCAATAGGTTTTAAGTGTTCAAACAAGATTTGGGACAGTCGAAACAAGTTAGCTCCATCCGTGCGTCAATGTCTCAAATTGGACTCTGTTTGTGTGTTACATTCCGAAGCCTATAACTTGTAACTTTTGCGCAACCAAACCTCGTAATTGGAATCAAACTCTTCCATTACTATTGTTTCAACAGATTTTAAGTCTTCGAACAAGATTTTGGATAGTCGAAATAAGTTACTTCCATCCGTGCGTCAACGTCTCAAATTGGACTCAGTTTGTGTGTTACATTCCGAAGCCTGTAACTTGTGACTTTTGCGCAACCACACCTCGTAATTGGACTCAAACTCTTCCATTACTATTGTTTCAACAGATTTTAAGTGTTGGAACAAGATTTGGGACAGTCGAAACAAGTTAACTCCATCCGTGCGTCAACGTCTCAAATTGGACTCAGTTTGTGTGTTACATTCCGAAGCCTATAACTTGTGACTTTTACGTAACCAGCCTCGTAATTGGACTCAAACTCTTCCATTACTATTGTTTCAATAGATTTTAAGTGTTCAAACAAGATTTGGGACAGTCGAAACAAGTTAGCTCCATCCGTACGTCAACGTCTCAAATTGGACTCTGTTTGTGAGTTACATTCCGAAGCCTATAACTTGTGACTTTTGCGCAACCAGACCTCGTAATTGGAATCGAACTCTTCCATTACTATTGTTTCAACAGATGTTAAGTCTTCGAACAAGATTTGGGATAGTCGAAACAAGTTACTTCCATCCGTGCGTCAACGTCTCAAATTGGACTCAGTTTGTGTGTTACATTCCGAAGCCTATAACTTGTGACTTTTGCGCAACCACACCTCGTAATTGGACTCAAACTCTTCCATTACTATTGTTTCAACAGATTTTAAGTGTTGGAACAAGATTTGGGACAGTCGAAACAAGTTAGCTCCATCCGTGCGTCAACGTCTCAAATTGGACTCAGTTTGTGTGTTATATTCAGAAGCCTATAACTTATGACTTTTTCGCAACCGGACCTCGTAATTGGACTCGAACTCTTCCATTACTATTGTTTCAACAGATTTTAAGTGTTAGAACAAGATTTGGGATAGCAGAAACAAGTTACTTCCATCCGTGAGTCAACGTCTCAAATTGCACTCAGTTTGTGTGTTACATTCCGAAGCCTATAACTTGTGACTTTTGCGCAACCAGACCTCGTAATTGGACTCATACTCTTCCATCACTATTGTTTCAACACAATTGAAGTGTTGGAACAAGATTCGGGACAGTCGAAACTAGTTAGCTCCATCCGTGCGTCAATGTCTTTAAATGGACTTAGTTTGTGTGTTACATTACGAAGCCTATAACTTGTGACTTTGTCGCAACCGGACCTCGTAATTGGACTCAAACTCTTCCATTACTATTTTTTCAACACGTTTGAAGTGTTGGAACAAGATTCGTGACAGTCGAAACAAGTTAGCTCCATCCGTGCGTCAACGTCTCAAATTGGACTCAGTTTGTGTGTTATATTCCGAAGCCTATAACTTGTGACTTTTTCGCAACCGGACCTCGTAATTGGACTCGAACTCTTCCATTACTATTGTTTCAATAGATTTTAAGTGTTAGAACAAGATTTGGGATAGCAGAAACAAGTTACTTCCATCCGTGAGTCAACGTCTCAAATTGCACTCAGTTTGTGTGTTACATTCCGAAGCCTATAACTTGTGACTTTTGCGCAACCAGACCTCGTAATTGGACTCAAACTCTTCCATCACTATTGTTTCAACACAATTGAAGTGTTGGAACAAGATTCGGGACAGTCGAAACTAGTTAGCTCCATCCGTGCGTCAATGTCTTTAAATGGACTTAGTTTGGGTGTTACATTACGAAGCCTATAACTTGTGACTTTGTCGCAACCGGACCTCGTAATTGGACTCAAACTCTTCCATTACTATTTTTTCAACACGTTTGAAGTGTTGGAACAAGATTCGTGACAGTCGAAACAAGTTAGCTCCATCCGTGCGTCAACGTCTCAAATTGGACTCAGTTTGTGTGATATATTCCGAAGCCTATAACTTGTGACTTTTTCGCAACCGGACCTCGTAATTGGACACAAACTCTTCCATCACTATTGTTTCAACACATATGAAGTGTTGGAACAAGATTCGTGACAGTCGAAACAGGTTAGCTCCATCCATGCCTCAACGTCTCAAATTGGACTCAGTTTGTGTCTTACATTCCGAAGCCTATAAATTGTGACTTTTTCGCAACCAGACCTCGTAATTGGACTCAAACTCTTCCATTACTATTGTTTCAATAGGTTTTAAGTGTTCAAACAAGATTTGGGACAGTCGAAACAAGTTAGCTCCATCCGTGCGTCAATGTCTCAAATTGGACTCTGTTTGTGTGTTACATTCCGAAGCCTATAACTTGTAACTTTTGCGCAACCAAACCTCGTAATTGGAATCAAACTCTTCCATTACTATTGTTTCAACAGATTTTAAGTCTTCGAACAAGATTTTGGATAGTCGAAATAAGTTACTTCCATCCGTGCGTCAACGTCTCAAAT
This sequence comes from Euptelea pleiosperma, assembly GCA_035048495.1. Taxonomy (NCBI): domain Eukaryota; kingdom Viridiplantae; phylum Streptophyta; class Magnoliopsida; order Ranunculales; family Eupteleaceae; genus Euptelea; species Euptelea pleiosperma. The sequence goes on along the minus strand of JASUTR010000190.1, from coordinate 795,373 downwards.
TGGACTCAGTTTGTGTGTTACATTCCGAAGCCTGTAACTTGTGACTTTTGCGCAACCACACCTCGTAATTGGACTCAAACTCTTCCATTACTATTGTTTCAACAGATTTTAAGTGTTGGAACAAGATTTGGGACAGTCGAAACAAGTTAACTCCATCCGTGCGTCAACGTCTCAAATTGGACTCAGTTTGTGTGTTACATTCCGAAGCCTATAACTTGTGACTTTTGCGTAACCAGCCTCGTAATTGGACTCAAACTCTTCCATTACTATTGTTTCAATAGATTTTAAGTGTTCAAACAAGATTTGGGACAGTCGAAACAAGTTAGCTCCATCCGTACGTCAACGTCTCAAATTGGACTCTGTTTGTGTGTTACATTCCGAAGCCTATAACTTGTGACTTTTGCGCAACCAGACCTCGTAATTGGAATCGAACTCTTCCATTACTATTGTTTCAACAGATGTTAAGTCTTCGAACAAGATTTGGGATAGTCGAAACAAGTTACTTCCATCCGTGCGTCAACGTCTCAAATTGGACTCAGTTTGTGTGTTACATTCCGAAGCCTATAACTTGTGACTTTTGCGCAACCACACCTCGTAATTGGACTCAAACTCTTCCATTACTATTGTTTCAACAGATTTTAAGTGTTGGAACAAGATTTGGGACAGTCGAAACAAGTTAGCTCCATCCGTGCGTCAACGTCTCAAATTGGACTCAGTTTGTGTGTTATATTCAGAAGCCTATAACTTGTGACTTTTTCGCAACCGGACCTCGTAATTGGACTCGAACTCTTCCATTACTATTGTTTCAACAGATTTTAAGTGTTAGAACAAGATTTGGGATAGCAGAAACAAGTTACTTCCATCCGTGAGTCAACGTCTCAAATTGCACTCAGTTTGTGTGTTACATTCCGAAGCCTATAACTTGTGACTTTTGCGCAACCAGACCTCGTAATTGGACTCATACTCTTCCATCACTATTGTTTCAACACAATTGAAGTGTTGGAACAAGATTCGGGACAGTCGAAACTAGTTAGCTCCATCCGTGCGTCAATGTCTTTAAATGGACTTAGTTTGTGTGTTACATTACGAAGCCTATAACTTGTGACTTTGTCGCAACCGGACCTCGTAATTGGACTCAAACTCTTCCATTACTATTTTTTCAACACGTTTGAAGTGTTGGAACAAGATTCGTGACAGTCGAAACAAGTTAGCTCCATCCGTGCGTCAACGTCTCAAATTGGACTCAGTTTGTGTGTTATATTCCGAAGCCTATAACTTGTGACTTTTTCGCAACCGGACCTCGTAATTGGACTCGAACTCTTCCATTACTATTGTTTCAATAGATTTTAAGTGTTAGAACAAGATTTGGGATAGCAGAAACAAGTTACTTCCATCCGTGAGTCAACGTCTCAAATTGCACTCAGTTTGTGTGTTACATTCCGAAGCCTATAACTTGTGACTTTTGCGCAACCAGACCTCGTAATTGGACTCAAACTCTTCCATCACTATTGTTTCAACACAATTGAAGTGTTGGAACAAGATTCGGGACACTCGAAACTAGTTAGCTCCATCCGTGCGTCAATGTCTTTAAATGGACTTAGTTTGGGTGTTACATTACGAAGCCTATAACTTGTGACTTTGTCGCAACCGGACCTCGTAATTGGACTCAAACTCTTCCATTACTATTTTTTCAACACGTTTGAAGTGTTGGAACAAGATTCGTGACAGTCGAAACAAGTTAGCTCCATCCGTGCGTCAACGTCTCAAATTGGACTCAGTTTGTGTGATATATTCCGAAGCCTATAACTTGTGACTTTTTCGCAACCGGACCTCGTAATTGGACACAAACTCTTCCATCACTATTGTTTCAACACATATGAAGTGTTGGAACAAGATTCGTGACAGTCGAAACAGGTTAGCTCCATCCATGCGTCAACGTCTCAAATTCGACTCAGTTTGTGTCTTACATTCCGAAGCCTATAAATTGTGACTTTTTCGCAACCAGACCTCGTAATTGGACTCAAACTCTTCCATTACTATTGTTTCAATAGGTTTTAAGTGTTCAAACAAGATTTGGGACAGTCGAAACAAGTTAGCTCCATCCGTGCGTCAATGTCTCAAATTGGACTCTGTTTGTGTGTTACATTCCGAAGCCTATAACTTGTAACTTTTGCGCAACCAAACCTCGTAATTGGAATCAAACTCTTCCATTACTATTGTTTCAACAGATTTTAAGTCTTCGAACAAGATTTTGGATAGTCGAAATAAGTTACTTCCATCCGTGCGTCAACGTCTCAAATTGGACTCAGTTTGTGTGTTACATTCCGAAGCCTGTAACTTGTGACTTTTGCGCAACCACACCTCGTAATTGGACTCAAACTCTTCCATTACTATTGTTTCAACAGATTTTAAGTGTTGGAACAAGATTTGGGACAGTCGAAACAAGTTAACTCCATCCGTGCGTCAACGTCTCAAATTGGACTCAGTTTGTGTGTTACATTCCGAAGCCTATAACTTGTGACTTTTACGTAACCAGCCTCGTAATTGGACTCAAACTCTTCCATTACTATTGTTTCAATAGATTTTAAGTGTTCAAACAAGATTTGGGACAGTCGAAACAAGTTAGCTCCATCCGTACGTCAACGTCTCAAATTGGACTCTGTTTGTGAGTTACATTCCGAAGCCTATAACTTGTGACTTTTGCGCAACCAGACCTCGTAATTGGAATCGAACTCTTCCATTACTATTGTTTCAACAGATGTTAAGTCTTCGAACAAGATTTGGGATAGTCGAAACAAGTTACTTCCATCCGTGCGTCAACGTCTCAAATTGGACTCAGTTTGTGTGTTACATTCCGAAGCCTATAACTTGTGACTTTTGCGCAACCACACCTCGTAATTGGACTCAAACTCTTCCATTACTATTGTTTCAACAGATTTTAAGTGTTGGAACAAGATTTGGGACAGTCGAAACAAGTTAGCTCCATCCGTGCGTCAACGTCTCAAATTGGACTCAGTTTGTGTGTTATATTCAGAAGCCTATAACTTATGACTTTTTCGCAACCGGACCTCGTAATTGGACTCGAACTCTTCCATTACTATTGTTTCAACAGATTTTAAGTGTTAGAACAAGATTTGGGATAGCAGAAACAAGTTACTTCCATCCGTGAGTCAACGTCTCAAATTGCACTCAGTTTGTGTGTTACATTCCGAAGCCTATAACTTGTGACTTTTGCGCAACCAGACCTCGTAATTGGACTCATACTCTTCCATCACTATTGTTTCAACACAATTGAAGTGTTGGAACAAGATTCGGGACAGTCGAAACTAGTTAGCTCCATCCGTGCGTCAATGTCTTTAAATGGACTTAGTTTGTGTGTTACATTACGAAGCCTATAACTTGTGACTTTGTCGCAACCGGACCTCGTAATTGGACTCAAACTCTTCCATTACTATTTTTTCAACACGTTTGAAGTGTTGGAACAAGATTCGTGACAGTCGAAACAAGTTAGCTCCATCCGTGCGTCAACGTCTCAAATTGGACTCAGTTTGTGTGTTATATTCCGAAGCCTATAACTTGTGACTTTTTCGCAACCGGACCTCGTAATTGGACTCGAACTCTTCCATTACTATTGTTTCAATAGATTTTAAGTGTTAGAACAAGATTTGGGATAGCAGAAACAAGTTACTTCCATCCGTGAGTCAACGTCTCAAATTGCACTCAGTTTGTGTGTTACATTCCGAAGCCTATAACTTGTGACTTTTGCGCAACCAGACCTCGTAATTGGACTCAAACTCTTCCATCACTATTGTTTCAACACAATTGAAGTGTTGGAACAAGATTCGGGACAGTCGAAACTAGTTAGCTCCATCCGTGCGTCAATGTCTTTAAATGGACTTAGTTTGGGTGTTACATTACGAAGCCTATAACTTGTGACTTTGTCGCAACCGGACCTCGTAATTGGACTCAAACTCTTCCATTACTATTTTTTCAACACGTTTGAAGTGTTGGAACAAGATTCGTGACAGTCGAAACAAGTTAGCTCCATCCGTGCGTCAACGTCTCAAATTGGACTCAGTTTGTGTGATATATTCCGAAGCCTATAACTTGTGACTTTTTCGCAACCGGACCTCGTAATTGGACACAAACTCTTCCATCACTATTGTTTCAACACATATGAAGTGTTGGAACAAGATTCGTGACAGTCGAAACAGGTTAGCTCCATCCATGCCTCAACGTCTCAAATTGGACTCAGTTTGTGTCTTACATTCCGAAGCCTATAAATTGTGACTTTTTCGCAACCAGACCTCGTAATTGGACTCAAACTCTTCCATTACTATTGTTTCAATAGGTTTTAAGTGTTCAAACAAGATTTGGGACAGTCGAAACAAGTTAGCTCCATCCGTGCGTCAATGTCTCAAATTGGACTCTGTTTGTGTGTTACATTCCGAAGCCTATAACTTGTAACTTTTGCGCAACCAAACCTCGTAATTGGAATCAAACTCTTCCATTACTATTGTTTCAACAGATTTTAAGTCTTCGAACAAGATTTTGGATAGTCGAAATAAGTTACTTCCATCCGTGCGTCAACGTCTCAAATTGGACTCAGTTTGTGTGTTACATTCCGAAGCCTGTAACTTGTGACTTTTGCGCAACCACACCTCGTAATTGGACTCAAACTCTTCCATTACTATTGTTTCAACAGATTTTAAGTGTTGGAACAAGATTTGGGACAGTCGAAACAAGTTAACTCCATCCGTGCGTCAACGTCTCAAATTGGACTCAGTTTGTGTGTTACATTCCGAAGCCTATAACTTGTGACTTTTGCGTAACCAGCCTCGTAATTGGACTCAAACTCTTCCATTACTATTGTTTCAATAGATTTTAAGTGTTCAAACAAGATTTGGGACAGTCGAAACAAGTTAGCTCCATCCGTACGTCAACGTCTCAAATTGGACTCTGTTTGTGTGTTACATTCCGAAGCCTATAACTTGTGACTTTTGCGCAACCAGACCTCGTAATTGGAATCGAACTCTTCCATTACTATTGTTTCAACAGATTTTAAGTGTTGGAACAAGATTTGGGACAGTCGAAACAAGTTAACTCCATCCGTGCGTCAACGTCTCAAATTGGACTCAGTTTGGGTGTTACATTCCGAAGCCTATAACTTGTGACTTTTGCGTAACCAGCCTCGTAATTGGACTCAAACTCTTCCATTACTATTGTTTCAACAGATTTTAAGTGTTGGAACAAGATTTGGGACAGTCGAAACAAGTTAACTCCATCCGTGCGTCAACGTCTCAAATTGGACTCAGTTTGTGTGTTACATTCCGAAGCCTATAACTTGTGACTTTTGCGTAACCAGACCTCGTAATTGGACTCAAACTCTTCCCTTACTATTGTTTCAACAGATTTTAAGTGTTGGAACAAGATTTGGGACAGTCGAAACAAGTTAACTCCATCCGTGCGTCAACGTCTCAAATTGGACTCAGTTTGTGTGTTACATTCCGAAGCCTATAACTTGTGACTTTTGCGCAACCAGACCTCGTAATTGGAATCAAACTCTTCCATCACTATTGTTTCAACACATTTGAAGTGTTGGAAGAAGATACGGGACAGTTAAAACAAGTTAGCTCCATCCGTGCGTCAATGTGTTTAATTGGACTCAGTTTGTGTGTTATATTCCGAAGCCTTTAACTTGTAACTTTTTCGCAATCGGACCTTGTAATTAGACTTGAATTCTTCCATTACTATTGTTTCAACACATTTGAAGTGTTGGAACTAGATTCGTGACAGTCGAAACAAGTTAGCTCCATCCGTGCGTCAACGTTTCTAATTGGACTCAGTTTGTATGTTATATTCCGAAGCCTATAACTTGTGACTTTTTCGCAACCGGACCTCGTAATTGGACTCGAACTCTTCCATTACTATTGTTTCAACAGATTTTAAGTGTTAGAACAAGATTTGGGATAGCAGAAACAAGTTACTTCCATCCATGAGTCAACGTCTCAAATTGCACTCAGTTTGTGTGTTACATTCCGAAGCCTATAACTTGTGACTTTTGCGCAACCAGACCTCGTAATTGGACTCAAACTCTTCCATCAATATTGTTTCAACACGATTCGGGACAGTCGAAACTAGTTAGCTCCATCCGTGCGTCAATGTCTTTAAATAGACTTAGTTTGTGTGTTACATTACGAAGCCTATAACTTGTGACTTTTTCGCAACCGGACCTCGTAATTGGACTCGAACTCTTCCATTACTATTGTTTCAACACATTTGAAGTGTTGGAACAAGATTTGGGACAGTCGAAACTATTTAGCTCCATCCGTGCGTCAATGTCTTTAAATGGACTTAGTTTGTGTGTTACATTACGAAGCCTATAACTTGTGACTTTTTCGCAACCGGACCTCGTAATTGGACTCAAACTCTTCCATTACTATTTTTTCAACACGTTTAAAGTGTTGGAACAAGATTCGTGAGAGTCGAAACTAGTTAGCTCCATCCGTGCGTCAACGTTTCTAATTGGACTCAGTTTGTATGTTATATTCCGAAGCCTATAACTTGTGACTTTTTCGCAACCGGACCTCGTAATTGGACTCGAACTCTTCCATTAATATTGTTTCAACAGATTTTAAGTGTTAGAACAAGATTTGGGATAGCAGAAACAAGTTACTTCCATCCATGAGTCAACGTCTCAAATTGCACTCAGTTTGTGTGTTACATTGCGAAGCCTATAACTTGTGACTTTTGCGCAACCAGACCTCGTAATTGGACTCAAACTCTTCAATCACTATTGTTTCAACACAATTGAAGTGTTGGAACAAGATTCGGGACCGTCGAAACTAGTTAGCTCCATCCGTGCGTCAATGTCTTTAAATGGACTTAGTTTGTGTGTTACATTACGAAGCCTATAACTTGTGACTTTTTCGCAACCGGACCTCGTAATTGGACTCAAACTCTTCCATTACTATTTTTTCAACACGTTTGAAGTGTTGGAACAAGATTCGTGACAGTCGAAACAAGTTAGCTCCATCCGTGCGTCAACGTCTCAAATTGGACTCAGTTTGTGTGTTATATTCAGAAGCCTATAGCTTGTGACTTTTTCGCAACCGGACCTCGTAATTGGACTCGAACTCTTCCATTACTATTGTTTCAACAGATTTTAAGTGTTAGAACAAGATTTGGGATAGCAGAAACATGTTACTTCCATCCGTGAGTCAACGTCTCAAATTGGACTCAGTTTGTGTGTTATATTCAGAAGCCTATAGCTTGTGACTTTTTCGCAACCGGACCTCGTAATTGGACTCGAACTCTTCCATTACTATTGTTTCAACAGATTTTAAGTGTTAGAACAAGATTTGGGATAGCAGAAACATGTTACTTCCATCCGTGAGTCAACGTCTCAAATTGCACTCAGTTTGTGTGTTACATTCCGAAGCCTATAACTTGTGACTTTTGCGCAACCAGACCTCGTAATTGGACTCAAACTCTTCCATCACTATTGTTTCAACACAATTGAAGTGTTGGAACAAGATTCGGGACAGTCGAAACTAGTTAGCTCCATCCGTGCGTCAATGTCTTTAAATGGACTTAGTTTGTGTGTTACATTACGAAGCCTATAACTTGTGACTTTGTCGCAACCGGACCTCGTAATTGGACTCAAACTCTTCCATTACTATTTTTCAACACGTTTGAAGTGTTGGAACAAGATTCGTGACAGTCGAAACAAGTTAACTCCATCCGTGCGTCAACGTCTCAAATTGGACTCAGTTTGGGTGTTACATTCCGAAGCCTATAACTTGTGACTTTTGCGTAACAAGCCTCGTAATTGGACTCAAACTCTTCCATTACTATTGTTTCAACAGATTTTAAGTGTTGGAACAAGATTTGGGACAGTCGAAACAAGTTAACTCCATCCGTGCGTCAATGTCTCAAATTGGACTTAGTTTGTGTGTTACATTCCGAAGCCTATAACTTGTGACTTTTGCGTAACCAGACCTCGTAATTGGACTCAAACTCTTCCATCACTATTGTTTCAACACATTTGAAGTGTTGGAAGAAGATACGGGACAGTTAAAACAAGTTAGCTCCATCCGTGCGTCAATGTGTTTAATTGGACTCAGTTTGTGTGTTATATTCCGAAGCCTTTAACTTGTAACTTTTTCGCAACCGGACCTTGTAATTAGACTTGAATTCTTCCATTACTATTTTTTCAACACATTTGAAGTGTTGGAACAAGATTCGGACAGTCGAAACAAGTTAGCACCATCCGTGCGTCAATGTCTTTAATTAGACTCAGTTTGTGTGTTACATTACGAAGCCTATAACTTGTGACTTTTTCACAACCGGACCTCATAATTGGACTCGAACTCTTCCATTACTATTGTTTCAACACATTTGAAGTGTTGGAACAAGATTCGTGACAGTCGAAACGAGTTAGCTCCATCCGTGCGTCAACGTTTCTAATTGGACTCAGTTTGTGTGTTATATTCCGAAGCCTATAACTTGTGACTTTTTCGCAACCGGACCTCGTAATTGGACTCGAACTCTTCCATTACTATTGTTTCAACAGATTGTAAGTGTTAGAACAAGATTTGGGATAGCAGAAACAAGTCACTTCCATCCGTGCGTCAACGTCTCAAATTGCACTCAGTTTGTGTGTTACATTCCGAAGCCTATAACTTGTGACTTTTGCGTAACCAGACCTCGTAATTAGACTCAAACTCTTCCATTACTATTGTTTCAACAGATTTTAAGTGTTGGAACAAGATTTGGGACAGTCGAAAAAAGTTAACTCCATCCGTGCGTCAACGTATCAAATTGGACTCAGTTTGTGTGTTACATTCCGAAGCCTATAACTTGTGACTTTTTCGCAACCGGACCTCGTAATTGGACTCAAACTCTTCCATCACTATTGTTTCAACACATTTGAAGTGATGGAAGAAGATACGGGACAGTCGAAACAAGTTAGCTCCATCCGTGCGTCAATGTGTTTAATTGGACTCAGTTTGTGTGTTATATTCCGAAGCCTTTAACTTGTAACTTTTTCGCAACCGGACCTTGTAATTAGACTTGAATTCTTCCATTACTATTGTTTCAACACATTTGAAGTGTTGGAACAAGATTCGGACAGTCGAAACTAGATAGCTCCATCTGTGCGTCAATGTCTTTAATTGGACTCAGTTTGTGTTTTACATTCCGAAGCCTATAACTTGTGACTTTATCGCAACCGGACCTCGTAATTTTACTCAAACTCTTCCATTACAATTGTTTCAACACATTTGAAGTGTTGGAACAAGATTCGGGACAATCGAAACAAGTTAGCTCCATCCGTGCGTCAATGTCTTTAAGTAGACTCAGTTTGTGTGTTACATTACGAAGCCTATAACTTGTGACTTTTTCGCAACCGGACCTTGTAATTGGACTCGAACTCTTCCATTACTATTGTTTCAACAGATTTTAAGTGTTAGAACAAGATTTGGGATAGCAGAAACAAGTTACTTCCATCCGTGCGTCAACGTCTCAAATTGCACTCAGTTTGTGTGTTACATTCCGAAGCCTATAACTTGTGACTTTTGCGCAACCAGACCTCGTAATTGGACTCAAACTCTTCCATCACTATTGTTTCAACACATTTGAAGTGTTGGAACAAGATTCGGGACAGTCGAAACTAGTTAGCTCCATCCGTGCGTCAATGTCTTTAAATGGAGTTAGTTTGTGTGTTACATTACGAAGCCTATAACTTGTGACTTTTTCGCAACCGGACTTCGTAATTGGACTCAAACTCTTCCATTACTATTTTTTCAACACGTTTAAAGTGTTGGAACAAGATTCGTGACAGTCGAAACAAGTTAGCTCCATCCGTGCGTCAACGTCTCAAATTGGACTCAGTTTGTGTGTTATATTCCGAAGCCTATAACTTGTGACTTTTTCGCAACCGGACCTCGTAATTGGACTCAAACTCTTCCATCACTATTGTTTCAACACATATGAAGTGTTGGAACAAGATTCGTGACAGTCGAAACAAGTTAGGTCCATCCATGCGTCAACGTCTCAAATTGGACTCAGTTTGTATCTTACATTCCGAAGCCTATAAATTGTGACTTTTTCGCAACCAGACCTCGTAATTGGACTCAAACACTTCCATTACTATTGTTTCAATAGATTTTAAGTGTTCAAACAAGATTTGGGACAGTCGAAACAAGTTAGCTCCATCCGTGCGTCAACGTCTCAAATTGGACTCTGTTTGTGTGTTACATTCCGAAGCCTATAACTAGTGACTTTTGCGCAACCAGACCTCGTAATTGGAATCAAACTCTTCCATGACTATTGTTTCAACAGATTTTAAGTGTTGGAACAAGATTTGGGACAGTCGAAACAAGTGAAATCCATCCGTGCGTCAACGTCTCAAATTGGACTCAGTTTGTGTGTTACATTCCGAAGCCTATAACTTGTGACTTTTGCGTAACCAGACCTCGTAATTGGACTCAAACTCTTCCATTACTATTATTTCAACAGATTTTAAGTGTCGGAACAAGATTTGGGACAGTCGAAACAAGTTAACTCCATCCGTGCGTCAACGTCTCAAATTGGACTCAGTTTGTGTGTTACATTCCGAAGCCTATAACTTGTGACTTTTGCGCAACCAGACCTCGTAATAGGAATCAAACTCTTCCATCACTATTGTTTCAACACATTTGAAGTGATGGAAGAAGATACGGGACAGTCGAAACAAGTTAGCTCCATCCGTGCGTCAATGTGTTTAATTGGACTCAGTTTGTGTGTTATATTCCGAAGCCTTTAACTTGTAACTTTTTCGCAACCGGACCTTGTAATTAGACTTGAATTCTTCCATTACTATTGTTTCAACACATTTAAAGTGTTGGAACAAGATTCGGACAGTCGAAACAAGTTAGCTCCATCCGTGCGTCAACGTTTCTAATTGGACTCAGTTTGTATGTTATATTCCGAAGCCTATAACTTGTGACTTTTTCGCAACCGGACCTCGTAATTGGACTCGAACTCTTCCATCACTATTGTTTCAACACAATTGAAGTGTTGGAACAAGATTCGGGATAGTCGAAACTAGTTAGCTCCATCCATGCGTCAACGTCTCAAATTGGACTCAGTTTGTGTCTTACATTCCGAAGCCTATAAATTGTGACTTTTTCGCAACCAGACCTCGTAATTGGACTCAAACTCTTCCATTACTATTGTTTCAACAGATTTTAAGTCTTCGAACAAGATTTTGGATAGTCGAAATAAGTTACTTCCATCCGTGCGTCAACGTCTCAAATTGGACTCAGTTTGTGTGTTACATTCCGAAGCCTATAACTTGTGACTTTTGCGTAACCAGCCTCGTAATTGGACTCAAACTCTTCCATTACTATTGTTTCAACAGATTTTAAGTGTTGGAACAAGATTTGGGACAGTCGAAACAAGTTAACTCCATCCGTGCGTCAACGTCTCAAATTGGACTCAGTTTGTGTGTTACATTCCGAAGCCTATAACTTGTGACTTTTGCGTAACCAGCCTCGTAATTGGACTCAAACTCTTCCATTACTATTGTTTCAATAGATTTTAAGTGTTCAAACAAGATTTGGGACAGTCGAAACAAGTTAGCTCCATCCGTGCGTCAACGTCTCAAATTGGACTCTGTTTGTGTGTTACATTCCGAAGCCTATAACTTGTGACTTTTGCGCAACCAGACCTCGTAATTGGAATCAAACTCTTCCATTACTATTGTTTCAACAGATGTTAAGTCTTCGAACAAGATTTGGGATAGTCGAAACAAGTTACTTCCATCCGTGCGTCAACGTCTCAAATTGGACTCAGTTTGTGTGTTACATTCCGAAGCCTATAACTTGTGACTTTTGCACAACCACACCTCGTAATTGGACTCAAACTCTTCCATTACTATTGTTTCAACAGATTTTAAGTGTTGGAATAAGATTTGGGACAGTCGAAACAAGTTAACTCCATCCGTGCGTCAACGTCTCAAATTGGACTCAGTTTGGGTGTTGCATTCCGTAGCCTATAACTTGTGACTTTTGCGTAACCAGCCTCGTAATTGGACTCAAACTCTTCCATTACTATTGTTTCAACAGATTTTAAGTGTTGGAACAAGATTTGGGACAGTCGAAACAAGTTAACTCCATCCGTGCGTCAACGTCTCAAATTGGACTCAGTTTGTGTGTTACATTCCGAAGCCTATAACTTGTGACTTTTGCGCAACCAGACCTCGTAATTGGAATCAAACTCTTCCATCACTATTGTTTCAACACATTTGAAGTGTTGGAAGAAGATACGGGACAGTTGAAACAAGTTAGCTCCATCCGTGCGTCAATGTGTTTAATTGGACACAGTTTGTGTGTTACATTACGAAGCCTATAACTTGTGACTTTTTCGCAACCGGACCTCGTAATTGGACTCAAACTCTTCCATCACTATTGTTTCAACACATTTGAAGTGATGGAAGAAGATACGGGACAGTCGAAACAAGTTAGCTCCATCCGTGCGTCAATGTGTTTAATTGGACTCAGTTTGTGTGTTATATTCCGAAGCCTTTAACTTGTAACTTTTTCGCAATCGGACCTTGTAATTAGACTTGAATTCTTCCATTACTATTGTTTCAACACATTTGAAGTGTTGGAACAAGATTCGGACAGTCGAAACAAGTTAGCTCCATCCGTGCGTCAATGTCTTTAATTGGACTCAGTTTGTGTGTTACATTCCGAAGCCTATAACTTGTGACTTTATCGCAACCGAACCTCGTAATTTTACTCAAACTCTTCCATTACAATTGTTTCAACACATTTGAAGTGTTGGAATAAGATTAGGGACAGTCGAAACAAGTTAGCTCCATTCGTGCGTCAATGTCTTTAATTAGACTCAGTTTGTGTGTTACATTACGAAGCCTATAACTTGTGACTTTTTCGCAACCGGACCTCATAATTGGACTCGAACTCTTCCATTACTATTGTTTCAACACATTTGAAGTGTTGGAACAAGATTCGTGACAGTCGAAACAAGTTAGCTCCATCCGTGCGTCAACGTTTCTAATTGGACTCAGTTTGTATGTTATATTCCGAAGCCTATAACTTGTGACTTTTTCGCAATCGGACCTCGTAATTGGACTCGAACTCTTCCATTACTATTGTTTCAACAGATTTTAAGTGTTAGATCAAGATTTGGGATAGCAGAAACAAGTTACTTCCATCCGTGCGTCAACGTCTCAAATGCACTCAGTTTGTGTGTTACATTCCGAAGCCTATAACTTGTGACTTTTGCGCAACCAGACCTCGTAATTGGACTCAAACTCTTCCATCACTATTGTTTCAACACGATTCGGGACAGTCGAAACTAGTTAGCTCCATCCGTGCGTCAATGTCTTTAAATGGACTTAGTTTGTGTGTTACATTACGAAGCCTATAACTTGTGACTTTTTCGCAACCGGACCTCGTAATTGGACTCAAACTCTTCCATTACTATTTTTTCAACACGTTTGAAGTGTTAGAACAAGATTCGTGACAGTCGAAACAAGTTAGCTCCATCCGTGCGTCAACGTCTCAAATTGGACTCAGTTTGTGTGTTATATTCCGAAGCCTATAACTTGTGACTTTTTCGCAACCAGACCTCGTAATTGGAATCAAACTCTTCCATCACTATTGTTTCAACACATTTGAAGTGTTGGAAGAAGATACGGGACAGTTGAAACAAGTTAGCTCCATCCGTGCGTCAATGTGTTTAATTGGACACAGTTTGTGTGTTACATTACGAAGCCTATAACTTGTGACTTTTTCGCAACCGGACCACGTAATTGGACTCAAACTCTTCCATCACTATTGTTTCAACACATTTGAAGTGATGGAAGAAGATACGGGACAGTCAAAACAAGTTAGCTCCATCCGTGCGTCAATGTGTTTAATTGGACTCCGTTTGTGTGTTATATTCCGAAGCCTTTAACTTGTAACTTTTTCGCAACCGGACCTTGTAATTAGACTTGAATTCTTCCATTACTATTGTTTCAACACATTTGAAGTGATGGAACAAGATTCGGACAGTCGAAACAAGTTAGCTCCATCCGTGCGTCAATGTCTTTAATTGGACTCAGTTTGTGTGTTACATTCCGAAGCCTATAACTTGTGACTTTATCGCAACCGAACCTCGTAATTTTTCTCAAACTCTTCCATTACAATTGTTTCAACACATTTGAAGTGTTGGAACAAGATTCGGGACAGTCGAAATAAGTTAGCTCCATCCGTGCGTCAATGTCTTTAATTAGACTCAGAATGTGTGTTACATTACGAAGCCTATAACTTGTGACTTTTTCGCAACCGGACCTCGTAATAGGACTCGAACTCTTCCATTACTATTGTTTCAACACATTTGAAGTGTTGGAACAAGATTCGGACAGTCGAAACAAGTTAGCTCCATCCGTGCGTCAATGTCTTTAATTGGACTCAGTTTGTGTGTTACATTCCGAAGCCTATAACTTGTGACTTTATCGCAACCGAACCTCGTAATTTTACTCAAACTCTTCCATTACAATTGTTTCAACACATTTGAAGTGTTGGAACAAGATTCGTGACAGTCGAAACAAGTTACCTCCATCCGTGCGTCAACGTTTCGAATTGGACTCAGTTTGTGTGTTATATTCCAAAGCCTATAACTTGTGACTTTTTCGCAACCGGACCTCGTAATTGGACTCGAACTCTTCCATTACTATTGTTTCAACAGATTTTAAGTGTTAGAACAAGACTTGGGATAGCAGAAACAAGTTACTTCTATCCGTGCGTCAACGTCTCAAATTGCACTCAGTTTGTGTGTTACATTCCGAAGCCTATAACTTGTGACTTTTGCGCAACCAGGCCTCGTAATTAGACTCAAACTCTTCCATCACTATTGTTTCAACACATTTGAAGTGTTGGAAAAAGATTCGGGACAGTCGAAACTAGTTAGCTCCATCCGTGCGTCAATGTCTTTAAATGGACTTAGTTTGTGTGTTACATTACGAAGCCTATAACTTGTGACTTTTTCGCAACCGGACCTCGTAATTGGACTCAAACTCTTCCATCACTATTGTTTCAACACATATGAAGTGTTGGAACAAGATTCGTGACAGTCGAAACAAGTTTGCTCCATCCATGCGTCAACGTCTCAAATTGGACTCAGTTTGTGTCTTACATTCGGAAGCCTATAAATTGTGACTTTTTCGCAACTAGACCTCGTAATTGGACTCAAACTCTTCCATTACTATTGTTTCAATAGATTTTAAGTGTACAAAGAAGATTTGGGACAGTCGAAACAAGTTAGCTCCATCCGTGCGTCAACGTCTCAAATTGGACTCTGTTTGTGTGTTACATTCCGAAGCCTATAACTTGTGACTTTTGCGAAACCAGACCTCGTAATTGGAATCAAACTCTTCCATTACTATTGTTTCAACAGATTTTAAGTCTTCGAACAAGATTTGGGATAGTCGAAACAAGTTACTTCCATCCGTGCGTCAACGTCTAAAATTGGACTCAGTTTGTGTGTTACATTCCGAAGCCTATAACTTGTGACTTTTGCGCAACCACACCTCGTAATTGGACTCAAACTCATCCATTACTATTGTTTCAACAGATTTTAAGTGTTGGAACAAGATTTGGGACAATCGAAACAAGTTAACTCCATCCGTGCGTCAACGTCTCAAATTGGACTCAGTTTGTGTGTTACATTCCGAAGCCTATAACTTGTGACTTTTGCGTAACCAGACCTCGTAATTGGACTCAAACTCTTCCATTACTATTGTTTCAACAGATTTTAAGTGTTGGAACAAGATTTGGGACAGTCGAAACAAGTTAACTCCATCAGTGCGTCAACGTCTCAAATTGGACTCAGTTTGTGTGTTACATTCCGAAGCCTATAACTTGTGACTTTTGCGCAACCAGACCTCGTAATTGGAATCAAACTCTTCCATCACTATTGTTTCAACACATTTGAAGTGTTGGAAAAAGATACGGGACAGTTGAAACAAGTTAGCTCCATCCGTGCGTCAATGTGTTTAATTGGACACAGTTTGTGCGTTACATTACGAATCCTATAACTTGTGACTTTTTCGCAATCGGACCTCGTAATTGGACTCAAACTCTTCCATCACTATTGTTTCAACACATTTGAAGTGATGGAAGAAGATACGGGACAGTCGAAACAAGTTAGCTCCATCCGTGCGTCAATGTGTTTAATTGGACTCAGTTTGTGTGTTATATTCCGAAGCCTTTAACTTGTAACTTTTTCGCAACCGGACCTTGTAATTAGACTTGAATTCTCCCATTACTACTGTTTCAACACATTTGAAGTGTTGGAACAAGATTCGGACAGTCGAAACAAGTTAGCTCCATCCGTGCGTCAATGTCTTTAATTGGACTCAGTTTGTGTGTTACATTCCGAAACCTATAACTTGTGACTTTATCGCAACCGAACCTCGTAATTTTACTCAAACTCTTCCATTACAATTGTTTCAACACATTTGAAGTGTTGGAACAAGATTCGGGACAGTCGAAACAAGTTAGCTCCATCCGTGCGTCAATGTCTTTAATTAGACTCAGTTTGTGTGTTACATTACGAAGCCTATAACTTGTGACTTTTTCGCAACCGGACCTCGTAATTGGACTCAAACTCTTCCATTACTATTTTTTCAACACGTTTGAAGTGTTGGAACAAGATTCGTGACAGTCGAAACAAGTTAGCTCCATCCGTGCGTCAACGTCTCAAATTGGACTCAGTTTGTGTGTTATATTCCGAAGCCTATAACTTGTGACTTTTTCGCAACCGGACCTCGTAATTGGACTCGAACACTTCCATTACTATTGTTCCAACACATATGAAGTGTTGGAACAAGATTCGTGACAGTCGAAACAAGTTAGCTCCATCAGTGCGTCAACGTTTCTACTTGGACTCAGTTTGTGTGTTATATTCCGAAGCCAATAACTTGTGACTTTTTCGCAACCGGACCTCGTAATTGGACTCGAACTATTCCATTACTATTGTTTCAACAGATTTTAAGTGTTAGAACAAGATTTGGGATAGCAAAAACAAGTCACTTCCATCCGTGCGTCAACGTCTCAAATTGCACTCAGTTTGTGTGTTACATTCCGAAGCCTATAACTTGTGACTTTTGCGTAACCAGACCTCGTAATTGGACTCAAACTCTTCCATTACTATTGTTTCAACAGATTTTAAGTGTTGGAACAAGATTTGGGACAGTCGAAACAAGTTAACTCCATCCGTGCGTCAACGTATCAAATTGGACTCAGTATGTGTGTTACATTCCGAAGCCTATAACTTGTGACTTTTGCGCAACCAGACCTCGTAATTGGAATCAAACTCTTCCATCACTATTGTTTCAACACATTTGAAGTGTTGGAAGAAGATACGGGACAGTTGAAACAAGTTAGCTCCATCCGTGCGTCAATGTGTTTAATTGGACACAGTTTGTGTGTTACATTACGAAGCCTATAACTTGTGACTTTTTAGCAACCGGACCTCGTAATTGGACTCAAACTCTTCTATCACTATTGTTTCAACACATTTGAAGTGTTGGAACAAGATTCGGGACAGTCGAAACTAGTTAGCTCCATCCGTGCGTCAATGTCTTTAAATGGACTTAGTTAGTGTGTTACATTACGAAGCCTATAACTTGTGACTTTTTCGCAACCGGACCTCGTAATTGGACTCAAACTCTTCCATTACTATTTTTTCAACACGTTTGAAGTGTTGGAACAAGATTCGTGACAGTCGAAACAAGTTAGCTCCATCCGTGCGTCAACTTCTCAAATTGGACTCAGTTTGTGTGTTATATTCCGAAGCCTATAACTTGTGACTTTTTCGCAACCGGACCTCGTAATTGGACTCAAACTCTTCCATCACTATTGTTTCAACACATATGAAGTGTTGGAACAAGATTCGTGGCAGTCGAAACAAGTTAGCTCCATCCGTGCGTCAACGTTTCTAATTGGACTCAGTTTGTGTGTTATATTCCGATGCCTATAACTTGTGACTTTTTCGCAACCGGACCTCGTAATTGGACTCGAACTCTTCAATTACCATTGTTTCAACAGATTTTAAGTGTTAGAACAAGATTTGGGATAGCAGAAACAAGTTACTTCCATCCGTGCGTCAACGTCTCAAATTGCACTCAGTTTGTGTGTTACATTCCGAAGCCTATAACTTGTGACTTTTGCGCAACCAGACCTCGTAATTGGACTCAAACTCTTCCATCACTATTGTTTCAACAGATTTGAAGTGTTGGAACAAGATTCGGGACAGTCGAAACTAGTTAGCTCCATCCGTGCGTCAATGTCTTTAAATGGACTTAGTTTGTGTGTTACATTACGAAGCCTATAACTTGTGACTTTTTCGCAACCGGACCTCGTAATTGGACTCAAACTCTTCCATTACTATTTTTTCAACACGTTTGAAGTGTTGGAACACGATTCGTGACAGTCGAAACAAGTTAGCTCCATCTGTGCGTCAACTTCTCAAATTGGACTCAGTTTGTGTGTTATATTCCGAAGCCTATAACTTGTGACTTTTTCGCAACCGGACCTCGTAATTGGACTCAAACTCTTCCATCACTATTGTTTCAACACATATGAAGTGTTGGAACAAGATTCGTGACAGTCGAAACAAGTTACCTCCATCCGTGCGTCAACGTTTCGAATTGGACTCAGTTTGTGTGTTATATTCCAAAGCCTATAACTTGTGACTTTTTCGCAACCGGACCTCGTAATTGGACTCGAACTCTTCCATTACTATTGTTTCAACAGATTTTAAGTGTTAGAACAAGATTTGGGATAGCAAAAACAAGTCACTTCCATCCGTGCGTCAACGTCTCAAATTGCACTCAGTTTGTGTGTTACATTCCGAAGCCTATAACTTGTGACTTTTGCGCAACCAGACCTCGTAATTGGAATCAAACTCTTCCATCACTATTGTTTCAACACATTTGAAGTGTTGGAAGAAGATACGGGACAGTTGAAACAAGTTAGCTCCATCCGTGCGTCAATGTGTTTAATTGGACACAGTTTGTGTGTTACATTACGAAGCCTATAACTTGTGACTTTTTACCAACCGGACCTCGTAATTGGACTCAAACTCTTCTATCACTATTGTTTCAACACATTTGAAGTGTTGGAACAAGATTCGGGACAGTCGAAACTAGTTAGCTCCATCCGTGCGTCAATGTCTTTAAATGGACTTAGTTAGTGTGTTACATTACGAAGCCTATAACTTGTGACTTTTTCGCAACCGGACCTCGTAATTGGACTCAAACTCTTCCATTACTATTTTTTCAACACGTTTGAAGTGTTGGAACAAGATTCGTGACAGTCGAAACAAGTTAGCTCCATCCGTGCGTCAACTTCTCAAATTGGACTCAGTTTGTGTGTTATATTCCGAAGCCTATAACTTGTGACTTTTTCGCAACCGGACCTCGTAATTGGACTCAAACTCTTCCATCACTATTGTTTCAACACATATGAAGTGTTGGAATAAGATTCGTGGCAGTCGAAACAAGTTAGCTCCATCCGTGCGTCAACGTTTCTAATTGGACTCAGTTTGTGTGTTATATTCCGATGCCTATAACTTGTGACTTTTTCGCAACCGGACCTCGTAATTGGACTCGAACTCTTCCATTACCATTGTTTCAACAGATTTTAAGTGTTAGAACAAGATTTGGGATAGCAGAAACAAGTTACTTCCATCCGTGCGTCAACGTCTCAAATTGCACTCAGTTTGTGTGTTACATTCCGAAGCCTATAACTTGTGACTTTTGCGCAACCAGACCTCGTAATTGGACTCAAACTCTTCCATCACTATTGTTTCAACAGATTTGAAGTGTTGGAACAAGATTCGGGACAGTCGAAACTAGTTAGCTCCATCCGTGCGTCAATGTCTTTAAATGGACTTAGTTTGTGTGTTACATTACGAAGCCTATAACTTGTGACTTTTTCGCAACCGGACCTCGTAATTGGACTCAAACTCTTCCATTACTATTTTTTCAACACGTTTGAAGTGTTGGAACACGATTCGTGACAGTCGAAACAAGTTAGCTCCATCTGTGCGTCAACTTCTCAAATTGGACTCAGTTTGTGTGTTATATTCCGAAGCCTATAACTTGTGACTTTTTCGCAACCGGACCTCGTAATTGGACTCAAACTCTTCCATTACTATTTTTTCAACACGTTTGAAGTGTTGGAACAAGATTCGTGACAGTCGAAACAAGTTAGCTCCATCCGTGCGTCAACGTCTCAAATTGGACTCAGTTTGTGTGTTATATTCCGAAGCCTATAACTTGTGACTTTTTCGCAACCGGACCTCGTAATTGGACTCGAACACTTCCATTACTATTGTTCCAACACATATGAAGTGTTGGAACAAGATTCGTGACAGTCGAAACAAGTTAGCTCCATCAGTGCGTCAACGTTTCTACTTGGACTCAGTTTGTGTGTTATATTCCAAAGCCAATAACTTGTGACTTTTTCGCAACCGGACCTCGTAATTGGACTCGAACTATTCCATTACTATTGTTTCAACAGATTTTAAGTGTTAGAACAAGATTTGGGATAGCAAAAACAAGTCACTTCCATCCGTGCGTCAACGTCTCAAATTGCACTCAGTTTGTGTGTTACATTCCGAAGCCTATAACTTGTGACTTTTGCGTAACCAGACCTCGTAATTGGACTCAAACTCTTCCATTACTATTGTTTCAACAGATTTTAAGTGTTGGAACAAGATTTGGGACAGTCGAAACAAGTTAACTCCATCCGTGCGTCAACGTATCAAATTGGACTCAGTATGTGTGTTACATTCCGAAGCCTATAACTTGTGACTTTTGCGCAACCAGACCTCGTAATTGGAATCAAACTCTTCCATCACTATTGTTTCAATACATTTGAAGTGTTGGAAGAAGATACGGGACAGTTGAAACAAGTTAGCTCCATCCGTGCGTCAATGTGTTTAATTGGACACAGTTTGTGTGTTACATTACGAAGCCTATAACTTGTGACTTTTTAGCAACCGGACCTCGTAATTGGACTCAAACTCTTCTATCACTATTGTTTCAACACATTTGAAGTGTTGGAACAAGATTCGGGACAGTCGAAACTAGTTAGCTCCATCCGTGCGTCAATGTCTTTAAATGGACTTAGTTAGTGTGTTACATTACGAAGCCTATAACTTGTGATTTTTTCGCAACCGGACCTCGTAATTGGACTCAAACTCTTCCATTACTATTTTTTCAACACGTTTGAAGTGTTGGAACAAGATTCGTGACAGTCGAAACAAGTTAGCTCCATCCGTGCGTCAACTTCTCAAATTGGACTCAGTTTGTGTGTTATATTCCGAAGCCTATAACTTGTGACTTTTTCGCAACCGGACCTCGTAATTGGACTCAAACTCTTCCATCACTATTGTTTCAACACATATGAAGTGTTGGAACAAGATTCGTGGCAGTCGAAACAAGTTAGCTCCATCCGTGCGTCAACGTTTCTAATTGGACTCAGTTTGTGTGTTATATTCCGATGCCTATAACTTGTGACTTTTTCGCAACCGGACCTCGTAATTGGACTCGAACTCTTCCATTACCATTGTTTCAACAGATTTTAAGTGTTAGAACAAGATTTGGGATAGCAGAAACAAGTTACTTCCATCCGTGCGTCAACGTCTCAAATTGCACTCAGTTTGTGTGTTACATTCCGAAGCCTATAACTTGTGACTTTTGCGCAACCAGACCTCGTAATTGGACTCAAACTCTTCCATCACTATTGTTTCAACAGATTTGAAGTGTTGGAACAAGATTCGGGACAGTCGAAACTAGTTAGCTCCATCCGTGCGTCAATGTCTTTAAATGGACTTAGTTTGTGTGTTACATTACGAAGCCTATAACTTGTGACTTTTTCGCAACCGGACCTCGTAATTGGACTCAAACTCTTCCATTACTATTTTTTCAACACGTTTGAAGTGTTGGAACACGATTCGTGACAGTCGAAACAAGTTAGCTCCATCTGTGCGTCAACTTCTCAAATTGGACTCAGTTTGTGTGTTATATTCCGAAGCCTATAACTTGTGACTTTTTCGCAACCGGACCTCGTAATTGGACTCAAACTCTTCCATTACTATTTTTTCAACACGTTTGAAGTGTTGGAACAAGATTCGTGACAGTCGAAACAAGTTAGCTCCATCCGTGCGTCAACGTCTCAAATTGGACTCAGTTTGTGTGTTATATTCCGAAGCCTATAACTTGTGACTTTTTCGCAACCGGACCTCGTAATTGGACTCGAACACTTCCATTACTATTGTTCCAACACATATGAAGTGTTGGAACAAGATTCGTGACAGTCGAAACAAGTTAGCTCCATCAGTGCGTCAACGTTTCTACTTGGACTCAGTTTGTGTGTTATATTCCGAAGCCAATAACTTGTGACTTTTTCGCAACCGGACCTCGTAATTGGACTCGAACTATTCCATTACTATTGTTTCAACAGATTTTAAGTGTTAGAACAAGATTTGGGATAGCAAAAACAAGTCACTTCCATCCGTGCGTCAACGTCTCAAATTGCACTCAGTTTGTGTGTTACATTCCGAAGCCTATAACTTGTGACTTTTGCGTAACCAGACCTCGTAATTGGACTCAAACTCTTCCATTACTATTGTTTCAACAGATTTTAAGTGTTGGAACAAGATTTGGGACAGTCGAAACAAGTTAACTCCATCCGTGCGTCAACGTATCAAATTGGACTCAGTATGTGTGTTACATTCCGAAGCCTTTAACTTGTGACTTTTGCGCAACCAGACTTCGTAATTGGAATCAAACTCTTCCATCACTATTGTTTCAACACATTTGAAGTGTTGGAAGAAGATACGGGACAGTTGAAACAAGTTAGCTCCATCCGTGCGTCAATGTGTTTAATTGGACACAGTTTGTGTGTTACATTACGAAGCCTATAACTTGTGACTTTTTAGCAACCGGACCTCGTAATTGGACTCAAACTCTTCTATCACTATTGTTTCAACACATTTGAAGTGTTGGAACAAGATTCGGGACAGTCGAAACTAGTTAGCTCCATCCGTGCGTCAATGTCTTTAAATGGACTTAGTTAGTGTGTTACATTACGAAGCCTATAACTTGTGACTTTTTCGCAACCGGACCTCGTAATTGG
The DNA here is from genome assembly GCA_035048495.1 of Euptelea pleiosperma. Taxonomy (NCBI): domain Eukaryota; kingdom Viridiplantae; phylum Streptophyta; class Magnoliopsida; order Ranunculales; family Eupteleaceae; genus Euptelea; species Euptelea pleiosperma. The sequence goes on along the minus strand of JASUTR010000190.1, from coordinate 772,169 downwards.
ACTCAAACTCTTCCATTACTATTTTTTCAACACGTTTGAAGTGTTGGAACAAGATTCGTGACAGTCGAAACAAGTTAGCTCCATCCGTGCGTCAACTTCTCAAATTGGACTCAGTTTGTGTGTTATATTCCGAAGCCTATAACTTGTGACTTTTTCGCAACCGGACCTCGTAATTGGACTCAAACTCTTCCATCACTATTGTTTCAACACATATGAAGTGTTGGAACAAGATTCGTGGCAGTCGAAACAAGTTAGCTCCATCCGTGCGTCAACGTTTCTAATTGGACTCAGTTTGTGTGTTATATTCCGATGCCTATAACTTGTGACTTTTTCGCAACCGGACCTCGTAATTGGACTCGAACTCTTCAATTACCATTGTTTCAACAGATTTTAAGTGTTAGAACAAGATTTGGGATAGCAGAAACAAGTTACTTCCATCCGTGCGTCAACGTCTCAAATTGCACTCAGTTTGTGTGTTACATTCCGAAGCCTATAACTTGTGACTTTTGCGCAACCAGACCTCGTAATTGGACTCAAACTCTTCCATCACTATTGTTTCAACAGATTTGAAGTGTTGGAACAAGATTCGGGACAGTCGAAACTAGTTAGCTCCATCCGTGCGTCAATGTCTTTAAATGGACTTAGTTTGTGTGTTACATTACGAAGCCTATAACTTGTGACTTTTTCGCAACCGGACCTCGTAATTGGACTCAAACTCTTCCATTACTATTTTTTCAACACGTTTGAAGTGTTGGAACACGATTCGTGACAGTCGAAACAAGTTAGCTCCATCTGTGCGTCAACTTCTCAAATTGGACTCAGTTTGTGTGTTATATTCCGAAGCCTATAACTTGTGACTTTTTCGCAACCGGACCTCGTAATTGGACTCAAACTCTTCCATCACTATTGTTTCAACACATATGAAGTGTTGGAACAAGATTCGTGACAGTCGAAACAAGTTACCTCCATCCGTGCGTCAACGTTTCGAATTGGACTCAGTTTGTGTGTTATATTCCAAAGCCTATAACTTGTGACTTTTTCGCAACCGGACCTCGTAATTGGACTCGAACTCTTCCATTACTATTGTTTCAACAGATTTTAAGTGTTAGAACAAGACTTGGGATAGCAGAAACAAGTTACTTCTATCCGTGCGTCAACGTCTCAAATTGCACTCAGTTTGTGTGTTACATTCCGAAGCCTATAACTTGTGACTTTTGCGCAACCAGGCCTCGTAATTAGACTCAAACTCTTCCATCACTATTGTTTCAACACATTTGAAGTGTTGGAAAAAGATTCGGGACAGTCGAAACTAGTTAGCTCCATCCGTGCGTCAATGTCTTTAAATGGACTTAGTTTGTGTGTTACATTACGAAGCCTATAACTTGTGACTTTTTCGCAACCGGACCTCGTAATTGGACTCAAACTCTTCCATCACTATTGTTTCAACACATATGAAGTGTTGGAACAAGATTCGTGACAGTCGAAACAAGTTTGCTCCATCCATGCGTCAACGTCTCAAATTGGACTCAGTTTGTGTCTTACATTCGGAAGCCTATAAATTGTGACTTTTTCGCAACTAGACCTCGTAATTGGACTCAAACTCTTCCATTACTATTGTTTCAATAGATTTTAAGTGTACAAAGAAGATTTGGGACAGTCGAAACAAGTTAGCTCCATCCGTGCGTCAACGTCTCAAATTGGACTCTGTTTGTGTGTTACATTCCGAAGCCTATAACTTGTGACTTTTGCGAAACCAGACCTCGTAATTGGAATCAAACTCTTCCATTACTATTGTTTCAACAGATTTTAAGTCTTCGAACAAGATTTGGGATAGTCGAAACAAGTTACTTCCATCCGTGCGTCAACGTCTAAAATTGGACTCAGTTTGTGTGTTACATTCCGAAGCCTATAACTTGTGACTTTTGCGCAACCACACCTCGTAATTGGACTCAAACTCATCCATTACTATTGTTTCAACAGATTTTAAGTGTTGGAACAAGATTTGGGACAATCGAAACAAGTTAACTCCATCCGTGCGTCAACGTCTCAAATTGGACTCAGTTTGTGTGTTACATTCCGAAGCCTATAACTTGTGACTTTTGCGTAACCAGACCTCGTAATTGGACTCAAACTCTTCCATTACTATTGTTTCAACAGATTTTAAGTGTTGGAACAAGATTTGGGACAGTCGAAACAAGTTAACTCCATCAGTGCGTCAACGTCTCAAATTGGACTCAGTTTGTGTGTTACATTCCGAAGCCTATAACTTGTGACTTTTGCGCAACCAGACCTCGTAATTGGAATCAAACTCTTCCATCACTATTGTTTCAACACATTTGAAGTGTTGGAAAAAGATACGGGACAGTTGAAACAAGTTAGCTCCATCCGTGCGTCAATGTGTTTAATTGGACACAGTTTGTGCGTTACATTACGAATCCTATAACTTGTGACTTTTTCGCAATCGGACCTCGTAATTGGACTCAAACTCTTCCATCACTATTGTTTCAACACATTTGAAGTGATGGAAGAAGATACGGGACAGTCGAAACAAGTTAGCTCCATCCGTGCGTCAATGTGTTTAATTGGACTCAGTTTGTGTGTTATATTCCGAAGCCTTTAACTTGTAACTTTTTCGCAACCGGACCTTGTAATTAGACTTGAATTCTCCCATTACTACTGTTTCAACACATTTGAAGTGTTGGAACAAGATTCGGACAGTCGAAACAAGTTAGCTCCATCCGTGCGTCAATGTCTTTAATTGGACTCAGTTTGTGTGTTACATTCCGAAACCTATAACTTGTGACTTTATCGCAACCGAACCTCGTAATTTTACTCAAACTCTTCCATTACAATTGTTTCAACACATTTGAAGTGTTGGAACAAGATTCGGGACAGTCGAAACAAGTTAGCTCCATCCGTGCGTCAATGTCTTTAATTAGACTCAGTTTGTGTGTTACATTACGAAGCCTATAACTTGTGACTTTTTCGCAACCGGACCTCGTAATTGGACTCAAACTCTTCCATTACTATTTTTTCAACACGTTTGAAGTGTTGGAACAAGATTCGTGACAGTCGAAACAAGTTAGCTCCATCCGTGCGTCAACGTCTCAAATTGGACTCAGTTTGTGTGTTATATTCTGAAGCCTATAACTTGTGACTTTTTCGCAACCGGACCTCGTAATTGGACTCGAACACTTCCATTACTATTGTTCCAACACATATGAAGTGTTGGAACAAGATTCGTGACAGTCGAAACAAGTTAGCTCCATCAGTGCGTCAACGTTTCTACTTGGACTCAGTTTGTGTGTTATATTCCGAAGCCAATAACTTGTGACTTTTTCGCAACCGGACCTCGTAATTGGACTCGAACTATTCCATTACTATTGTTTCAACAGATTTTAGGTGTTAGAACAAGATTTGGGATAGCAAAAACAAGTCACTTCCATCCGTGCGTCAACGTCTCAAATTGCACTCAGTTTGTGTGTTACATTCCGAAGCCTATAACTTGTGACTTTTGCGTAACCAGACCTCGTAATTGGACTCAAACTCTTCCATTACTATTGTTTCAACAGATTTTAAGTGTTGGAACAAGATTTGGGACAGTCGAAACAAGTTAACTCCATCCGTGCGTCAACGTATCAAATTGGACTCAGTATGTGTGTTACATTCCGAAGCCTATAACTTGTGACTTTTGCGCAACCAGACCTCGTAATTGGAATCAAACTCTTCCATCACTATTGTTTCAACACATTTGAAGTGTTGGAAGAAGATACGGGACAGTTGAAACAAGTTAGCTCCATCCGTGCGTCAATGTGTTTAATTGGACACAGTTTGTGTGTTACATTACGAAGCCTATAACTTGTGACTTTTTACCAACCGGACCTCGTAATTGGACTCAAACTCTTCTATCACTATTGTTTCAACACATTTGAAGTGTTGGAACAAGATTCGGGACAGTCGAAACTAGTTAGCTCCATCCGTGCGTCAATGTCTTTAAATGGACTTAGTTAGTGTGTTACATTACGAAGCCTATAACTTGTGACTTTTTCGCAACCGGACCTCGTAATTGGACTCAAACTCTTCCATTACTATTTTTTCAACACGTTTGAAGTGTTGGAACAAGATTCGTGACAGTCGAAACAAGTTAGCTCCATCCGTGCGTCAACTTCTCAAATTGGACTCTGTTTGTGTGTTATATTCCGAAGCCTATAACTTGTGACTTTTTCGCAACCGGACCTCGTAATTGGACTCAAACTCTTCCATCACTATTGTTTCAACACATATGAAGTGTTGGAACAAGATTCGTGGCAGTCGAAACAAGTTAGCTCCATCCGTGCGTCAACGTTTCTAATTGGACTCAGTTTGTGTGTTATATTCCGATGCCTATAACTTGTGACTTTTTCGCAACCGGACCTCGTAATTGGACTCGAACTCTTCCATTACCATTGTTTCAACAGATTTTAAGTGTTAGAACAAGATTTGGGATAGCAGAAACAAGTTACTTCCATCCGTGCGTCAACGTCTCAAATTGCACTCAGTTTGTGTGTTACATTCCGAAGCCTATAACTTGTGACTTTTGCGCAACCAGACCTCGTAATTGGACTCAAACTCTTCCATCACTATTGTTTCAACAGATTTGAAGTGTTGGAACAAGATTCGGGACAGTCGAAACTAGTTAGCTCCATCCGTGCGTCAATGTCTTTAAATGGACTTAGTTTGTGTGTTACATTACGAAGCCTATAACTTGTGACTTTTTCGCAACCGGACCTCGTAATTGGACTCAAACTCTTCCATTACTATTTTTTCAACACGTTTGAAGTGTTGGAACACGATTCGTGACAGTCGAAACAAGTTAGCTCCATCTGTGCGTCAACTTCTCAAATTGGACTCAGTTTGTGTGTTATATTCCGAAGCCTATAACTTGTGACTTTTTCGCAACCGGACCTCGTAATTGGACTCAAACTCTTCCATTACTATTTTTTCAACACGTTTGAAGTGTTGGAACAAGATTCGTGACAGTCGAAACAAGTTAGCTCCATCCGTGCGTCAACGTCTCAAATTGGACTCAGTTTGTGTGTTATATTCCGAAGCCTATAACTTGTGACTTTTGCGCAACCGGACCTCGTAATTGGACTCGAACACTTCCATTACTATTGTTCCAACACATATGAAGTGTTGGAACAAGATTCGTGACAGTCGAAACAAGTTAGCTCCATCAGTGCGTCAACGTTTCTACTTGGACTCAGTTTGTGTGTTATATTCCAAAGCCAATAACTTGTGACTTTTTCGCAACCGGACCTCGTAATTGGACTCGAACTATTCCATTACTATTGTTTCAACAGATTTTAAGTGTTAGAACAAGATTTGGGATAGCAAAAACAAGTCACTTCCATCCGTGCGTCAACGTCTCAAATTGCACTCAGTTTGTGTGTTACATTCCGAAGCCTATAACTTGTGACTTTTGCGTAACCAGACCTCGTAATTGGACTCAAACTCTTCCATTACTATTGTTTCAACAGATTTTAAGTGTTGGAACAAGATTTGGGACAGTCGAAACAAGTTAACTCCATCCGTGCGTCAACGTATCAAATTGGACTCAGTATGTGTGTTACATTCCGAAGCCTATAACTTGTGACTTTTGCGCAACCAGACCTCGTAATTGGAATCAAACTCTTCCATCACTATTGTTTCAATACATTTGAAGTGTTGGAAGAAGATACGGGACAGTTGAAACAAGTTAGCTCCATCCGTGCGTCAATGTGTTTAATTGGACACAGTTTGTGTGTTACATTACGAAGCCTATAACTTGTGACTTTTTAGCAACCGGACCTCTTAATTGGACTCAAACTCTTCTATCACTATTGTTTCAACACATTTGAAGTGTTGGAACAAGATTCGGGACAGTCGAAACTAGTTAGCTCCATCCGTGCGTCAATGTCTTAAAATGGACTTAGTTAGTGTGTTACATTACGAAGCCTATAACTTGTGACTTTTTCGCAACCGGACCTCGTAATTGGACTCAAACTCTTCCATTACTATTTTTTCAACACGTTTGAAGTGTTGGAACAAGATTCGTGACAGTCGAAACAAGTTAGCTCCATCCGTGCGTCAACTTCTCAAATTGGACTCAGTTTGTGTGTTATATTCCGAAGCCTATAACTTGTGACTTTTTCGCAACCGGACCTCGTAATTGGACTCAAACTCTTCCATCACTATTGTTTCAACACATATGAAGTGTTGGAACAAGATTCGTGGCAGTCGAAACAAGTTAGCTCCATCCGTGCGTCAACGTTTCTAATTGGACTCAGTTTGTGTGTTATATTCCGATGCCTATAACTTGTGACTTTTTCGCAACCGGACCTCGTAATTGGACTCGAACTCTTCCATTACCATTGTTTCAACAGATTTTAAGTGTTAGAACAAGATTTGGGATAGCAGAAACAAGTTACTTCCATCCGTGCGTCAACGTCTCAAATTGCACTCAGTTTGTGTGTTACATTCCGAAGCCTATAACTTGTGACTTTTGCGCAACCAGACCTCGTAATTGGACTCAAACTCTTCCATCACTATTGTTTCAACAGATTTGAAGTGTTGGAACAAGATTCGGGACAGTCGAAACTAGTTAGCTCCATCCGTGCGTCAATGTCTTTAAATGGACTTAGTTTGTGTGTTACATTACGAAGCCTATAACTTGTGACTTTTTCGCAACCGGACCTCGTAATTGGACTCAAACTCTTCCATTACTATTTTTTCAACACGTTTGAAGTGTTGGAACAAGATTCGTGACAGTCGAAACAAGTTAGCTCCATCCGTGCGTCAACGTCTCAAATTGGACTCAGTTTGTGTGTTATATTCCGAAGCCTATAACTTGTGACTTTTTCGCAACCGGACCTCGTAATTGGACTCGAACACTTCCATTACTATTGTTCCAACACATATGAAGTGTTGGAACAAGATTCGTGACAGTCGAAACAAGTTAGCTCCATCAGTGCGTCAACGTTTCTACTTGGACTCAGTTTGTGTGTTATATTCCGAAGCCAATAACTTGTGACTTTTTCGCAACCGGACCTCGTAATTGGACTCGAACTATTCCATTACTATTGTTTCAACAGATTTTAAGTGTTAGAACAAGATTTGGGATAGCAAAAACAAGTCACTTCCATCCGTGCGTCAACGTCTCAAATTGCACTCAGTTTGTGTGTTACATTCCGAAGCCTATAACTTGTGACTTTTGCGTAACCAGACCTCGTAATTGGACTCAAACTCTTCCATTACTATTGTTTCAACAGATTTTAAGTGTTGGAACAAGATTTGGGACAGTCGAAACAAGTTAACTCCATCCGTGCGTCAACGTATCAAATTGGACTCAGTATGTGTGTTACATTCCGAAGCCTATAACTTGTGACTTTTGCGCAACCAGACCTCGTAATTGGAATCAAACTCTTCCATCACTATTGTTTCAACACATTTGAAGTGTTGGAAGAAGATACGGGACAGTTGAAACAAGTTAGCTCCATCCGTGCGTCAATGTGTTTAATTGGACACAGTTTGTGTGTTACATTACGAAGCCTATAACTTGTGACTTTTTAGCAACCGGACCTCGTAATTGGACTCAAACTCTTCTATCACTATTGTTTCAACACATTTGAAGTGTTGGAACAAGATTCGGGACAGTCGAAACTAGTTAGCTCCATCCGTGCGTCAATGTCTTTAAATGGACTTAGTTAGTGTGTTACATTACGAAGCCTATAACTTGTGACTTTTTCGCAACCGGACCTCGTAATTGGACTCAAACTCTTCCATTACTATTTTTTCAACACGTTTGAAGTGTTGGAACAAGATTCGTGACAGTCGAAACAAGTTAGCTCCATCCCTGCGTCAACTTCTCAAATTGGACTCAGTTTGTGTGTTATATTCCGAAGCCTATAACTTGTGACTTTTTCGCAACCGGACCTCGTAATTGGACTCAAACTCTTCCATCACTATTGTTTCAACACATATGAAGTGTTGGAACAAGATTCGTGGCAGTCGAAACAAGTTAGCTCCATCCGTGCGTCAACGTTTCTAATTGGACTCAGTTTGTGTGTTATATTCCGATGCCTATAACTTGTGACTTTTTCGCAACCGGACCTCGTAATTGGACTCGAACTCTTCAATTACCATTGTTTCAACAGATTTTAAGTGTTAGAACAAGATTTGGGATAGCAGAAACAAGTTACTTCCATCCGTGCGTCAACGTCTCAAATTGCACTCAGTTTGTGTGTTACATTCCGAAGCCTATAACTTGTGACTTTTGCGCAACCAGACCTCGTAATTGGACTCAAACTCTTCCATCACTATTGTTTCAACAGATTTGAAGTGTTGGAACAAGATTCGGGACAGTCGAAACTAGTTAGCTCCATCCGTGCGTCAATGTCTTTAAATGGACTTAGTTTGTGTGTTACATTACGAAGCCTATAACTTGTGACTTTTTCGCAACCGGACCTCGTAATTGGACTCAAACTCTTCCATTACTATTTTTTCAACACGTTTGAAGTGTTGGAACACGATTCGTGACAGTCGAAACAAGTTAGCTCCATCTGTGCGTCAACTTCTCAAATTGGACTCAGTTTGTGTGTTATATTCCGAAGCCTATAACTTGTGACTTTTTCGCAACCGGACCTCGTAATTGGACTCAAACTCTTCCATCACTATTGTTTCAACACATATGAAGTGTTGGAACAAGATTCGTGACAGTCGAAACAAGTTACCTCCATCCGTGCGTCAACGTTTCGAATTGGACTCAGTTTGTGTGTTATATTCCAAAGCCTATAACTTGTGACTTTTTCGCAACCGGACCTCGTAATTGGACTCGAACTCTTCCATTACTATTGTTTCAACAGATTTTAAGTGTTAGAACAAGACTTGGGATAGCAGAAACAAGTTACTTCTATCCGTGCGTCAACGTCTCAAATTGCACTCAGTTTGTGTGTTACATTCCGAAGCCTATAACTTGTGACTTTTGCGCAACCAGGCCTCGTAATTGGACTCAAACTCTTCCATCACTATTGTTTCAACACATTTGAAGTGTTGGAAAAAGATTCGGGACAGTCGAAACTAGTTAGCTCCATCCGTGCGTCAATGTCTTTAAATGGACTTAGTTTGTGTGTTACATTACGAAGCCTATAACTTGTGACTTTTTCGCAACCGGACCTCGTAATTGGACTCAAACTCTTCCATCACTATTGTTTCAACACATATGAAGTGTTGGAACAAGATTCGTGACAGTCGAAACAAGTTTCTCCATCCATGCGTCAACGTCTCAAATTGGACTCAGTTTGTGTCTTACATTCGGAAGCCTATAAATTGTGACTTTTTCGCAACTAGACCTCGTAATTGGACTCAAACTCTTCCATTACTATTGTATCAATAGATTTTAAGTGTACAAAGAAGATTTGGGACAGTCGAAACAAGTTAGCTCCATCCGTGCGTCAACGTCTCAAATTGGACTCTGTTTGTGTGTTACATTCCGAAGCCTATAACTTGTGACTTTTGCGAAACCAGACCTCGTAATTGGAATCAAACTCTTCCATTACTATTGTTTCAACAGATTTTAAGTCTTCGAACAAGATTTGGGATAGTCGAAACAAGTTACTTCCATCCGTGCGTCAACGTCTAAAATTGGACTCAGTTTGTGTGTTACATTCCTAAGCCTATAACTTGTGACTTTTGCGCAACCACACCTCGTAATTGGACTCAAACTCATCCATTACTATTGTTTCAACAGATTTTAAGTGTTGGAACAAGATTTGGGACAATCGAAACAAGTTAACTCCATCCGTGCGTCAACGTCTCAAATTGGACTCAGTTTGTGTGTTACATTCCGAAGCCTATAACTTGTGACTTTTGCGTAACCAGACCTCGTAATTGGACTCAAACTCTTCCATTACTATTGTTTCAACAGATTTTAAGTGTTGGAACAAGATTTGGGACAGTCGAAACAAGTTAACTCCATCAGTGCGTCAACGTCCCAAATTGGACTCAGTTTGTGTGTTACATTCCGAAGCCTATAACTTGTGACTTTTGCGCAACCAGACCTCGTAATTGGAATCAAACTCTTCCATCACTATTGTTTCAACACATTTGAAGTGTTGGAAAAAGATACGGGACAGTTGAAACAAGTTAGCTCCATCCGTGCGTCAATGTGTTTAATTGGACACAGTTTGTGCGTTACATTACGAATCCTATAACTTGTGACTTTTTCGCAATCGGACCTCGTAATTGGACTCAAACTCTTCCATCACTATTGTTTCAACACATTTGAAGTGATGGAAGAAGATACGGGACAGTCGAAACAAGTTAGCTCCATCCGTGCGTCAATGTGTTTAATTGGACTCAGTTTGTGTGTTATATTCCGAAGCCTTTAACTTGTAACTTTTTCGCAACCGGACCTTGTAATTAGACTTGAATTCTCCCATTACTAGTGTTTCAACACATTTGAAGTGTTGGAACAAGATTCGGACAGTCGAAACAAGTTAGCTCCATCTGTGCGTCAATGTCTTTAATTGGACTCAGTTTGTGTGTTACATTCCGAAACCTATAACTTGTGACTTTATCGCAACCGAACCTCGTAATTTTACTCAAACTCTTCCATTACAATTGTTTCAACACATTTGAAGTGTTGGAACAAGATTCGGGACAGTCGAAACAAGTTAGCTCCATCCGTGCGTCAATGTCTTTAATTGGACTCAGTTTGTGTGTTACATTACGAAGCCTATAACTTGTGACTTTTTCGCAACCGGACCTCGTAATTGGACTCAAACTCTTCCATTACTATTTTTTCAACACGTTTGAAGTGTTGGAACAAGATTCGTGACAGTCGAAACAAGTTAGCTCCATCCGTGCGTCAACGTCTCAAATTGGACTCAGTTTGTGTGTTATATTCCGAAGCCTATAACTTGTGACTTTTTCGCAACCGGACCTCGTAATTGGACTCGAACACTTCCATTACTATTGTTCCAACACATATGAAGTGTTGGAACAAGATTCGTGACAGTCGAAACAAGTTAGCTCCATCAGTGCGTCAACGTTTCTACTTGGACTCAGTTTGTGTGTTATATTCCGAAGCCAATAACTTGTGACTTTTTCGCAACCGGACCTCGTAATTGGACTCGAACTATTCCATTACTATTGTTTCAACAGATTTTAAGTGTTAGAACAAGATTTGGGATAGCAAAAACAAGTCACTTCCATCCGTGCGTCAACGTCTCAAATTGCACTCAGTTTGTGTGTTACATTCCGAAGCCTATAACTTGTGACTTTTGCATAACCAGACCTCGTAATTGGACTCAAACTCTTCCATTACTATTGTTTCAACAGATTTTAAGTGTTGGAACAAGATTTGGGACAGTCGAAACAAGTTAACTCCATCCGTGCGTCAACGTATCAAATTGGACTCAGTATGTGTGTTACATTCCGAAGCCTATAACTTGTGACTTTTGCGCAACCAGACCTCGTAATTGGAATCAAACTCTTCCATCACTATTGTTTCAACACATTTGAAGTGTTGGAAGAAGATACGGGACAGTTGAAACAAGTTAGCTCCATCCGTGCGTCAATGTGTTTAATTGGACACAGTTTGTGTGTTACATTACGAAGCCTATAACTTGTGACTTTTTAGCAACCGGACCTCTTAATTGGACTCAAACTCTTCTATCACTATTGTTTCAACACATTTGAAGTGTTGGAACAAGATTCGGGACAGTCGAAACTAGTTAGCTCCATCCGTGCGTCAATGTCTTTAAATGGACTTAGTTAGTGTGTTACATTACGAAGCCTATAACTTGTGACTTTTTCGCAACCGGACCTCGTAATTGGACTCAAACTCTTCCATTACTATTTTTTCAACACGTTTGAAGTGTTGGAACAAGATTCGTGACAGTCGAAACAAGTTAGCTCCATCCGTGCATCAACTTCTCAAATTGGACTCAGTTTGTGTGTTATATTCCGAAGCCTATAACTTGTGACTTTTTCGCAACCGGACCTCGTAATTGGACTCAAACTCTTCCATCACTATTGTTTCAACACATATGAAGTGTTGGAAAAAGATTCGTGGCAGTCGAAACAAGTTAGCTCCATCCGTGCGTCAACGTTTCTAATTGGACTCAGTTTGTGTGTTATATTCCGATGCCTATAACTTGTGACTTTTTCGCAACCGGACCTCGTAATTGGACTCGAACACTTCCATTACCATTGTTTCAACAGATTTTAAGTGTTAGAACAAGATTTGGGATAGCAGAAACAAGTTACTTCCATCCGTGCGTCAACGTCTCAAATTGCACTCAGTTTGTGTGTTACATTCCGAAGCCTATAACTTGTGACTTTTGCGCAACCAGACCTCGTAATTGGACTCAAACTCTTCCATCACTATTGTTTCAACAGATTTAAAGTGTTGGAACAAGATTCGGGACAGTCGAAACTAGTTAGCTCCATCCGTGCGTCAATGTCTTTAAATGGACTTAGTTTGTGTGTTACATTACGAAGCCTATAACTTGTGACTTTTTCGCAACCGGACCTCGTAATTGGACTCAAACTCTTCCATTACTATTTTTTCAACACGTTTGAAGTGTTGGAACACGATTCGTGACAGTCGAAACAAGTTAGCTCCATCTGTGCGTCAACTTCTCAAATTGGACTCAGTTTGTGTGTTATATTCCGAAGCCTATAACTTGTGACTTTTTCGCAACCGGACCTCGTAATTGGACTCAAACTCTTCCATTACTATTTTTTCAACACGTTTGAAGTGTTGGAACAAGATTCGTGACAGTCGAAACAAGTTAGCTCCATCCGTGCGTCAACGTCTCAAATTGGACTCAGTTTGTGTGTTATATTCCGAAGCCTATAACTTGTGACTTTTTCGCAACCGGACCTCGTAATTGGACTCGAACACTTCCATTACTATTGTTCCAACACATATGAAGTGTTGGAACAAGATTCGTGACAGTCGAAACAAGTTAGCTCCATCAGTGCGTCAACGTTTCTACTTGGACTCAGTTTGTGTGTTATATTCCGAAGCCAATAACTTGTGACTTTTTCGCAACCGGACCTCGTAATTGGACTCGAACTATTCCATTACTATTGTTTCAACAGATTTTAAGTGTTAGAACAAGATTTGGGATAGCAAAAACAAGTCACTTCCATCCGTGCGTCAACGTCTCAAATTGCACTCAGTTTGTGTGTTACATTCCGAAGCCTATAACTTGTGACTTTTGCGTAACCAGACCTCGTAATTGGACTCAAACTCTTCCATTACTATTGTTTCAACAGATTTTAAGTGTTGGAACAAGATTTGGGACAGTCGAAACAAGTTAACTCCATCCGTGCGTCAACGTATCAAATTGGACTCAGTATGTGTGTTACATTCCGAAGCCTATAACTTGTGACTTTTGCGCAACCAGACCTCGTAATTGGAATCAAACTCTTCCATCACTATTGTTTCAACACATTTGAAGTGTTGGAAGAAGATACGGGACAGTTGAAACAAGTTAGCTCCATCCGTGCGTCAATGTGTTTAATTGGACACAGTTTGTGTGTTACATTACGAAGCCTATAACTTGTGACTTTTTAGCAACCGGACCTCGTAATTGGACTCAAACTCTTCTATCACTATTGTTTCAACACATTTGAAGTGTTGGAACAAGATTCGGGACAGTCGAAACTAGTTAGCTCCATCCGTGCGTCAATGTCTTTAAATGGACTTAGTTAGTGTGTTACATTACGAAGCCTATAACTTGTGACTTTTTCGCAACCGGACCTCGTAATTGGACTCAAACTCTTCCATTACTATTTTTTCAACACGTTTGAAGTGTTGGAACAAGATTCGTGACAGTCGAAACAAGTTAGCTCCATCCCTGCGTCAACTTCTCAAATTGGACTCAGTTTGTGTGTTATATTCCGAAGCCTATAACTTGTGACTTTTTCGCAACCGGACCTCGTAATTGGACTCAAACTCTTCCATCACTATTGTTTCAACACATATGAAGTGTTGGAACAAGATTCGTGGCAGTCGAAACAAGTTAGCTCCATCCGTGCGTCAACGTTTCTAATTGGACTCAGTTTGTGTGTTATATTCCGATGCCTATAACTTGTGACTTTTTCGCAACCGGACCTCGTAATTGGACTCGAACTCTTCAATTACCATTGTTTCAACAGATTTTAAGTGTTAGAACAAGATTTGGGATAGCAGAAACAAGTTACTTCCATCCGTGCGTCAACGTCTCAAATTGCACTCAGTTTGTGTGTTACATTCCGAAGCCTATAACTTGTGACTTTTGCGCAACCAGACCTCGTAATTGGACTCAAACTCTTCCATCACTATTGTTTCAACAGATTTGAAGTTTTGGAACAAGATTCGGGACAGTCGAAACTAGTTAGCTCCATCCGTGCGTCAATGTCTTTAAATGGACTTAGTTTGTGTGTTACATTACGAAGCCTATAACTTGTGACTTTTTCGCAACCGGACCTCGTAATTGGACTCAAACTCTTCCATTACTATTTTTTCAACACGTTTGAAGTGTTGGAACACGATTCGTGACAGTCGAAACAAGTTAGCTCCATCTGTGCGTCAACTTCTCAAATTGGACTCAGTTTGTGTGTTATATTCCGAAGCCTATAACTTGTGACTTTTTCGCAACCGGACCTCGTAATTGGACTCAAACTCTTCCATCACTATTGTTTCAACACATATGAAGTGTTGGAACAAGATTCGTGACAGTCGAAACAAGTTAGCTCCATCCATGCGTCAACGTCTCAAATTGGACTCAGTTTGTGTCTTACATTCCGAAGCCTATAAATTGTGACTTTTTCGCAACCAGACCTCGTAATTGGACTCAAACTCTTCCATTACTATTGTTTCAATAGATTTTAAGTGTTCAAACAAGATTTGGGACAGTCAAAACAAGTTAGCTCCATCCGTGCGTCAACGTCTCAAATTGGACTCTGTTTGTGTGTTACATTCCGAAGCCTATAACTTGTGACTTTTGCGCAACCAGACCTCGTAATTGGAATCAAACTCTTCCATTACTATTGTTTCAACAGATTTTAAGTCTTCGAACAAGATTTGGGATAGTCGAAACAAGTTACTTCCATCCGTGCGTCAACGTCTAAAATTGGACTCAGTTTGTGTGTTACATTCCGGAGCTTATAACTTGTGACTTTTGCGCAACCACACCTCGTAATTGGACTCAAACTCTTCCATTACTATTGTTTCAACAGATTTTAAGTGTTGGAACAAGATTTGGGACAGTCGATACAAGTTAACTCCATCCGTGCGTCAACGTCTCAAATTGGACTCAGTTTGTGTGTTACATTCCGAAGCCTATAACTTGTGACTTTTGCGTAACCAGACCTCGTAATTGGACTCAAACTCTTCCATTATTATTGTTTCAACAGATTTTATGTGTTGGAACAAGATTTGGGACAGTCGAAACAAGTTAACTCCATCCGTGCGTCAACGTCTCAAATTGGACTCAGTTTGTGTGTTATATTCCGAAGCCTATAACTTGTGACTTTTGCGCAACCAGACCTCGTAATTGGAATCAAACTCTTCCATCACTATTGTTTCAACACATTTGAAGTGTTGGAAAAAGATACGGGACAGTTGAAACAAGTTAGCTCCATCCGTGCGTCAATCTGTTTAATTCGACACAGTTTGTGCGTTACATTACGAATCCTATAACTTGTGACTTTTTCGCAGCCGGACCTCGTAATTGGACTCAAACTCTTCCATCACTATTGTTTCAACACATTTGAAGTGATGGAAGAAGATACGGGACAGTCGAAACAAGTTAGCTCCATCCGTGCGTCAATGTGTTTAATTGGACTCAGTTTGTGTGTTATATTCCGAAGCCTTTAACTTGTAACTTTTTCGCAACCGGACCTTGTAATTAGACTTGAATTCTTCCATTACTATTGTTTCAACACATTTTAAGTGTTGGAACAAGATTCGGACAGTCGAAACAAGTTAGCTCCATCCGTGCGTCAATGTCTTTAATTGGACTCAGTTTGTGTGTTACATTCCGAAGCCTATAACTTGTGACTTTATCGCAACCGAACCTCGTAATTTTACTCAAACTCTTCCATTACAATTGTTTCAACACATTTGAAGTGTTGGAACAAGATTCGGGACAGTCGAAACAAGTTAGCTCCATCCGTTCGTCAATGTCTTTAATTAGACTCAGTTTGTGTGTTACATTACGAAGCCTATAACTTGTGACTTTTTCGCAACCGGACCTCGTAATTGGACTCAAACTCTTCCATTACTATTTTTTCAACACGTTTGAAGTGGTGGAACAAGATTCGTGATAGTCGAAACAAGTTAGCTCCATCCGTGCGTCAACGTCTCAAATTGGACTCAGTTTGTGTGTTATATTCCGAAGCCTATAACTTGTGACTTTTTCGCAACCGGACCTCGTAATTGGACTCGAACTCTTCCATTACTATTGTTTCAACACATTTGAAGTGTTGGAACAAGATTCGTGACAGTCGAAACAAGTTAGCTCCATCCGTGCGTCAACGTTTCTAATTGGACTCAGTTTGTGTGTTATATTCCGAAGCCAAAATAACTTGTGACTTTTTCACAACCGGACCTCGTAATTGGACTCGAACTATTCCATTACTATTGTTTCAACAGATTTTAAGTGTTAGAACAAGATTTGGGATAGCAGAAACAAGTCACTTCCATCCGTGCGTCAACGTCTCAAATTGCACTCAGTTTGTGTGTTACATTCCGAAGCCTATAACTTGTGACTTTTGCGTAACCAGACCTCGTGATATTCGCTCAAAAGTGCTTATTTTAAGCACTTATCCTGTTAACATTATCGCACGCTCCTACGTAAAACTGCTCTAATTATCCACTTTTCTACGTAAGAGTCTATCTCATTGCGTAAAACACACTTTTCTGGACGAAATGGTATATTTGCATGCATTAAACACATTTTCGGAAGTCTAAATATTAAGCCCTTCTGATAAAGTCTCATTACGCGCTTCTTCTGTCGCAGGAAACCCCGATGGGACGATTTTCGAGACTTGTGGGCCCAAATCGATCATGAAAGCCCATTATCAAAGCTTAACAAGCCCACATGCTATAACTAGAAGATATGGGCCAAATATGGGCTGAATAAGAGGACCAAAAAGTCGGCCCAAAGAACGAAGAGAGTAGGAGAGCCAATGACCAAGAGACGGACCAAAGCATTTAAAGCGACATGAGTCAGCAAAGAATGATGGTCGACTCTACTGGAGAAGCGTGAGGATGGTCACAGTGAAGAACAGGGTTCCAGACCCTCCGTCAGTGCTTTTTTCCATTTTTTTTGATACTTTTTCTCTCATCTCTCCTTATTCTCTCTCTCTCTTCATCTCTCGATCCTCGAATCTACTGACCTAACCCCAGAACTCCTGCCTATCAGTTCTATCTCATCTCCCTTAGCTTTCTGACCGTTGGATCTTCCATCGGACCGTTGGATCTTCAATCGGACCGTTGGATCTCTCTAGATCCGTCGATCTACCAATCTGAGTCCCAATCAAGTCACCATCCATCCGATCGCCATCAGACTGTCTGTCACATCATTCTGTGAGATGAGGGACATCATCAACCCATGAGGGCCAATAGCCGGGCCCATCTTCATCGACCCGCTGACCGACCAGTTAGTGGACCCCGCGAATTTCAAAAATAATTTTAATTAAATGGGGGGTCCACTAATTGGGGAGATTCCCCATAAAAAAAAAGAAATTATATTTTTTTATTTCAAAAATAACTATTTTCCATTAATGGAAGGTTATAAAAGAGGGAGAGCTCGAGGGGAACCCTAATCCCCTTTCCCCCTCTCCTCCTCTCTTTTTCTCCTTTCTCCCTTCTCCTTCTTGAGCGCTGCCCCTTCTTCTCCGGCGATCGGATTGCCGGCCAACTGGTGGGCGTCTTCTTCTTCTTCTTCTTCTTCTTCTTCTTCTCTTTCTTCTTAGTCTTCTCCTTGCAGGTTCCCTATCCTTCAGCAAGCCGCACCCCCACTAAGCACCGCCCCAACGACCATCTTGCCATTAAAACCGGTGAGCTTCTTCCCACCTTCACCACCGTCTTCTTCTTCTTCATGGGCTGGCCGTCCTCCACCACTGGCTTGGCCAGCAACACGTTGCTGCCATTGTTGCTGCATCATACGCTCCTCCCAACCAGACCAGCAGCGTCTTCTTCCTCGTAGCCAACCACCGCCTCATAGGTGCTGGACTTTCAGCACCGTCTTCTCCACGATCTCAAGGGCGCACCCCCACCTGCAACACCGTGGTTGCTGCCTCCAACCCCTTACAGGTATGTTCTTCTTCTTCTTCTTCTTCTTCTGCTCCCCTTCTTCTTCTTCTTTTATCTCTTCTGAGTTCTGACCGGAGTTGCTGCAACTCCGGCCGGTTGAACCAGTCCTGTAGATACAGGCTATCCACTCCCCATTCTCCTTATCTTCTCCTTCTTATTCTCCTCTTAAATCCCATCCGCCCCTCCCATCTTCTTCACGTTGTTGGCCAACAAACAGCCTGCAACGGCAATCTCTTAACTGCTGGCTGGACCTGCAACTCCGGCCAGCTCTCCATTAGCGCCACCCCTTCTCTTTTCTCACAAGCCCAGCATTCCTTCCTTCGTCATCAACCTTTCAATCCATCTCTTCTTACCGTCTTGTCCTCTCCACGTTGCTGTAACTCCACAATTGGAGCAACACTTGCAGCTACACCACCTTCAACCACCGTCATCTCCCTCAAGACGACTTGCTCCTCCCTTGACGTCTATCTCCCTTCTTCCCCACGGTTTACAGGCACAGGGAAGTGCTTCCCCTTGCTGTTCCTCCTCTATTGGACCACCCCCTATTCTCCACCAAGCCTCCACAATATTCACGGCCTGCAACAACACAAGAGGTGCGCCTCCTCTTCTTGACCGGATGGGATCCAACCACGTCCAAGTTACAGGGTGTGCACCTCCTTGTGCGCACCATGACAGCAAGGTTGTTCTCATTCAACCGCCATGTTTGCACCATTGATCCCCTCTCAAACTTGGGCAGCGGGTTCACAAACCGACGGGCTTATTCCTCCCATATTCTTCAAGGTAATTCCTCTAGTTCTTGCCCATCCATCTCTCTCCATCCTTCCCTCTCATCTACCACATTCTTCTTCTTTTTAAAGTTTTCTCTATTCTTTTCTCTTTCTCTCTCTTGATCTCTTCCACTTTCTCTCTCTTAACCTTCTCTCTCTAGGTTTCTTCTCTTCTCTCTCTAGATTTCTTTTTTTTTTCTCTCTATCTATCTCATTTACTACTTTCTAATTAGATGTTATTCTACTTTTGTTAAGCAAACAGTTGATGTGATTCCCTTACTTTGAATTAATGAAGCTTTGATTTAGTGTATTAATGTTGATTAATTGTTAATGATATCGCTCAAATGGATGTTTTAAAGCAACTCTACCACTCTCACATCCCCATGAATTCTGGCAATTTTTTGATTATTTTATGTTCTTATTCACGCTAATCCGACTAATCCCGAGTGCAGATCGACATCCGACACGAATCCCTATACAAAAGTTCATATTTTGCAGGATTAAAATTCGGATCAATTTACAAATGTGTTGAAGTTAGGGTTTCCGTAACCAACGACGCGGAGAAAACCCTATTTTCACCTCGTAATTGGACTCAAACTCTTCCATTACTATTGTTTCAACAGATTTTAAGTGTTGGAACAAGATTTGGGACAGTCGAAACAAGTTAACTCCATCCGTGCGTCAACGTATCAAATTGGACTCAGTTTGTGTGTTACATTCCGAAGCCTATAACTTGTGACTTTTGCGTAACCAGACCTCGTAATTGGACTCAAACTCTTCCATTATTATTGTTTCAACAGATTTTAAGTGTTGGAACAAGATTTGGGACAGTCGAAACAAGTTAACTCCATCCGTGCGTCAATGTCTCAAATTGGACTCAGTTTGTGTGTTACATTCCGAAGCCTATAACTTGTGACTTTTGCGCAACCAGACCTCGTAATTGGAATCAGACTCTTCCATCACTATTGTTTCAACACATTTGAAGTGTTGGAAGAAGATATGGGATAGTTGAAACAAGTTAGCTCCATCCGTGCGTCAATGTGTTTAATTCGACACAGTTTGTGCGTTACATTACGAATCCTATAACTTGTGACTTTTTCGCAACCGGACCTCGTAATTGGACTCAAACTCTTCCATCACTATTGTTTCAACACATTTGAAGTGATGGAAGAAGATACGGGACAGTCGAAACAAGTTAGCTCCATCCGTGCGTCAATGTGTTTAATTGGACTCAGTTTGTGTGTTATATTCCGAAGCCTTTAACTTGTAACTTTTTCGCAACCGGACCTTGTAATTAGACTTGAATTCTTCCATTACTATTGTTTCAACACATTTGAAGTGTTGGAACAAGATTCAGACAGTCGAAACAAGTTAGCTCCATCCGTGCGTCAATGACTTTAATTGGACTCAGTTTGTGTGTTACATTCCGAAGCCTATAACTTGTGACTTTATCGCAACCGAACCTCGTAATTTTACTCAAACTCTTCCATTACAATTGTTTCAACACATTTGAAGTGTTGGAACAAGATTCGGGACAGTCGAAACAAGTTAGCTCCATCCGTGCGTCAATGTCTTTAATTAGACTCAGTTTGTGTGTTACATTACGAAGCCTATAACTTGTGACTTTTTCGCAACTGGACCTCGTAATTGGACTCAAACTCTTCCATTACTATTTTTTCAACACGTTTGAAGTGTTGGAACAAGATTCGTGATAGTCGAAACAAGTTAGCTCCATCCGTGCGTCAACGTCTCAAATTGGACTCAGTTTGTGTGTTATATTCCGAAGCCTATAACTTGTGACTTTTTCGCAACCGGACCTCGTAATTGGACTCGAACTCTTCCATTACTATTGTTTCAACACATATGAAGTGTTGGAACAAGATTCGTGACAGTCGAAACAAGTTAGCTCCATCCGTGCGTCAACGTTTCTAATTGGACTCAGTTTGTGTGTTATATTCCGAAGCCAAAATAACTTGTGACTTTTTCGCAACCGGACCTCGTAATTGGACTCGAACTATTCCATTACTATTGTTTCAACAGATTTTAAGTGTTAGAACAAGATTTGGGATAGCAGAAACAAGTCACTTCCATCCGTGCGTCAACGTCTCAAATTGCACTCAGTTTGTGTGTTACATTCCGAAGCCTATAACTTGTGACTTTTGCGTAACCAGACCTCGTAATTGGACTCAAACTCTTCCATTACTATTGTTTCAACAGATTTTAAGTGTTGGAACAAGATTTGGGACAGTCGAAACAAGTTAACTCCATCCGTGCGTCAACGTATCAAATTGGACTCAGTTTGTGTGTTACATTCCGAAGCCTATAACTTGTGACTTTCGCGCAATCAGACCTCGTAATTGGAATCAAACTCTTCCATCACTATTGTTTCAACACATTTGAAGTGTTGGAAGAAGATACGGGACAGTTGAAACAAGTTAGCTCCATCCGTGCGTCAATGTGTTTAATTGGACACAGTTTGTGTGTTACATTACGAAGCCGATAACTTGTGACTTTTTCGCAACCGGACCTCGTAATTGGACTCAAACTCTTCCATCACTATTGTTTCAACACATTTGAAGTGATGGAAGAAGATACGGGACAGTCGAAACAAGTTAGCTCCATCCGTGTGTCAATGTGTTTAATTGGACCCAGTTTGTGTGTTATATTCCGAAGCCTTTAACTTGTAACTTTTTCGCAACCGGACCTTGTAATTAGACTTGAATTCTTCCATTACTATTGTTTCAACACATTTGAAGTGTTGGAACAAGATTCGGACAGTCGAAACAAGTTAGCTCCATCCGTGCGTCAATGTCTTTAATTGGACTCAGTTTGTGTGTTACATTCCGAAGCCTATAACTTGTGACTTTATCGCAACCGAACCTCGTAATTTTACTCAAACTCTTCCATCACAATTGTTTCAACACATTTGAAGTGTTGGAACAAGATTCGTGACAGTCGAAACAAGTTAGCTCCATCCGTGCGTCAACGTTTCTAATTGGACTCAGTTTGTGTGTTATATTCCGAAGCCTATAACTTGTGACTTTTTCGCAACCGGACCTCGTAATTGGACTCGAACTCTTCCATTACTATTGTTTAAACAAATTTTAAGTGTTAGAACAAGATTTGGGATAGCAGAAACAAGTTACTTCCATCCGTGCGTCAACGTCTCAAATTGCACTCAGTTTGTGTGTTACATTCCGAAGCCTAGAACTTGTGACTTTTGCGCAACCAGACCTCGTAATTGGACTCAAACTCTTCCATCACTATTGTTTCAACACATTTGAAGTGTTGGAACAAGATTCGGGACAGTCGAAACTAGTTAGCTCCATCCGTGCGTCAATGTCTTTAAATGGACTTAGTTTGTGTGTTACATTACGAAGCCTATAACTTGTGACTTTTTCGCAACCGGACCTCGTAATTGGACTCAAACTCTTCCATTAGTATTTTTTCAACACGTTTGAAGTGTTGGAACAGGATTCGTGACAGTCGAAACAAGTTAGCTCCATCCGTGCGTCAACGTCTCAAATTGGACTCAGTTTGTGTGTTATATTCCGAAGCCTATAACTTGTGACTTTTTCGCAACCGAA
Organism: Euptelea pleiosperma; assembly: GCA_035048495.1. Lineage (NCBI taxonomy): Eukaryota > Viridiplantae > Streptophyta > Magnoliopsida > Ranunculales > Eupteleaceae > Euptelea > Euptelea pleiosperma. The sequence goes on along the minus strand of JASUTR010000190.1, from coordinate 749,481 downwards.
TCTCGTAATTGGACTCAAACTCTTCCATCACTATTGTATCAGCACATATGAAGTGTTGGAACAAGATTCGTGACAGTGGAAACAAGTTTGCTCCATCCATGCGTCAACGTCTCAAATTGGACTCAGTTTGTGTCTTACATTCCGAAGCCTATAAATTGTGACTTTTTCGCAACCAGACCTCGGAATTGGACTCAAACTCTTCCATTACTATTGTTTCAATAGAATTTAAGTGTTCAAACAAGATTTGGGACAGTCGAAACAAGTTAGCTCCATCCGTGCGTCAACGTCTCAAATTGGACTCTGTTTGTGTGTTACATTCCGAAGCCTATAACTTGTGACTTTTGCGCAACCAGACCTCGTAATTGGAATCAAACTCTTCCATTACTATTGTTTCAACAGATTTTAAGTCTTCGAACAAGATTTGGGATAGTCGAAACAAGTTACTTCCATCCGTGCGTCAACGTCTAAAATTGGACTTAGTTTGTGTGTTACATTCCGAAGCCTATAACTTGTGACTTTTGCGCAACCACACCTCGTAATTGGACTCAAACTCTTCCATTACTATTGTTTCAACAGATTTTAAGTGTTGGAACAAGATTTAGGATAGTCGAAACAAGTTAACTCCATCCGTGCGTCAACGTCTCAAATTGGACTCAGTTTGTGTGTTACATTCCGAAGCCTATAACTTGTGACTTTTGCGTAACCAGACCTCGTAATTGGACTCAAACTCTTCCATTATTATTGTTTCAACAGATTTTAAGTGTTGGAACAAGATTTGGGACAGTCGAAACAAGTTAACTCCATCCGTGCGTCAACGTATCAAATTGGACTCAGTTTGTGTGTTACATTCCGAAGCCTATAACTTGTGACTTTTGCGTAACCAGACCTCGTAATTGGACTCAAACTCTTCCATTATTATTGTTTCAACAGATTTTAAGTGTTGGAACAAGATTTGGGACAGTCGAAACAAGTTAACTCCATCCGTGCGTCAATGTCTCAAATTGGACTCAGTTTGTGTGTTACATTCCGAAGCCTATAACTTGTGACTTTTGCGCAACCAGACCTCGTAATTGGAATCAGACTCTTCCATCACTATTGTTTCAACACATTTGAAGTGTTGGAAGAAGATATGGGATAGTTGAAACAAGTTAGCTCCATCCGTGCGTCAATGTGTTTAATTCGACACAGTTTGTGCGTTACATTACGAATCCTATAACTTGTGACTTTTTCGCAACCGGACCTCGTAATTGGACTCAAACTCTTCCATCACTATTGTTTCAACACATTTGAAGTGATGGAAGAAGATACGGGACAGTCGAAACAAGTTAGCTCCATCCGTGCGTCAATGTGTTTAATTGGACTCAGTTTGTGTGTTATATTCCGAAGCCTTTAACTTGTAACTTTTTCGCAACCGAACCTTGTAATTAGACTTGAATTCTTCCATTACTATTGTTTCAACACATTTGAAGTGTTGGAACAAGATTCAGACAGTCGAAACAAGTTAGCTCCATCCGTGCGTCAATGACTTTAATTGGACTCAGTTTGTGTGTTACATTCCGAAGCCTATAACTTGTGACTTTATCGCAACCGAACCTCGTAATTTTACTCAAACTCTTCCATTACAATTGTTTCAACACATTTGAAGTGTTGGAACAAGATTCGGGACAGTCGAAACAAGTTAGCTCCATCCGTGCGTCAATGTCTTTAATTAGACTCAGTTTGTGTGTTACATTACGAAGCCTATAACTTGTGACTTTTTCGCAACTGGACCTCGTAATTGGACTCAAACTCTTCCATTACTATTTTTTCAACATGTTTGAAGTGTTGGAACAAGATTCGTGATAGTCGAAACAAGTTAGCTCCATCCGTGCGTCAACGTCTCAAATTGGACTCAGTTTGTGTGTTATATTCCGAAGCCTATAACTTGTGACTTTTTCGCAACCGGACCTCGTAATTGGACTCGAACTCTTCCATTACTATTGTTTCAACACATATGAAGTGTTGGAACAAGATTCGTGACAGTCGAAACAAGTTAGCTCCATCCGTGCGTCAACGTTTCTAATTGGACTCAGTTTGTGTGTTATATTCCGAAGCCAAAATAACTTGTGACTTTTTCGCAACCGGACCTCGTAATTGGACTCGAACTATTCCATTACTATTGTTTCAACAGATTTTAAGTGTTAGAACAAGATTTGGGATAGCAGAAACAAGTCACTTCCATCCGTGCGTCAACGTCTCAAATTGCACTCAGTTTGTGTGTTACATTCCGAAGCCTATAACTTGTGACTTTTGCGTAACCAGACCTCGTAATTGGACTCAAACTCTTCCATTACTATTGTTTCAACAGATTTTAAGTGTTGGAACAAGATTTGGGACAGTCGAAACAAGTTAACTCCATCCGTGCGTCAACGTATCAAATTGGACTCAGTTTGTGTGTTACATTCCGAAGCCTATAACTTGTGACTTTCGCGCAATCAGACCTCGTAATTGGAATCAAACTCTTCCATCACTATTGTTTCAACACATTTGAAGTGTTGGAAGAAGATACGGGACAGTTGAAACAAGTTAGCTCCATCCGTGCGTCAATGTGTTTAATTGGACACAGTTTGTGTGTTACATTACGAAGCCGATAACTTGTGACTTTTTCGCAACCGGACCTCGTAATTGGACTCAAACTCTTCCATCACTATTGTTTCAACACATTTGAAGTGATGGAAGAAGATACGGGACAGTCGAAACAAGTTAGCTCCATCCGTGTGTCAATGTGTTTAATTGGACCCAGTTTGTGTGTTATATTCCGAAGCCTTTAACTTGTAACTTTTTCGCAACCGGACCTTGTAATTAGACTTGAATTCTTCCATTACTATTGTTTCAACACATTTGAAGTGTTGGAACAAGATTCGGACAGTCGAAACAAGTTAGCTCCATCCGTGCGTCAATGTCTTTAATTGGACTCAGTTTGTGTGTTACATTCCGAAGCCTATAACTTGTGACTTTATCGCAACCGAACCTCGTAATTTTACTCAAACTCTTCCATCACAATTGTTTCAACACATTTGAAGTGTTGGAACAAGATTCGTGACAGTCGAAACAAGTTAGCACCATCCGTGCGTCAACGTTTCTAATTGGACTCAGTTTGTGTGTTATATTCCGAAGCCTATAACTTGTGACTTTTTCGCAACCGGACCTCGTAATTGGACTCGAACTCTTCCATTACTATTGTTTAAACAAATTTTAAGTGTTAGAACAAGATTTGGGATAGCAGAAACAAGTTACTTCCATCCGTGCGTCAACGTCTCAAATTGCACTCAGTTTGTGTGTTACATTCCGAAGCCTAGAACTTGTGACTTTTGCGCAACCAGACCTCGTAATTGGACTCAAACTCTTCCATCACTATTGTTTCAACACATTTGAAGTGTTGGAACAAGATTCGGGACAGTCGAAACTAGTTAGCTCCATCCGTGCGTCAATGTCTTTAAATGGACTTAGTTTGTGTGTTACATTACGAAGCCTATAACTTGTGACTTTTTCGCAACCGGACCTCGTAATTGGACTCAAACTCTTCCATTAGTATTTTTTCAACACGTTTGAAGTGTTGGAACAGGATTCGTGACAGTCGAAACAAGTTAGCTCCATCCGTGCGTCAACGTCACAAATTGGACTCAGTTTGTGTGTTATATTCCGAAGCCTATAACTTGTGACTTTTTCGCAACCGAATCTCGTAATTGGACTCAAACTCTTCCATCACTATTGTATCAGCACATATGAAGTGTTGGAACAAGATTCGTGACAGTGGAAACAAGTTTGCTCCATCCATGCGTCAACGTCTCAAATTGGACTCAGTTTGTGTCTTACATTCTGAAGCCTATAAATTGTGACTTTTTCGCAACCAGACCTCGGAATTGGACTCAAACTCTTCCATTACTATTGTTTCAATAGAATTTAAGTGTTCAAACAAGATTTGGGACAGTCGAAACAAGTTAGCTCCATCCGTGCGTCAACGTCTCAAATTGGACTCTGTTTGTGTGTTACATTCCGAAGCCTATAACTTGTGACTTTTGCGCAACCAGACCTCGTAATTGGAATCAAACTCTTCCATTACTATTGTTTCAACAGATTTTAAGTCTTCGAACAAGATTTGGGATAGTCGAAACAAGTTACTTCCATCCGTGCGTCAACGTCTAAAATTGGACTTAGTTTGTGTGTTACATTCCGAAGCCTATAACTTGTGACTTTTGCGCAACCACACCTCGTAATTGGACTCAAACTCTTCCATTACTATTGTTTCAACAGATTTTAAGTGTTGGAACAAGATTTAGGACAGTCGAAACAAGTTAACTCCATCCGTGCGTCAACGTCTCAAATTGGACTCAGTTTGTGTGTTACATTCCGAAGCCTATAACTTGTGACTTTTGCGTAACCAGACCTCGTAATTGGACTCAAACTCTTCCATTACTATTGTTTCAACAGATTTTAAGTATTGGAACAAGATTTGGGACAGTCGAAACAAGTTAACTCCATCCGTGCGTCAACGTCTCAAATTGGACTCAGTTTGTGTGTTACATTCCGAAGCCTATAACTTGTGACTTTTGCACAACCAGGCCTCGTAATTGGAATCAAACTCTTCCATCACTATTGTTTCAACACATTTGAAGTGTTGGAAGAAGATACGGGACAGTTAAAACAAGTTAGCTCCATCCGTGCGTCAATGTGTTTAATTGGACTCAGTTTGTGTGTTATATTCCGAAGCCTTTAACTTGTAACTTTTTCGCAACCGGACCTTGTAATTAGACTTGAATTCTTCCATTACTATTTTTTCAACACATTTGAAGTGTTGGAACAAGATTCGGACAATCGAAACAAGTTAGCTCCATCCGTGCGTCAATGTCTTTAATTGGACTCAGTTTGTGTGTTACATTCCGAAGCCTATAACTTGTGACTTTATCGCAACCGAACCTCGTAATTTTACTCAAGCTCTTCCATTACAATTGTTTCATTACATTTGAAGTGTTGGAACAAGATTCGGGACAGTCGAAACAAGTTAGCTCCATCCGTGCGTCAATGTCTTTAATTAGACTCAGTTTGTGTGTTACATTACAAAGCCTATAACTTGTGACTTTTTCGCAACCGGACCTCGTAATTGGACTCGAACTCTTCCATTACTATTGTTTCAACACATTTGAAGTGTTGGAACAAGATTCGTGACAGTCGAAACAAGTTAGCTCCATCCGTGCGTCAACGTTTCTAATTGGACTCAGTTTGTGTGTTATATTCCGAAGCCTATAACTTGTGACTTTTTCGCAACCGGACCTCGTAATTGGACTTGAACTCTTCCATTACTATTGTTTCAACAGATTTTAAGTGTTAGAACAAGATTTGGGATAGCAGAAACAAGTCACTTCCATCCGTGCGTCAACGTCTCAAATTGCACTCAGTTTGTGTGTTACATTCCGAAGCCTATAACTTGTGACTTTTGCGTAACCAGACCTCGTAATTGGACTCAAACTCTTCCATTACTATTGTTTCAACAGATTTTAAGTTATGGAACAAGATTTGGGACAGTCGAAACAAGTTAACTCCATCCGTGCATCAACGTATCAAATTGGACTCAGTTTGTGTGTTACATTCCGAAGCCTATAACTTGTGACTTTTGCGCAACCAGACCTCGTAATTGGAATCAAACTCTTCCATCACTATTGTTTCAACACATTTGAAGTGTTGGAAGAAGATACGGGACAGTTAAAACAAGTTAGCTCCATCCGTGCGTCAATGTGTTTAATTGGACACAGTTTGTGTGTTACATTACGAAGCCTATAACTTGTGACTTTTTCGCAACCGGACCTCGTAATTGGACTCAAACTCTTCCATCACTATTGTTTCAACACATTTGAAGTGATGGAAGAAGATACGGGACAGTCGAAACAAGTTAGCTCCATCCGTGTGTCAATGTGTTTAATTGGACCCAGTTTGTGTGTTATATTCCGAAGCCTTTAACTTGTAACTTTTTCGCAACCGGACCTTGTAATTAGACTTGAATTCTTCCATTACTATTGTTTCAACACATTTGAAGTGTTGGAACAAGATTCGGACAGTCGAAACAAGTTAGCTCCATCCGTGCGTCAACGTTTCTAATTGGACTCAGTTTGTGTGTTATATTCCGAAGCCTATAACTTGTGACTTTTTCGCAACCGGACCTCGTAATTGGACTCGAACTCTTCCATTACTATTGTTTAAACAAATTTTAAGTGTTAGAACAAGATTTGGGATAGCAGAAACAAGTTACTTCCATCCGTGCGTCAACGTCTCAAATTGCACTCAGTTTGTGTGTTACATTCCGAAGCCTAGAACTTGTGACTTTTGCGCAACCAGACCTCGTAATTGGACTCAAACTCTTCCATCACTATTGTTTCAACACATTTGAAGTGTTGGAACAAGATTCGGGACAGTCGAAACTAGTTAGCTCCATCCGTGCGTCAATGTCTTTAAATGGACTTAGTTTGTGTGTTACATTACGAAGCCTATAACTTGTGACTTTTTCGCAACCGGACCTCGTAATTGGACTCAAACTCTTCCATTAGTATTTTTTCAACACGTTTGAAGTGTTGGAACAAGATTCGTGACAGTCGAAACAAGTTAGCTCCATCCGTGCGTCAACGTCTCAAATTGGACTCAGTTTGTGTGTTATATTCCGAAGCCTATAACTTGTGACTTTTTCGCAACCGAATCTCGTAATTGGACTCAAACTCTTCCATCACTATTGTATCAGCACATATGAAGTGTTGGAACAAGATTCGTGACAGTGGAAACAAGTTTGCTCCATCCATGCGTCAACGTCTCAAATTGGACTCAGTTTGTGTCTTACATTCCGAAGCCTATAAATTGTGACTTTTTCGCAACCAGACCTCGGAATTGGACTCAAACTCTTCCATTACTATTGTTTCAATAGAATTTAAGTGTTCAAACAAGATTTGGGACAGTCGAAACAAGTTAGCTCCATCCGTGCGTCAACGTCTCAAATTGGACTCTGTTTGTGTGTTACATTCCGAAGCCTATAACTTGTGACTTTTGCGCAACCAGACCTCGTAATTGGAATCAAACTCTTCCATTACTATTGTTTCAACAGATTTTAAGTCTTCGAACAAGATTTGGGATAGTCGAAACTAGTTACTTCCATCCGTGCGTCAACGTCTAAAATTGGACTTAGTTTGTGTGTTACATTCCGAAGCCTATAACTTGTGACTTTTGCGCAACCACACCTCGTAATTGGACTCAAACTCTTCCATTACTATTGTTTCAACAGATTTTAAGTGTTGGAACAAGATTTAGGACAGTCGAAACAAGTTAACTCCATCCGTGCGTCAACGTCTCAAATTGGACTCAGTTTGTGTGTTACATTCCGAAGCCTATAACTTGTGACTTTTGCGTAACCAGACCTCGTAATTGGACTCAAACTCTTCCATTACTATTGTTTCAACAGATTTTAAGTATTGGAACAAGATTTGGGACAGTCGAAACAAGTTAACTCCATCCGTGCGTCAACGTCTCAAATTGGACTCAGTTTGTGTGTTACATTCCGAAGCCTATAACTTGTGACTTTTGCACAACCAGGCCTCGTAATTGGAATCAAACTCTTCCATCACTATTGTTTCAACACATTTGAAGTGTTCGAAGAAGATACGGGACAGTTAAAACAAGTTAGCTCCATCCGTGCGTCAATGTGTTTAATTGGACTCAGTTTGTGTGTTATATTCCGAAGCCTTTAACTTGTAACTTTTTCGCAACCGGACCTTGTAATTAGACTTGAATTCTTCCATTACTATTTTTTCAACACATTTGAAGTGTTGGAACAAGATTCGGACAATCGAAACAAGTTAGCTCCATCCGTGCGTCAATGTCTTTAATTGGACTCAGTTTGTGTGTTACATTCCGAAGCCTATAACTTGTGACTTTATCGCAACCGAACCTCGTAATTTTACTCAAGCTCTTCCATTACAATTGTTTCATTACATTTGAAGTGTTGGAACAAGATTCGGGACAGTCGAAACAAGTTAGCTCCATCCGTGCGTCAATGTCTTTAATTAGACTCAGTTTGTGTGTTACATTACAAAGCCTATAACTTGTGACTTTTTCGCAACCGGACCTCGTAATTGGACTCGAACTCTTCCATTACTATTGTTTCAACACATTTGAAGTGTTGGAACAAGATTCGTGACAGTCGAAACAAGTTAGCTCCATCCGTGCGTCAACGTTTCTAATTGGACTCAGTTTGTGTGTTATATTCCGAAGCCTATAACTTGTGACTTTTTCGCAACCGGACCTCGTAATTGGACTTGAACTCTTCCATTACTATTGTTTCAACAGATTTTAAGTGTTAGAACAAGATTTGGGATAGCAGAAACAAGTCACTTCCATCCGTGCATCAACGTCTCAAATTGCACTCAGTTTGTGTGTTACATTCCGAAGCCTATAACTTGTGACTTTTGCGTAACCAGACCTCGTAATTGGACTCAAACTCTTCCATTACTATTGTTTCAACAGATTTTAAGTTATGGAACAAGATTTGGGACAGTCGAAACAAGTTAACTCCATCCGTGCATCAACGTATCAAATTGGACTCAGTTTGTGTGTTACATTCCGAAGCCTATAACTTGTGACTTTTGCGCAACCAGACCTCGTAATTGGAATCAAACTCTTCCATCACTATTGTTTCAACACATTTGAAGTGTTGGAAGAAGATACGGGACAGTTAAAACAAGTTAGCTCCATCCGTGCGTCAATGTGTTTAATTGGACACAGTTTGTGTGTTACATTACGAAGCCTATAACTTGTGACTTTTTCGCAACCGGACCTCGTAATTGGACTCAAACTCTTCCATCACTATTGTTTCAACACATTTGAAGTGATGGAAGAAGATACGGGACAGTCGAAACAAGTTAGCTCCATCCGTGTGTCAATGTGTTTAATTGGACCCAGTTTGTGTGTTATATTCCGAAGCCTTTAACTTGTAACTTTTTCGCAACCGGACCTTGTAATTAGACTTGAATTCTTCCATTACTATTGTTTCAACACATTTGAAGTGTTGGAACAAGATTCGGACAGTCGAAACAAGTTAGCTCCATCCGTGCGTCAATGTCTTTAATTGGACTCAGTTTGTGTGTTACATTCCGAAGCCTATAACTTGTGACTTTATCGCAACCGAACCTCGTCATTTTACTCAAACTCTTCCATCACAATTGTTTCAACACATTTGAAGTGTTGAAACAAGATTCGTGACAGTCGAAACAAGTTAGCTCCATCCGTGCGTCAACGTTTCTAATTGGACTCAGTTTGTGTGTTATATTCCGAAGCCTATAACTTGTGACTTTTTCGCAACCGGACCTCGTAATTGGACTCGAACTCTTCCATTACTATTGTTTAAACAAATTTTAAGTGTTAGAACAAGATTTGGGATAGCAGAAACAAGTTACTTCCATCCGTGCGTCAACGTCTCAAATTGCACTCAGTTTGTGTGTTACATTCCGAAGCCTAGAACTTGTGACTTTTGCTCAACCAGACCTCGTAATTGGACTCAAACTCTTCCATCACTATTGTTTCAACACATTTGAAGTGTTGGAACAAGATTCGGGACAGTCGAAACTAGTTAGCTCCATCCGTGCGTCAATGTCTTTAAATGGACTTAGTTTGTGTGTTACATTACGAAGCCTATAACTTGTGACTTTTTCGCAACCGGACCTCGTAATTGGACTCAAACTCTTCCATTAGTATTTTTTCAACACGTTTGAAGTGTTGGAACAAGATTCGTGACAGTCGAAACAAGTTAGCTCCATCCGTGCGTCAACGTCTCAAATTGGACTCAGTTTGTGTGTTATATTCCGAAGCCTATAACTTGTGACTTTTTCGCAACCGAATCTCGTAATTGGACTCAAACTCTTCCATCACTATTGTATCAGCACATATGAAGTGTTGGAACAAGATTCGTGACAGTGGAAACAAGTTTGCTCCATCCATGCGTCAACGTCTCAAATTGGACTCAGTTTGTGTCTTACATTCCGAAGCCTATAAATTGTGACTTTTTCGCAACCAGACCTCGGAATTGGACTCAAACTCTTCCATTACTATTGTTTCAATAGAATTTAAGTGTTCAAACAAGATTTGGGACAGTCGAAACAAGTTAGCTCCATCCGTGCGTCAACGTCTCAAATTGGACTCTGTTTGTGTGTTACATTCCGAAGCCTATAACTTGTGACTTTTGCGCAACCAGACCTCGTAATTGGAATCAAACTCTTCCATTACTATTGTTTCAACAGATTTTAAGTCTTCGAACAAGATTTGGGATAGTCGAAACAAGTTACTTCCATCCGTGCGTCAACGTCTAAAATTGGACTTAGTTTGTGTGTTACATTCCGAAGCCTATAACTTGTGACTTTTGCGCAACCACACCTCGTAATTGGACTCAAACTCTTCCATTACTATTGTTTCAACAGATTTTAAGTGTTGGAACAAGATTTGGGACAGTCGAAACAAGTTAACTCCATCCGTGCGTCAACGTCTCAAATTGGACTCAGTTTGTGTGTTACATTCCGAAGCCTATAACTTGTGACTTTTGCGTAACCAGACCTCGTAATTGGACTCAAACTCTTCCATTACTATTGTTTCAACAGATTTTAAGTATTGGAACAAGATTTGGGACAGTCGAAACAAGTTAACTCCATCCGTGCGTCAACGTCTCAAATTGGACTCAGTTTGTGTGTTACATTCCGAAGCCTATAACTTGTGACTTTTGCACAACCAGGCCTCGTAATTGGAATCAAACTCTTCCATCACTATTGTTTCAACACATTTGAAGTGTTGGAAGAAGATACGGGATAGTTAAAACAAGTTAGCTCCATCCGTGCGTCAATGTGTTTAATTGGACTCAGTTTGTGTGTTATATTCCGAAGCCTTTAACTTGTAACTTTTTCGCAACCGGACCTTGTAATTAGACTTGAATTCTTCCATTACTATTTTTTCAACACATTTGAAGTGTTGGAACAAGATTCGGACAATCGAAACAAGTTAGCTCCATCCGTGCGTCAATGTCTTTAATTGGACTCAGTTTGTGTGTTACATTCCGAAGCCTATAACTTGTGACTTTATCGCAACCGAACCTCGTAATTTTACTCAAGCTCTTCCATTACAATTGTTTCATTACATTTGAAGTGTTGGAACAAGATTCGGGACAGTCGAAACAAGTTAGCTCCATCCGTGCGTCAATGTCTTTAATTAGACTCAGTTTGTGTGTTACATTACAAAGCCTATAACTTGTGACTTTTTCGCAACCGGACCTCGTAATTGGACTCGAACTCTTCCATTACTATTGTTTCAACACATTTGAAGTGTTGGAACAAGATTCGTGACAGTCGAAACAAGTTAGCTCCATCCGTGCGTCAACGTTTCTAATTGGACTCAGTTTGTGTGTTATATTCCGAAGCCTATAACTTGTGACTTTTTCGCAACCGGACCTCGTAATTGGACTTGAACTCTTCCATTACTATTGTTTCAACAGATTTTAAGTGTTAGAACAAGATTTGGGATAGCAGAAACAAGTCACTTCCATCCGTGCGTCAACGTCTCAAATTGCACTCAGTTTGTGTGTTACATTCCGAAGCCTATAACTTGTGACTTTTGCGTAACCAGACCTCGTAATTGGACTCAAACTCTTCCATTACTATTGTTTCAACAGATTTTAAGTTATGGAACAAGATTTGGGACAGTCGAAACAAGTTAACTCCATCCGTGCATCAACGTATCAAATTGGACTCAGTTTGTGTGTTACATTCCGAAGCCTATAACTTGTGACTTTTGCGCAACCAGACCTCGTAATTGGAATCAAACTCTTCCATCACTATTGTTTCAACACATTTGAAGTGTTGGAAGAAGATACGGGACAGTTAAAACAAGTTAGCTCCATCCGTGCGTCAATGTGTTTAATTGGACACAGTTTGTGTGTTACATTACGAAGCCTATAACTTGTGACTTTTTCGCAACCGGACCTCGTAATTGGACTCAAACTCTTCCATCACTATTGTTTCAACACATTTGAAGTGATGGAAGAAGATACGGTACAGTCGAAACAAGTTAGCTCCATCCGTGCGTCAATGTGTTTAATTGGACTCAGTTTGTGTGTTATATTCCGAAGCCTTTAACTTGTAACTTTTTCGCAACCGGACCTTGTAATTAGACTTGAATTCTTCCATTACTATTGTTTCAACACATTTGAAGTGTTGGAAGAAGATTCGGACAGTCGAAACAAGTTAGCTCCATCCGTGCGTCAATGTCTTTAATTGGACTCAGTTTGTGTTTTACATTCCGAAGCCTATAACTTGTGACTTTATCGCAACCGGACCTCGTAATTTTACTCAAACTCTTCCATTACAATTGTTTCAACACATTTGAAGTGTTGGAACAAGATTTGGGACAGTCGAAACAAGTTAGCTCCATCCGTGCGTCAATGTCTTTAAGTAGACTCAGTTTGTGTGTTACATTACGAAGCCTATAACTTGTGACTTTTTCGCAACCGGACCTCATAATTGGACTTGAACTCTTCCATTACTATTGTTTCAACACATTTGAAGTGTTGGAACAAGATTCGTGACAGTCGAAACAAGTTAGCTCCATCCGTGCGTCAACGTTTCTAATTGGACTCAGTTTGTATGTTATATTCCGAAGCCTATAACTTGTGACTTTTTCGCAACCGGACCTCGTAATTGGACTCGAACTCTTCCATTACTATTGTTTCAACAGATTTTAAGTGTTTGATCAAGATTTGGGATAGCAGAAACAAGTTACTTCCATCCGTGCGTCAACGTCTCAAATTGCACTCAGTTTGTGTGTTACATTCCGAAGCCTATAACTTGTGACTTTTGCGCAACCAGACCTCGTAATTGGACTCAAACTCTTCCATCACTATTGTTTCAACACGATTCGGGACAGTCGAAACTAGTTAGCTCCATCCGTGCGTCAATGTCTTTAAATAGACTTAGTTTGTGTGTTACATTACGAAGCCTATAACTTGTGACTTTTTCGCAACCGGACCTCGTAATTGGACTCAAACTCTTCCATTACTATTTTTTCAACACGTTTGAAGTGTTAGAACAAGATTCGTGACAGTCGAAACAAGTTAGCTCCATCCGTGCGTCAACGTCTCAAATTGGACTCAGTTTGTGTGTTATATTCCGAAGCCTATAACTTGAGACTTTTTCGCAACCAGACCTCGTAATTGGAATCAAACTCTTCCATCACTATTGTTTCAACACATTTGAAGTGTTGGAAGAAGATACGGGACAGTTGAAACAAGTTAGCTCCATCCGTGCGTCAATGTGTTTAATTGGACACAGTTTGTGTGTTACATTACGAAGCCTATAACTTGTGACTTTTTCGCAACCAGACCACGTAATTGGACTCAAACTCTTCAATCACTATTGTTTCAACACATTTGAAGTAATGGAAGAAGATACGGGACAGTCGAAACAAGTTAGCTCCATCCGTGCGTCAATGTGTTTAATTGGACTCAGTTTGTGTGTTATATTCCGAAGCCTTTAACTTGTAACTTTTTCGCAACCGGACGTGGTAATTAGACTTGAATTCTTCCATTACTATTGTTTCAACACATTTGAAGTGTTGGAACAAGATTCGGACAGTCGAAACAAGTTAGCTCCATCCGTGCGTCAATGTCTTTAATTGGACACAGTTTGTGTGTTACATTCCGAAGCCTATAACTTGTGACTTTAGCGCAACCGGACCTCGTAATTTTACTCCAACTCTTCCATTACAATTGTTTCAACACATTTGAAGTGTTGGAACAAGATTCGGGACAGTCGAAACAAGTTAGCTCCAACCGTGCGTCAATGTCTTTAATTAGACTCAGTTTGTGTGTTACATTACGAAGCCTATAACTTGTGACTTTTTCGCAACCGGACCTCGTAATAGGACTCGAACTCTTCCATTACTATTGTTTCAACACATTTGAAGTGTTGGAAGAAGATTCGGACAGTCGAAACAAGTTAGCTCCATCCGTGCGTCAATGTCTTTAATTGGACTCAGTTTGTGTGTTACATTCCGAAGCCTATAACTTGTGACTTTATCGCAACCGAACCTCGTAATTTTACTCAAACTCTTCCATTACAATTGTTTCAACACATTTGAAGTGTTGGAACAAGATTCGTGACAGTCGAAACAAGTTAGCTCCATCCGAGCGTCAACGTTTCTAATTGGACTCAGTTTGTGTGTTATATTCCGAAGCCTATAACTTGTGACTTTTTCGCAACCGGACCTCGTAATTGGACTCGAACTCTTCCATTACTATTGTTTCAACAGATTTTAAGTGTTAGAACAAGATTTGGGATAGCAGAAACAAGTTACTTCTATCCGTGCGTCAACGTCTCAAATTGCACTCAGTTTGTGTGTTACATTCCGAAGCCTATAACTTGTGACTTTTGCGCAAGCAGACCTCGTAATTGGACTCAAACTCTTCCATCACTATTGTTTCAACACATTTGAAGTGTTGGAACAAGATTCGGGACAGTCGAAACTAGTTAGCTCCATCCATGCGTCAATGTCTTTAAATGGACTTAGTTTGTGTGTTACATTACGAAGCCTATAACTTGAGACTTTTTCGCAACCGGACCTCGTAATTGGACTCAAACTCTTCCATTACTATTTTTTCAACACGTTTGAAGTGTTGGAACAAGATTCGTGACAGTCGCAACAAGTTAGCTCCATCCGTGCGTCAACGTCTAAAATTGGACTCAGTTTGTGTGTTATATTCCGAAGCCTATAACTTGTGACTTTTTCGCAACCGGACCCCGTAATTGGACTCAAACTCTTCCATCACTATTGTTTCAACACATATGAAGTGTTGGAACAAGATTCGTGGCAGTCGAAACAAGTTAGCTCCATCCATGCGTCAACGTCTCAAATTGGACTCAGTTTGTGTCTTACATTCCGAAGCCTATAAATTGTGACTTTTTCGCAACCAGACCTCGTAATTGGAATCAAACTCTTCCATTACTATTGTTTCAACAGATTTTAAGTCTTCGAACAAGATTTGGGATAGTCGAAACAAGTTACTTCCATCCGTGCGTCAACGTCTAAAATTGGACTCAGTTTGTCTGTTACATTCCGAAGCCTATAACTTGTGACTTTTGCGCAACCACACCTCGTAATTGGACTCAAACTCTTCCATCACTATTGTTTCAACACATTTGAAGCGTTGGAACAAGATTCGGGACAGTCAAAAGAAGTTAGCTACATCAGTGCGTCAATGTCTTTAATTTGACTCAGTTTGTGTGTTACATTACGAAGCCTATAACCTGTGACTTTTTCGCAACCGGACCTCGTAATTGGACTCAAAGTCTTCCATCACTATTGTTTCAACACATTTGAAGTGATGGAAGAAGATACGGGACAGTCGAAACAAGTTAGCTCCATCCGTGCGTCAATGTGTTTAAGTGGACTCAGTTTGTGTGTTATATTCCGAAGCCTTTAACTTGTAACTTTTTCGCAACCGGACCTTGTAATTAGACTTGAATTCTTCCATTACTATTGTTTCAACAGATTTTAAGTGTTGGAACAAGATTCGTGACAGTCGAAACAAGTTAGCTCCATCCATGCGTCAACGTCTCAAATTGGACTCAGTTTGTGTCTTACATTCCGAAGCCTATAAATTGTGACTTTTTCACAACCAGACCTCGTAATTGGACTCAAACTCTTCCATTACTATTGTTTCAATAGATTTTAAGTGTTCAAACAAGATTTGGGACAGTCGAAACAAGTTAGCTCCATCCGTGCGTCAACGTCTCAAATTGGACTCTGTTTGTGTGTTACATTCCGAAGCCTATAAATTGTGACTTTTGCGCAACCAGACCTCGTAATTGGAATCAAACTCTTCCATTACTATTGTTTCAACAGATTTTAAGTCTTCGAACAAGATTTGGGATAGTCGAAACAAGTTACTTCCATTCGTGCGTCAACGTCTAAAATTGGACTCAGTTTGTGTGTTACATTCCAGAGCCTATAACTTGTGACTTTTGCGCAACCACACCTCGTAATTGGACTCAAACTCTTCCATTACTATTGTTTCAACAGATTTTAAGTGTTGGAACAAGATTTGGGACAGTCGAAACAAGTTAACTCCATCCGTGCGTCAACGTCTCAAATTGGACTCAGTTTGTGTGTTACATTCCGAAGCCTATAACTTGTGACTTTTTCGCAACCGGACCTCGTAATTGGACTCAAACTCTTCCATTACTATTGTTTCAACACATTTGAAGTGATGGAAGAAGATACGGGACAGTCGAAACAAGTTAGCTCCATCCGTGCGTCAATGTGTTTAATTGGACTCAGTTTGTGTGTTATATTCCGAAGCCTTTAACTTGTAACTTTTTCGCAACCGGACCTTGTAATTAGACTTGAATTCTCCCATTACTATTGTTTCAACACATTTGAAGTGTTGGAACAAGATTCGGACAGTCGAAACAAGTTAGCTCCATCCGTGCCTCAATGTCTTTAATTGGACTCAGTTTGTGTGTTACATTCCGAAGCCTATAACTTGTGACTTTATCGCAACCGAACCTCGTAATTTTACTCAAACTCTTCCATTACAATTGTTTCAACACATTTGAAGTGTTGGAACAAGATTCGGGACAGTCGAAACAAGTTAGCTCCATCCGTGCGTCAATGTCTTTAATTAGACTCAGTTTGTGTGTTACATTACGAAGCCTATAACTTGTGACTTTTTTGCAACCGGACCTCGTAATTGGACTCAAACTCTTCCATTACTATTGTTTCAACAGATTTTAAGTGTTAGAACAAGATTTGGGATAGCAGAAACAAGTCACTTCCATCCGTGCGTCAACGTCTCAAATTGCACTCAGTTTGTGTGTTACATTCCGAAGCCTATAACTTGTGACTTTTGCGTAACCAGACCTCGTAATTGGACTCAAACTCTTCCATTACTATTGTTTCAACAGATTTTAAGTGTGGGAACAAGATTTGGGACAGTCGAAACAAGTTAACTCCATCCGTGCGTCAACGTATCAAATTGGACTCAGTATGTGTGTTACATTCCGAAGCCTATAACTTGTGACTTTTGCGCAACCAGACCTCGTAATTGGAATCAAACTCTTCCATCAGTATTGTTTCAACACATTTGAAGTGTTCGAAAAAGATACGGGACAGTTGAAAGAAGTTAGCTCCATCCGTGCGTCAATGTGTTTAATTGGACACAGTTTGTGTGTTACATTACGAAGCCTATAACTTGTGACTTTTTCGCAACCGGACCTCGTAATTGGACTCAAACTCTTCTATCACTATTGTTTCAACACATTTGAAGTGATGGAAGAAGATACGGGACAGTCGAAACAAGTTAGCTCCATCCGTGTGTCAATGTGTTTAATTGGACTCAGTTTGTGTGTTATATTCCGAAGCCTTTAACTTGTAACTTTTTCGCAACCGGACCTTGTAATTAGACTTGAATTCTTTCATTACTATTGTTTCAACACATTTGAAGTGTTGGAACAAGATTCGGACAGTCGAAACAAGTTAGCTCCATCCGTGCGTCAATGTCTTTAATTGGACTCAGTTTGTGTGTTACATTCCGAAGCCTATAACTTGTGACTTTATCGCAACCGAACCTCGTAATTTTACTCAAACTCTTCCATTACAATTGTTTCAACACATTTGAAGTGTTGGAACAAGATTCATGACAGTCGAAACAAGTTAGCTCCATCCGTGCGTCAACGTTTCTAATTGGACTCAGTTTGTGTGTTATATTCCGAAGCCTATAACTTGTGACTTTTTCGCAACCGGACCTCGTAATTGGACTCGAACTCTTCCATTACTATTGTTTCAACAGATTTTAAGTGTTAGAACAAGATTTGGGATAGCAGAAACAAGTTACTTCCATCCGTGCGTCAACGTCTCAAATTGCACTCAGTTTGTGTGTTACATTCCGAAGCCTATAACTTGTGACTTTTGCGCAACCAGACCTCGTAATTGGACTCAAACTCTTCCATCACTATTGTTTCAACACATTTGAAGTGTTGGAACAAGATTCGGGCCAGTCGAAACTAGTTAGCTCCATCCGTGCGTCAGTGTCTTTAAATGGACTTAGTTTGTGTGTTACATTACGAAGCCTATAACTTGTGACTTTTTCGCAACCGGACCTCGTAATTGGACTCAAACTCTTCCATTACTATTTTTTCAACACGTTTTAAGTGTTGGAACAAGATTCGGACAGTCGAAACAAGTTAGCTCCATCCGTGCGTCAATGTCTTTAATTGGACTCAGTTTGTGTGTTACATTCCGAAGCCTATAACTTGTGACTTTATCGCAACCGAACCTCGTAATTTTACTCAAACTCTTCCATTACAATTGTTTCAACACATTTGAAGTGTTGGAACAAGATTCGGGACAGTCGAAACAAGTTAGCTCCATCCGTGCGTCAATGTCTTTAATTAGACTCAGTTTGTGTGTTACATTACGAAGCCTATAACTTGTGACTTTTTCGCAACCGGACCTCGTAATTGGACTCAAACTCTTCCATTACTATTGTTTCAACAGATTTTAAGTGTTAGAACAAGATTTGGGATAGCAGAAACAAGTCACTTCCATCCGTGCGTCAACGTCTCAAATTGCACTCAGTTTGTGTGTTACATTCCGAAGCATATAACTTGTGACTTTTGCGTAACCAGACCTCGTAATTGGACTCAAACTCTTCCATTACTATTGTTTCAACAGATTTTAAGTGTGGGAACAAGATTTGGGACAGTCGAAACAAGTTAACTCCATCCGTGCGTCAACGTATCAAATTGGACTCAGTATGTGTGTTACATTCCGAAGCCTATAACTTGTGACTTTTGCTCAACCAGACCTCGTAATTGGAATCAAACTCTTCCATCAGTATTGTTTCAACACATTTGAAGTGTTCGAAGAAGATACGGGACAGTTGAAACAAGTTAGCTCCATCCGTGCGTCAATGTGTTTAATTGGACACAGTTTGTGTGTTACATTACGAAGCCTATAACTTGTGACTTTTTCGCAACCGGACCTCGTAATTGGACTCAAACTCTTCTATCACTATTGTTTCAACACATTTGAAGTGATGGAAGAAGATACGGGACAGTCGAAACAAGTTAGCTCCATCCGTGTGTCAATGTGTTTAATTGGACTCAGTTTGTGTGTTATATTCCGAAGCCTTTAACTTGTAACTTTTTCGCAACCGGACCTTGTAATTAGACTTGAATTCTTTCATTACTATTGTTTCAACACATTTGAAGTGTTGGAACAAGATTCGGACAGTCGAAACAAGTTAGCTCCATCCGTGCGTCAATGTGTTTAATTGGACACAGTTTGTGTGTTACATTACGAAGCCTATAACTTGTGACTTTTTCGCAACCGGACCTCGTAATTGGACTCAAACTCTTCTATCACTATTGTTTCAACACATTTGAAGTGATGGAAGAAGATACGGGACAGTCGAAACAAGTTAGCTCCATCCGTGTGTCAATGTGTTTAATTGGACTCAGTTTGTGTGTTATATTCCGAAGCCTTTAACTTGTAACTTTTTCGCAACCGGACCTTGTAATTAGACTTGAATTCTTCCATTACTATTGTTTCAACACATTTGAAGTGTTGGAACAAGATTCGGACAGTCGAAACAAGTTAGCTCCATCCGTGCGTCAATGTCTTTAATTGGACTCAGTTTGTGTGTTACATTCCGAAGCCTATAACTTGTGACTTTATCGCAACCGAACCTCGTAATTTTACTCAAACTCTTCCATTACAATTGTTTCAACACATTTGAAGTGTTGGAACAAGATTCATGACAGTCGAAACAAGTTAGCTCCATCCGTGCGTCAACGTTTCTAATTGGACTCAGTTTGTGTGTTATATTCCGAAGCCTATAACTTGTGACTTTTTCGCAACCGGACCTCGTAATTGGACTCGAACTCTTCCATTACTATTGTTTCAACAGATTTTAAGTGTTAGAACAAGATTTGGGATAGCAGAAACAAGTTACTTCCATCCGTGCGTCAACGTCTCAAATTGCACTCAGTTTGTGTGTTACATTCCGAAGCCTATAACTTGTGACTTTTGCGCAACCAGACCTCGTAATTGGACTCAAACTCTTCCATCACTATTGTTTCAACACATTTGAAGTGTTGGAACAAGATTCGGGCCAGTCGAAACTAGTTAGCTCCATCCGTGCGTCAGTGTCTTTAAATGGACTTAGTTTGTGTGTTACATTACGAAGCCTATAACTTGTGACTTTTTCGCAACCGGACCTCGTAATTGGACTCAAACTCTTCCATTACTATTTTTTCAACACGTTTGAAGTGTTGGAACAAGATTCGGACAGTCGAAACAAGTTAGCTCCATCCGTGCGTCAATGTCTTTAATTGGACTCAGTTTGTGTGTTACATTCCGAAGCCTATAACTTGTGACTTTATCGCAACCGAACCTCGTAATTTTACTCAAACTCTTCCATTACAATTGTTTCAACACATTTGAAGTGTTGGAACAAGATTCGGGACAGTCGAAACAAGTTAGCTCCATCCGTGCGTCAATGTCTTTAATTAGACTCAGTTTGTGTGTTACATTACGAAGCCTATAACTTGTGACTTTTTCGCAACCGGACCTCGTAATTGGACTCAAACTCTTCCATTACTATTGTTTCAACAGATTTTAAGTGTTAGAACAAGATTTGGGATAGCAGAAACAAGTCACTTCCATCCGTGCGTCAACGTCTCAAATTGCACTCAGTTTGTGTGTTACATTCCGAAGCATATAACTTGTGACTTTTGCGTAACCAGACCTCGTAATTGGACTCAAACTCTTCCATTACTATTGTTTCAACAGATTTTAAGTGTGGGAACAAGATTTGGGACAGTCGAAACAAGTTAACTCCATCCGTGCGTCAACGTATCAAAATTGGACTCAGTATGTGTGTTACATTCCGAAGCCTATAACTTGTGACTTTTGCGCAACCAGACCTCGTAATTGGAATCAAACTCTTCCATCAGTATTGTTTCAACACATTTGAAGTGTTCGAAGAAGATACGGGACAGTTGAAACAAGTTAGCTCCATCCGTGCGTCAATGTGTTTAATTGGACACAGTTTGTGTGTTACATTACGAAGCCTATAACTTGTGACTTTTTCGCAACCGGACCTCGTAATTGGACTCAAACTCTTCTATCACTATTGTTTCAACACATTTGAAGTGATGGAAGAAGATACGGGACAGTCGAAACAAGTTAGCTCCATCCGTGTGTCAATGTGTTTAATTGGACTCAGTTTGTGTGTTATATTCCGAAGCCTTTAACTTGTAACTTTTTCGCAACCGGACCTTGTAATTAGACTTGAATTCTTTCATTACTATTGTTTCAACACATTTGAAGTGTTGGAACAAGATTCGGACAGTCGAAACAAGTTAGCTCCATCCGTGCGTCAATGTGTTTAATTGGACACAGTTTGTGTGTTACATTACGAAGCCTATAACTTGTGACTTTTTCGCAACCGGACCTCGTAATTGGACTCAAACTCTTCTATCACTATTGTTTCAACACATTTGAAGTGATGGAAGAAGATACGGGACAGTCGAAACAAGTTAGCTCCATCCGTGTGTCAATGTGTTTAATTGGACTCAGTTTGTGTGTTATATTCCGAAGCCTTTAACTTGTAACTTTTTCGCAACCGGACCTTGTAATTAGACTTGAATTCTTCCATTACTATTGTTTCAACACATTTGAAGTGTTGGAACAAGATTCGGACAGTCGAAACAAGTTAGCTCCATCCGTGCGTCAATGTCTTTAATTGGACTCAGTTTGTGTGTTACATTCCGAAGCCTATAACTTGTGACTTTATCGCAACCGAACCTCGTAATTTTACTCAAACTCTTCCATTACAATTGTTTCAACACATTTGAAGTTTTGGAACAAGATTCATGACAGTCGAAACAAGTTAGCTCCATCCGTGCGTCAACGTTTCTAATTGGACTCAGTTTGTGTGTTATATTCCGAAGCCTATAACTTGTGACTTTTTCGCAACCGGACCTCGTAATAGGACTCGAACTCTTCCATTACTATTGTTTCAACAGATTTTAAGTGTTAGAACAAGATTTGGGATAGCAGAAACAAGTTACTTCCATCCGTGCGTCAACGTCTCAAATTGCACTCAGTTTGTGTGTTACATTCCGAAGCCTATAACTTGTGACTTTTGCGCAACCAGACCTCGTAATTGGACTCAAACTCTTCCATCACTATTGTTTCAACACATTTGAAGTGTTGGAACAAGATTCGGGACAGTCGAAACTAGTTAGCTCCATCCGTGCGTCAGTGTCTTTAAATGGACTTAGTTTGTGTGTTACATTACGAAGCCTATAACTTGTGACTTTTTCGCAACCGGACCTCGTAATTGGACTCAAACTCTTCCATTACTATTTTTTCAACACGTTTGAAGTGTTGGAACAAGATTCGTGACAGTCGAAACAAGTTAGCTCCATCCGTGCGTCAACGTCTCAAATTGGACTCAGTTTGTGTGTTATATTCCGAAGCCTATAACTTGTGACTTTTTCGCAACCAGACCACGTAATTGGACTCAAACTCTTCGATTACTATTGTTTCAATAGATTTTAAGTGTTCAAACAAGATTTGGGACAGTCGAAACAAGTTAGCTCCATCCGTGCGTCAACGTCTAAAATTGGACTCTGTTTGTGTGTTACATTCCGAAGCCTATAACTTGTGACTTTTGCGCAACCAGACCTCGTAATTGGAATCAAACTCTTCCATTACTATTGTTTCAACAGATTTTAAGTCTTCGAACAAGATTTGGGATAGTCGAAACAAGTTACTTCCATCCGTGCGTCAACGTCTAAAATTGGACTCAGTTTGTGTGTTACATTCCGAAGCCTATAACTTGTGACTTTTGCGCAACCACACCTCGTAATTGGACTCAAACTCTTCCATTACTATTGTTTCAACAGATTTTAAGTGTTGGAACAAGATTTGGGACAGTCGAAACAAGTTAACTCCATCCGTGCGTCAACGTCTCAAATTGGACTCAGTTTGTGTGTTACATTCCGAAGCCTATAACTTGTGACTTTTGCGCAACCAGACCTCGTAATTGGAATCAAACTCTTCCATCACTATTGTTTCAACACATTTGAAGTGTTGGAAGAAGATACGGGACAGTTGAAACAAGTTAGCTCCATCCGTGCGTCAATGTGTTTAATTGGACACAGTTTGTGCGTTACATTACGAATCCTATAACTTGTGACTTTTTCGCAACCGGACCTCGTAATTGGACTCAAACTCTTCCATCACTATTGTTTCAAATCATTTGAAGTGATGGAAGAAGATACGGGACAGTCGAAACAAGTTAGCTCCATCCGTGCGTCAATGTGTTTAATTGGACTCAGTTTGTGTGTTATATTCCGAAGCCTTTAACTTGTAACTTTTTCGCAACCGGACCTTATAATTATAGTTGAATTCTTCCATTACTATTGTTTCAACACATTTTAAGTGTTGGAACAAGATTCGGACAGTCGAAACAAGTTAGCTCCATCCGTGCGTCAATGTCTTTAATTGGACTCAGTTTGTGTGTTACAATCCGAAGCCTATAACTTGTGACTTTATCGCAACCGAACCTCGTAATTTTACTCAAACTCTTCCATTACAATTGTTTCAACACATTTGAAGTGTTGGAACAAGATTTGGGACAGTCGAAACAAGTTAGCTCCATCCGTGCGTCAATGTCTTTAATTAGACTCAGTTTGTGTGTTACATTACGAAGCCTATAACTTGTGACTTTTTCGCAACCGGACCTCGTAATTGGACTCAAACTCTTCCATTACTATTTTTTCAACACGTTTGAAGTGTTGGAACAAGATTCGTGACAGTCGAAACAAGTTAGCTCCATCCGTGCGTCAACGACTCAAATTGGACTCAGTTTGTGTGTTATATTCCGAAGCCTATAACTTGTGACTTTTTCGCAACCGGACCTCGTAATTGGACTCGAACTATTCCATTACTATTGTTTCAACAGATTTTAAGTGTTAGAACAAGATTTGGGATAGCAGAAACAAGTCACTTCCATCCGTGCGTCAACGTCTCAAATTGCACTCAGTTTGTGTGTTACATTCCGAAGCCTATAACTTGTGACTTTTGCGTAACCAGACCTCGTAATTGGACTCAAACTCTTCCATTACTATTGTTTCAATAGATTTTAAGTGTTGGAACAAGATTTGGGACAGTCGAAACAAGTTAACTCCATCCGTGCGTCAACGTATCAAATTGGACTCAGTTTGTGTGTTACATTCCGAAGCCTATAACTTGTGACTTTTGCGCAACCTGACCTCGTAATTGGAATCAAACTCTTCCATCACTATTGGTTCAACACATTTGAAGTGTTGGAAGAAGATACGAGACAGTTGAAACAAGTTAGCTCCATCCGTGCGTCAATGTGTTTAATTGGACACAGTTTGTGTGTTACATTACGAAATCTATAACTTGTGACTTTTTCGCAACCGGACCTCGTAATTGGACTCAAACTCTTCCATCACTATTGTTTCAACACATTTGAAGTGATGGAAGAAGATACGGGACAGTCGAAACAAGTTAGCTCCATCCGTGTGTCAATGTGTTTAATTGGACCCAGTTTGTGTGTTATATTCCGAAGCCTTTAACTTGTAACTTTTTTGCAACCGGACCTTGTAATTAGACTTGAATTCTTCCATTACTATTGTTTCAACACATTTGAAGTGTTGGAACAAGATTCGGACAGTCGAAACAAGTTAGCTCCATCCGTGCGTCAATGTCTTTAATTGGACTCAGTTTGTGTGTTACATTCCGAAGCCTATAACTTGTGACTTTATCGCAACCGAACCTCGTAATTTTACTCAAACTCTTCCATTACAATTGTTTCAACACATTTGAAATGTTGGAACAAGATTCGTGACAGTCGAAACAAGTTAGCTCCATCCGTGCGTCAACGTTTCTAATTGGACTCAGTTTGTGTGTTATATTCCGAAGCCTATAACTTGTGACTTTTTCGCAACCGGACCTCGTAATTGGACTCGAACTCTTCCATTACTATTGTTTCAACAGATTTTAAGTGTTAGAACAAGATTTGGGATAGCAAAAACAAGTTACTTCCATCCGTGCGTCAACGTCTCAAATTGCACTCAGTTTGTGTGTTACATTCCGAAGCCTATAACTTGTGACTTTTGCGCAACCAGACCTCGTAATTGGACTCAAACTCTTCCATCACTATTGTTTCAATACATTTGAAGTGTTGGAACAAGATTCGGGACAATCGAAACTAGTTAGCTCCATCTGTGCGTCAATGTCTTTAAATGGACTTAGTTTGTGTGTTACATTACGAAGCCTATAACTTGTGACTTTTTCGCAACCGGACCTCGTAATTGGACTCAAACTCTTCCATTACTATTTTTTCAACACGTTTGAAGTGTTGGAACAAGATTCGTGATAGTCGAAACAAGTTAGCTCCATCCGTGCGTCAACGTGTCAAATTGGACTCAGTTTGTGTGTTATATTCCGAAGCCTATAACTTGTGACTTTTTCGCAACCGGACCTCGTAATTGGACTCAAACTCTTCCATCACTATTGTTTCAGCACATATGAATTGTTGGAACAAGATTCGTGACAGTCGAAACAAGTTAGCTCCATCCATGCGTCAACGTCTCAAATTGGACTCAGTTTGTGTCTTACATTCCGAAGCCTATAAATTGTGACTTTATCGCAACCAGACCTCGTAATTAGACTCAAACTCTTCCATTACTATTGTTTCAATAGATTTTAAGTGTTCAAACAAGATTTGGGACAGTCGAAACAAGTTAGCTCCATCCGTGCGTCAACGTCTCAAATTGGACTCTGTTTGTGTGTTACATTCCGAAGCCTATAACTTGTGACTTTTGCGCAACCAGACCTCGTAATTGGAATCAAACTCTTCCATTACTATTGTTTCAACAGATTTTAAGTCTTCGAACAAGATTTGGGATAGTCGAAACAAGTTACTTCCGTCCGTGCGTCAACGTCTAAAATTGGACTCAGTTTGTGTGTTACATTCCGAAGCCTATAACTTGTGACTTTTGCGCAACCACACCTCGTAATTGGATTCAAACTCTTCCATTACTATTGTTTCAACAGATTTTAAGTGTTGGAACAAGATTTGGGACAGTCGAAACAAGTTAACTCCATCCGTGCGTCAACGTCTCATATTGGACTCAGTTTGTGTGTTACATTCCGAAGCCTATAACTTGTGACTTTTGCGTAACCAGACCTCGTAATTGGACTCAAACTCTTCCATTACTATTGTTTCAACAGATTTTAAGTGTTGGAACAAGATTTGGGACAGTCGAAACAAGTTAACTCCATCCGTGCGTCAACGTCTCAAATTGGACTCAGTTTGTGTGTTACATTCCAAAGCCTATAACTTGTGACTTTTGCGTAACCAGCCTCGTAATTGGACTCAAACTCTTCCATTACTATTGTTTCAATAGATTTTAAGTGTTCAAACAAGATTTGGGACAGTCGAAACAAGTTAGCTCCATCCGTGCGTCAACGTCACAAATTGGACTCTGTTTGTGTGTTACATTCCGAAGCCTATAACTTGTGACTTTTGCGCAACCAGACCTCGTAATTGGAATCAAACTCTTCGATTACTATTGTTTCAACAGATGTTAAGTCTTCGAACAAGATTTGGGATAGTCGAAACAAGTTACTTCCATCCGTGCGTCAACGTCTCAAATTGGACTCAGTTTGTGTGTTACATTCCGAAGCCTATAACTTGTGACTTTTGCGTAACCAGCCTCGTAATTGGACTCAAACTCTTCCATTACTATTGTTTCAACAGATTTTAAGTGTTGGAACAAGATTTGGGACAGTCGAAACAAGTTAACTCCATCCGTGCGTCAACGTCTCAAATTGGACTCAGTTTGTGTGTTACATTCCGAAGCCTATAACTTGTGACTTTATCGCAACCGGACCTCGTAATTTTACTCAAACTCTTCCATTACAATTGTTTCAACACATTTGAAGTGTTGGAACAAGATTCGGGACAGTCGAAACAAGTTAGCTCCATCCGTGCGTCAACGTCTCAAATTGGACTCAGTTTGTGTGTTATATTCCGAAGCCTATAACTTGTGACTTTTTCGCAACCAGACCTCGTAATTGGAATCAAACTCTACCATCACTATTGTTTCAACACATTTGAAGTGTTGGAAGAAGATACGGGACAGTTGAAACAAGTTAGCTCCATCCGTGCGTCATTGTGTTTAATTGGACACAGTTTGTGTGTTACATTACGAAGCCTATAACTTGTGACTTTTTCGCAAACGGACCACGTAATTGGACTCAAACTCTTCCATCACTATTGTTTCAACACATTTGAAGTGATGAAAGAAGATATGGGACAGTCGATTACTATTGTTTCAACAGATGTTAAGTCTTCGAACAAGATTTGGGATAGTCGAAACAAGTTACTTCCATCCGTGCGTCAACGTCTCAAATTGGACTCAGTTTGTGTGTTACATTCCGAAGCCTATAACTTGTGACTTTTGCGTAACCAGCCTCGTAATTGGACTCAAACTCTTCCATTACTATTGTTTCAACAGATTTTAAGTGTTGGAACAAGATTCGTGACAGTCGAAACAAGTTAGCTCCATCCGTGCGTCAACGTTTCTAATTGGACTCAGTTTGTGTGTTATATTCCGAAGCCTATACCTTGTGACTTTTTCGCAACCGGACCTCGTAATTGGACTCAAACTCTTCCATCACTATTGTCTCAACACATATGAAGTGTTGGAACAAGATTCGTGACAGTCGAAACAAGTTAGCTCCATCCATGCGTCAACGTCTCAAATTGGACTCAGTTTGTGTCTTACATTCCGAAGCCAATAAATTGTGACTTTTTCGCAACCAGACCTCGTAATTGGACTCAAACTCTTCCATTACTATTGTTTCAATAGATTTTAAGTGTTCAAACAAGATTTGGGACAATCGAAACAAGTTAGCTCCATCCGTGCGTCAACGTCTAAAATTGGACTCTGTTTGTGCGTTACATTCCGAAGCCTATAACTTGTGACTTTTTCGCAACCAGACCTCGTAATTGGAATCAAACTCTTCCATTACTAATGTTTCAACAGATTTTAAGTCTTCGAACAAGATTTGGGATAGTCGAAACAAGTTACTTCCATCCGTGCGTCAACGTCTAAAATTGGACTCAGTTTGTGTGTTACATTCCGAAGCCTATGACTTGTGACTTTTGCGCAACCACACCTCGTAATTGGACTCAAACTCTTCCATTACTATTGTTTCAACAGATTTTAAGTGTTGGAACAAGATTTGGGACAGTCGAAACAAGTTAACTCCATCCGTGCGTCAACGTCTCAAATTGGACTCAGTTCGTGTGTTACATTCCGAAGCCTATAACTTGTGACTTTTGCGTAACCAGACCTCGTAATTGGACTCAAACTCTTCCATTACTATTGTTTCAACAGATTTTAAGTGTTGGAATAAGATTTGGGACAGTCGAAACCAGTTAACTCCATCCGTGCGTCAACGTCTCAAATTGGACTCAGTTTGTGTGTTACATTCCGAAGCCTATAACTTGTGACTTTTGCGCAGCCAGACCTCGTAATTGGAATCAAACTCTTCCATCACTATTGTTTCAACACATTTGAAGTGTTGGAAGAAGATACGGGACAGTTTAAACAAGTTAGCTCCATCCGTGCGTCAATGTGTTTAATTGGACACAGTTTGTGCGTTACATTACGAATCCTATAACTTGTGACTTTTTCGCAACCGGACCTCGTAATTGGACTCAAACTCTTACATCACTATTGTTTCAACACATTTGAAGTGATGGAAGAAGATACGGGACAGTCGAAACAAGTTAGCACCATCCGTGCGTCAATGTGTTTAATTGGACTCAGTTTGTGTGTTATATTCCGAAGCCTTTAACTTGTAACTTTTTCGCAACCGGACCTTGTAATTAGACTTGAATTCTTCCATTACTATTGTTTCAACACATTTGAAGTGATGGAAGAAGATACGGGACAGTCGAAACAAGTTAGCTCCATCCGTGCGTCAATGTGTTTAATTGGACTTAGTTTGTGTGTTATATTCCGAAGCCTTTAACTTGTAACTTTTTCGCAACCGGACCTTGTAATTAGACTTGAATTCTTCCATTACTATTGTTTCAACACATTTGAAGTGTTGGAACAAGATTCGGACAGTCGAAACAAGTTAGCTCCATCCGTGCGTCAATGTCTTTAATTTGACTCAGTTTGTGTTTTACATTCCGAAGCCTATAACTTGTGACTTTATCGCAACCGGACCTTGTAATTTTACTCAAACTCTTCCATTACAATTGTTTCAACACATTTGAAGTGTTGGAACAAGATTCGGGACAGTCGAAACAAGTTAGCTCCATCCGTGCGTCAATGTCTTTAAGTAGACTCAGTTTGTGTGTTACATTACGAAGCCTATAACTTGTGACTTTTTCGCAACCGGACCTCGTAATTGGACTCGAACTCTTCCATTACTATTGTTTCAACACATTTGAAGTGTTGGAACAAGATTCGGGACAGTCGAAACAAGTTAGCTCCATCCGTGCGTCAACGTTTCTAATTGGACTCAGTTTGTATGTTATATTCCGAAGCCTATAACTTGTGACTTTTTCGCAATCGGACCTCGTAATTGGACTCGAACTCTTCCATTACTATTGTTTCAACAGATTTTAAGTGTTAGAACAAGATTTGGGATAGCAGAAACAAGTTACTTCCATCCGTGCGTCAACGTCTCAAATTGCACTTAGTTTGTGTGTTACATTCCGAAGCCTATAACTTGTGACTTTTGCGCAACCAGACCTCGTAATTGGACTCAAACTCTTCCATCACTATTGTTTCAACACATTTGAAGTGTTGGAACAAGATTCGGGACAGTCGAAACTAGTTTGCTCCATCCGTGCGTCAATGTCTTTAAATGGACTTAGTTTGTGTGTTACATTACGAAGCCTATAACTTGTGACTTTTTCGCAACCGGACTTCGTAATTGGACTCAAACTCTTCCATTACTATTTTTTCAACACGTTTAAAGTGTTGGAACAAGATTCGTGACAGTCGAAACAAGTTAGCTCCATCCGTGCGTCAACGTCTCAAATTGGACTCAGTTTGTGTGTTATATTCCGAAGCGTATAACTTGTGACTTTTTCGCAACCGGACCTCGTAATTGGACTCAAACTCTTCCATCACTATTGTTTCAACACATATGAAGTGTTGGAACAAGATTCGTGACAGTCGAAACAAGTTAGGTCCATCCATGCATCAACGTCTCAAATTGGACTCAGTTTGTGTCTTACATTCCGAAGCCTATAAATTGTGACTTTTTCGCAACCAGACCTCGTAATTGGACTCAAACACTTCCATTACTATTGTTTCAATAGATTTTAAGTGTTCAAACAAGATTTGGGACAGTCGAAACAAGTTAGCTCCATCCGTGCGTCAACGTCTCAAATTGGACTCTGTTTGTGTGTTACATTCCGAAGCCTATAACTTGTGACTTTTGCGCAACCAGACCTCATAATTGGAAGCAAACTCTTCCATGACTATTGTTTCAACAGATTTTAAGTCTTCGAACAAGATTTGGGATAGTCGAAACAAGTTAGTTCCATCCGTGCGTCAACGTCTCAAATTGGACTCAGTTTGTGTGTTACATTCCGAAGCCTATAACTTGTGACTTTTGCGCAACCACACCTCGTAATTGGACTCAAACTCTTCCATTACTATTGTTTCAACAGATTTTAAGTGTTGGAACAAGATTTGGGACAGTCGAAACAAGTTAAATCCATGCGTGCGTCAACGTCTCAAATTGGACTCAGTTTGTGTGTTACATTCCGAAGCCTATAACTTGTGAATTTTGCGTAACCAGACCTCGTAATTGGACTCAAACTCTTCCATTACTATTGTTTCAACAGATTTTAAGTGTCGGAACAAGATTTGGGACAGTCGAAACAAGTTAACTCCATCCGTGCGTCAACGTCTCAAATTGGACTCAGTTTGTGTGTTACATTCCGAAGCCTATAACTTGTGACTTTTGCGCAACCAGACCTCGTAATTGGAATCAAACTCTTCCATCACTATTGTTTCAACACATTTGAAGTGATGGAAGAAGATACGGGACAGTCGAAACAAGTTAGCTCCATCCGTGCGTCAATGTGTTTAATTGGACTCAGTTTGTGTGTTATATTCCGAAGCCTTTAACTTGTAACTTTTTCGCAACCGGACCTTGTAATTAGACTTGAATTCTTCCATTACCATTGTTTCAACACATTTGAAGTGTTGGAACAAGATTCGGACAGTCGAAACAAGTTAGCTCCATCCGTGCGTCAACGTTTCTAATTGGACTCAGTTTGTATGTTATATTCCGAAGCCTATAACTTGTGACTTTTTCGCAACCGGACCTCGTAATTGGACTCGAACTCTTCCATTACTATTGTTTCAATAGATTTTAAGTGTTAGAACAAGATTTGGGATAGCAGAAACAAGTTACTTCCATCCGTGAGTCAACGTCTCAAATTGCAATCAGTTTGTGTGTTACATTCCGAAGCCAATAACTTGTGACTTTTGCGCTACCAGACCTCGTAATTGGACTCAAACTCTTCCATCACTATTGTTTCAACACATTTGAAGTGTTGGAACAAGATTCGGACAGTCGAAACAAGTTAGCTCCATCCGTGCGTCAACGTTTCTAATTGGACTCAGTTTGTATGTTATATTCCGAAGCCTATAAGTTGTGACTTTTTCGCAACCGGACCTCGTAATTGGACTCAAACTCTTCCATTACTATTTTTTCAACACGTTTGAAGTGTTGGAACAAGATTCGTGACAGTCGAAACAAGTTAGCTCCATCCGTGCGTCAACGTCTCAAATTGGACTCAGTTTGTGTGTTATATTCCGAAGCCTATAACTTGTGACTTTTTCGCAACCGGACCTCGTAATTGGACACAAACTCTTCCACCACTATTGTTTCAACACATATGAAGTGTTGGAACAAGATTCGTGATAGTCGAAACAAGTTAGCTCCATCCATGCGTTAACGTCTCAAATTGGACTCAGTTTGTGTCTTACATTCCGAAGCCTATAAATTGTGATTTTTTCGCAACCAGACCTCGTAATTGGACTCAAACTCTTCCATTACTATTGTTTCAATAGATTTTAAGTGTTCAAACAAGATTTGGGACAGTCGAAACAAGTTAGCTCCATCCGTGCGTCAACGTCTCAAATTGGACTCTGTTTGTGTGTTACATTCCGAAGCCTATAACTTGTGACTTTTGCGCAACCAGACCTCGTAATTGGAATCAAACTCTTCCACTACTATTGTTTCAACAGATTTTAAGTCTTCGAACAAGATTTGGGATAGTCGAAACAAGTTACTTCCATCCGTGCGTCAACGTCTCAAATTGGACTCAGTTTGTGTGTTACATTCCGAAGCCTATAACTTGTGACTTTTGCGTAACCAGCCTCGTAATTGGAGTCAAACTCTTCCATTACTATTGTTTCAATAGATTTTAAGTGTTCAAACAAGATTTGGGACAGTCGAAACAAGTTAGCTCCATCCGTGCGTCAACGTCTGAAATTAGACTCTGTTTGTGTGTTACATTCCGAAGCCTATAACTTGTGACTTTTGCGCAACCAGACCTCGTAATTGGAATCAAACTCTTCCATTACTATTGTTTCAACAGATGTTAAGTCTTCGAACAAGATTTGGGATAGTCGAAACAAGTTACTTCCATCCGTGCGTCAACGTCTCAAATTGGACTGAGTTTGTGTGTTACATTCCGGAGCCTATAACTTGTGACTTTTGCGCAACCACACCTCGTAATTGGACTCAAACTCTTCCATCACTATTGTTTCAACAGATTTTAAGTGTTGGAACAAGATTTGGGACAGTCGAAACAAGTTAACTCCATCCGTGCGTCAACGTCTCAAATTGGACTCAGTTTGGGTGTTACATTCCGAAGCCTATAACTTGTGACTTTTGCGTAACCAGCCTCGTAATTGAACTCAAACTCTTCCATTACTATTGTTTCAACAGATTTTAAGTTTTGGAACAAGATTTGGGACAGTCGAAACAAGTTAACTCCATCTGTGCGTCAACGTCTCAAATTGGACTCAGTTTGTGTGTTACATTCCGAAGCCTATAACTTGTGACTTTTGCGCAACCAGACCTCGTAATTGGAATCAAACTCTTCCATCACTATTGTTTCAACACATTTGAAGTGTTGGAAGAAGATACGGGACTGAAAATAGGATTTTTCCGCGTCGTTGGTTACGGAACTCCTAGATCTCAATAATATTTGTAATTATCCGAATCTTGTTCACTCAAATCCTGCAAAAATCACAGGGTTGTACAGTGGCTCGTGTCGGGTATCGTCCGCACTCAGGGTTAGTGTGCGTAATTAAGGACATAAAATGACGGGTTTTTCTCAAAAATTACTAAAAAGAAGAGATGGAAGGGTGAGAATGATGATCACGGGATTAAAATATGATTGATTTTATAAATTTTAGAGGGAATCATTATCTGCTAAAATGATGAGAGAGAAAATAGGAAGAACATAACATAATAAGCAAAACTAATGAAATTAACCATCTTTATTAAAATGAAAAGTAACTTACAATAACCTTGAATCTGATTGATGCATAAATAAATTTCAAAAATTAACTAGAAAGCATGAAATAGAAGGGAAATAGAGAGAGAAAGGTAGAGAAAGAGGAGGTCTATTCTAGAGAGAGAAAGTGGAAGGAGAGAGTCTAAAGAGGAGAGAGAAAGCGAGAAGGAGATGAAGGTTTAGAGGAACTAGATTGTAGATGGTAGAATCTTACCTTTGGCACATATCGAAAGTGGATGATTGAGTTTTAACCCTTGATTTACCAATCAAGGGTGGATCAGCCAAGGTGATAATGAAGAGGCTGTCCCGAGTGCATGCACCATTCCATGGATGAACGACGTTGCAGGAGGGATTTTAGGGGGGGCAGCGAGGCTGGCTATGGTTGATGGCGTTGTGATGCACATGTGGTGCACCACCATCTCTTCCCGGATCTGCACTTGCACTTGCACAGTTTCAGGCATGGGCTAGAGATTTGCAGGGCAATGAAGATGGAGATCGTGGTGGAGCTGAAATGGCTGCAAGGAGGTGCTGATTCGGCCAAGGTAAGGTGGAGGGCAGACGTCCTATTCTTCTTCTCTTTTCTGGTTCTCTTTTCTCTTTTTTTTTGTGAGATGGGAAGCTCGGATGACCTGCAAATAAGTTGCAGGTGAAGGGATGCTTTGATAAGGGGTTGGAAGAGGTGAAGGACGGCGAGTTTGTAGAGGATGAGACGGTGGATGGAGACTGTGGTAAGTGAACGGCAGCTGCTCACTTTTGTGCAGCACCTACTAAGGGTGGGGCGGTGGAGAGTTGTAGCGTTTTTGCAGTGCTAGATCCACCACCGTTGAAGGTAAGTGACGATGAAGGTGAGAGGCTGGATGGTGTTCCAGCAAGTAGAAGAGATGAAGATGGGGGCGGTTCTGTTTGGTGAAGACGGCTTAGCATTGAAGGGTTTTTTTTTTATTTTTATTTTTTTGGAGGAAAACGTGGAAGGAGAATGGGAGAGAGAAGGGCGGCCCGCAAGAGAGAGATCGTGGAGATGAAGAGAAGGCAGGAGACTCAAGGGAGAGGGGCTGCTGGACTGGTTGGGGGGGGGCGGTGCCGGCCGGAGTTGCAGGCTGCAACTCCGGCAAAAACGGTAATGACAAAAACAAAGATGAAAAATATGAAAAGAAGAAAAAGAAGAAGAAGAAGAAGAAGAGGAAGAAGAAGAAGAAGAAGAAGAAGAAGAAGAAGAAGAAGAAGAAGAAGAAGGAGGAAGAGGAGAACGAGGACCAGATGGCCGGAGTTGCTGCCTGCAACTCCGGCGAAGATGGAGGAGGAAGAAGAAGAAGAAAAGAAGAAAAAAGAAGAAAAGAGAAGAAAGAAGAAGGCGAAAACGTGGGCAGAAGATTAGGGGAAGGAGAGGAGAAGAAGGGAGAGGGATTAGGGTTCGAACGAACCCCTATCCTTCTCCTTTTAAAGCTTCCCTATTTCCTTTAATGGGGAATCTCTCCATTTAGTGGACCCCCCATTTAATTAAAATTATTTTTGAAATTCGCGGGGTCCACTAACTGGTCGGACAGCGGGTCGATGATGATGGGCCCGGCTACTGGCCCACATGGACTGATGATGTCCATCGTCTCACAAGATGATGTGACAGGCATTCTGAAGGCGATCGGATGGATGGTGACTTGATTGGGACCCAGATTGGTAGATCGACGGATCTAGAGAGATCCAACGGTCCGATTGAAGATCCAACGGTCCGATGGAAGATCCAACGGTCAGAAAGCTAAGGGAGATGAGATAGAGCCGAAGGGTAGGAGTTCTGGGGTTAAGTCAGTAGATTCGAGGATCGAGAGATGAAGAGAGAGAGAGAATAAGAAGAGATGAGAGAAAAAGTATCAAAAAAATGGAAAAAAGCACTGGCGGAGGGTCTGGAACCCTGGTCTTCACTGTGACCATCCTCACGCTTCTCCAGTAGAGTCGACTATCATTCTTTGCTGACTCATGTGGCTTTAAACGCTTTGGTCCGTCTCTTGGTCATTGGCTCTCCTGCTCTCTTCGTTCTTTGGGCCGGCTTTTTGGTCCTCTTATTCAGCCCATATTTGGCCCATATCTTCTAGTCATATCATGTGGGCTCTTTAAGCTTTGATAATGGGCTTTCATGATCGATTTGGGCCCACAAGTCTCGAGAATCGTCCCATCGGGGTTTCCTGCGACAGAAGAAGCGCGTAATGAGACTCTATCAGAATGACTTCATGTCTAGACTTTCGAAAATGTGTTTAATGCATGCAAATATACCATTTCGTCCAGAAAAGTGTGTTCTACGCAACAAAAGAGACTCTTACGTAGAAAAGTAGATAAATAGAGTATTTTAACGTGGGAGAATGCAATAACGCTAACAGGATAATTGCTTAAAATAAGCACTTTTGAGCGAATATCAGGGACAGTTGAAACAAGTTAGCTCCATCCGTTCGTCAATGTGTTTAATTGGACACAGTTTGTGTGCTACATTACGAAGCCTATAACTTGTGACTTTTTCGCAACCGGAACTCGTAATTGGACTCAAACTCTTCCATAACTATTGTTTCAACACATTTGAAGTGATGGCAGAAGATACGGGACAGTCGAAACAAGTTAGCTCCATCCGTGCGTCAATGTGTTTAATTGGACTCAGTTTGTGTGATATATTCCGAAGCCTTTAACTTGTAACTTTTTCGCAATCGGACCATGTAATTAGACTTGAATTCTTCCATTACTATTGTTTCAACACATTTGAAGTGTTGGAAGAAGATTCGGACAGTCGAAACAAGTTAGCTCCATCCGTGCGTCAATGTCTTTAATTGGACTCAGTTTGTGTGTTACATTCCGAAGCCTATAACTTGTGACTTTATCGCAACCGAACCTCGTAATTTTACTCAAACTCTTCCATTACAATTGTTTCAACACATTTGAAGTGTTGGAACAAGATTCGGGACAGTCGAAACAAGTTAGCTCCATCCGTGCGTCAATGTCTTTAATTAGACTCAGTTTGTGTGTTACATTACGAAGCCTATAACTTGTGACTTTTTCGCAACCGGACCTCATAATTGGACTTGAACTCTTCCATTACTATTGTTTCAACACATTTGAAGTGTTGGAACAAGATTCGTGACAGTCGAAACAAGTTAGCTCCATCCGTGCGTCAACGTTTCTAATTGGACTCAGTTTGTATGTTATATTCCGAAGCCTATAACTTGTGACTTTTTCGCAACCGGACCTCGTAATTGGACTCGAACTCTTCCATTACTATTGTTTCAACAGATTTTAAGTGTTAGATCAAGATTTGGGATAGCAGAAACAAGTTACTTCCATCCGTGCGTCAACGTCTCAAATTGCACTCAGCTTGTGTGTTACATTCCGAAGCCTATAACTTGTGACTTTTGCGCAACCAGACCTCGTAATTGGACTCAAACTCTTCCATCACTATTGTTTCAACACGATTCGGGACAGTCGAAACTAGTTAGCTCCATCCGTGCGTCAATGTCTTTAAATAGACTTAGTTTGTGTGTTACATTACGAAGCCTATAACTTGTGACTTTTTCGCAACCGGACCTCGTAATTGGACTCAAACTCTTCCATTACTATTTTTTCAACACGTTTGAAGTGTTAGAACAAGATTCGTGACAGTCGAAACAAGTTAGCTCCATCCGTGCGTCAACGTCTCAAATTGGACTCAGTTTGTGTGTTATATTCCGAAGCCTATAACTTGAGACTTTTTCGCAACCAGACCTCGTAATTGGAATCAAACTCTTCCATCACTATTGTTTCAACACATTTGAAGTGTTGGAAGAAGATACGGGACAGTTGAAACAAGTTAGCTCCATCCGTGCGTCAATGTGTTTAATTGGACACAGTTTGTGTGTTACATTACGAAGCCTATAACTTGTGACTTTTTCGCAACCGGACCACGTAATTGGACTCAAACTCTTCCATCACTATTGTTTCAACACATTTGAAGTAATGGAAGAAGATACGGGACAGTCGAAACAAGTTAGCTCCATCCGTGCGTCAATGTGTTTAATTGGACTCAGTTTGTGTGTTATATTCCGAAGCCTTTAACTTGTAACTTTTTCGCAACCGGACGTTGTAATTAGACTTGAATTCTTCCATTACTATTGTTTCAACACATTTGAAGTGTTGGAACAAGATTCGGACAGTCGAAACAAGTTAGCTCCATCCGTGCGTCAATGTCTTTAATTGGACACAGTTTGTGTGTTACATTCCGAAGCCTATAACTTGTGACTTTATCGCAACCGGACCTCGTAATTTTACTCCAACTCTTCCATTACAATTGTTTCAACACATTTGAAGTGTTGGAACAAGATTCGGGACAGTCGAAACAAGTTAGCTCCAACCGTGCGTCAATGTCTTTAATTAGACTCAGTTTGTGTGTTACATTACGAAGCCTATAACTTGTGACTTTTTCGCAACCGGACCTCGTAATAGGACTCGAACTCTTCCATTACTATTGTTTCAACACATTTGAAGTGTTGGAACAAGATTCGGACAGTCGAAACAAGTTAGCTCCATCCGTGCGTCAATGTCTTTAATTGGACTCAGTTTGTGTGTTACATTCCGAAGCCTATAACTTGTGACTTTATCGCAACCGAACCTCGTAATTTTACTCAAACTCTTCCATTACAATTATTTCAACACATTTGAAGTGTTGGAACAAGATTCGTGACAGTCGAAACAAGTTAGCTCCATCCGTGCGTCAACGTTTCTAATTGGACTCAGTTTGTGTGTTATATTCCGAAGCCTATAACTTGTGACTTTTTCGCAACCGGACCTCGTAATTGGACTCGAACTCTTCCATTACTATTGTTTCAACAGATTTTAAGTGTTAGAACAAGATTTGGGATAGCAGAAACAAGTTACTTCTATCCGTGCGTCAACGTCTCAAATTGCACTCAGTTTGTGTGTTACATTCCGAAGCCTATAACTTGTGACTTTTGCGCAACCAGACCTCATAATTGGACTCAAACTCTTCCATCACTATTGTTTCAACACATTTGAAGTGTTGGAACAAGATTCGGGACAGTCGAAACTAGTTAGCTCCATCCATGCGTCAATGTCGTTAAATGGACTTAGTTTGTGTGTTACATTACGAAGCCTATAACTTGAGACTTTTTCGCAACCGGACCTCGTAATTGGACTCAAACTCTTCCATTGCTATTTTTTCAACACGTTTGAAGTGTTGGAACAAGATTTGTGACAGTCGAAACAAGTTAGCTCCATCCGTGCGTCAACGTCTAAAATTGGACTCAGTTTGTGTGTTATATTCCGAAGCCTATAACTTGTGACTTTTTCGCAACCGGACCCCGTAATTGGACTCAAACTCTTCCATCACTATTGTTTCAACACATATGAAGTGTTGGAACAAGATTCGTGACAGTCGAAACAAGTTAGCTCCATCCATGCGTCAACGTCTCAAATTGGACTCAGTTTGTGTCTTACATTCCGAAGCCTATAAATTGTGACTTTTTCGCAACCAGACCTCGTAATTGGAATCAAACTCTTCCATTACTATTGTTTCAACAGATTTTAAGTCTTCGAACATGATTTGGGATAGTCGAAACAAGTTACTTCCTTCCGTGCGTCAACGTCTAAAATTGGACTCAGTTTGTGTGTTACATTCCGAAGCCTATAACTTGTGACTTTTGCGTAACCAGACCTCGTAATTGGACTCAAACTCTTCCATTACTATTGTTTCAACAGATTTTAAGTGTGGGAACAAGATTTGGGACAGTCGAAACAAGTTAACTCCATCCGTGCGTCAACGTATCAAATTGTACTCAGTATGTGTGTTACATTCCGAAACCTATAACTTGTGACTTTTGCGCAACCAGACCTCGTAATTGGAATCAAACTCTTCCATCAGTATTGTTTCAACACATTTGAAGTGTTCGCAGAAGATACGGGACAGTT
Source organism: Euptelea pleiosperma (assembly GCA_035048495.1). NCBI lineage: Eukaryota > Viridiplantae > Streptophyta > Magnoliopsida > Ranunculales > Eupteleaceae > Euptelea > Euptelea pleiosperma. The sequence goes on along the minus strand of JASUTR010000190.1, from coordinate 709,823 downwards.
GAAACAAGTTAGCTCCATCCGTGCGTCAATGTGTTTAATTGGACACAGTTTGTGTGTTACATTACGAAGCCTATAACTTGTGACTTTTTCGCAACCGGACCTCGTAATTGGACTCAAACTCTTCTATCACTATTGTTTCAACACATTTGAAGTGATGGAAGAAGATACGGGACAGTCGAAACAAGTTAGCTCCATCCGTGTGTCAATGTGTTTAATTGGACTCAGTTTGTGTGTTATATTCCGAAGCCTTTAACTTGTAACTTTTTCGCAACCGGACCTTGTAATTAGACTTGAATTCTTCCATTACTATTGTTTCAACACATTTGAAGTGTTGGAACAAGATTCGGACAGTCGAAACAAGTTAGCTCCATCCGTGCGTCAATGTCTTTAATTGGACTCAGTTTGTGTGTTACATTCCGAAGCCTATAACTTGTGACTTTATCGCAACCGAACCTCGTAATTTTACTCAAACTCTTCCATTACAATTGTTTCAACACATTTGAAGTGTTGGAACAAGATTCATGACAGTCGAAACAAGTTAGCTCCATCCGTGCGTCAACGTTTCTAATTGGACTCAGTTTGTGTGTTATATTCCGAAGCCTATAACTTGTGACTTTTTCGCAACCGGACCTCGTAATTGGACTCGAACTCTTCCATTACTATTGTTTCAACAGATTTTAAGTGTTAGAACAAGATTTGGGATAGCAGAAACAAGTTACTTCCATCCGTGCGTCAACGTCTCAAATTGCACTCAGTTTGTGTGTTACATTCCGAAGCCTATAACTTGTGACTTTTGCGCAACCAGACCTCGTAATTGGACTCAAACTCTTCCATCACTATTGTTTCAACACATTTGAAGTGTTGGAACAAGATTCGGGACAGTCGAAACTAGTTAGCTCCATCCGTGCGTCAGTGTCTTTAAATGGACTTAGTTTGTGTGTTACATTACGAAGCCTATAACTTGTGACTTTTTCGCAACCGGACCTCGTAATTGGACTCAAACTCTTCCATTACTATTTTTTCAACACGTTTGAAGTGTTGGAACAAGATTCGTGATAGTCGAAACAAGTTAGCTCCATCCGTGCGTCAACGTGTCAAATTGGACTCAGTTTGTGTGTTACATTCCGAAGCCTATAACTTGTGACTTTTGCGCAACCATACCTCGTAATTGGAATCAAACTCTTCCATTACTATTGTTTCAACAGATTTTAAGTCTTCGAACAAGATTTGGGATAGTCGAAACAAGTTACTTCCATCCGTGCGTCAACGTCTAAAATTGGAATCAGTTTGTGTGTTACATTCCGAAGCCTATAACTTGTGACTTTTGCGCAACCACACCTCGTAATTGGACTCAAACTCTTCCATTACTATTGTTTCAACAGATTTTAAGTGTTGGAACAAGATTTGGGACAGTCGAAAAAAGTTAACTCCATCCGTGCGTCAACGTCTCAAATTGGACTCAGTTTGTGTGTTACATTCCGAAGCCTATAACTTGTGACTTGCGTAACCAGACCTCGTAATTGGACTCAAACTCTTCCATTACTATTGTTTCAACAGATTTTAAGTGTTGGAACAAGATTTGGGACAGTCGAAACAAGTTAACTCCATCCGTGCGTCAACGTCTCAAATTGGACTCAGTTTGTGTGTTACATTCCGAAGCCTATAACTTGTGACTTTTGCGCAACCAGACCTCGTAATTGGAATCAAACTCTTCGATTACTTTTGTTTCAACAGATGTTAAGTCTTCGAACAAGATTTGGGATAGTCGAAACAAGTTACTTCCATCCGTGCGTCAACGTCTCAAATTGGACTCAGTTTGTGTGTTACATTCCGAAGCCTATAACTTGTGACTTTTGCGTAACCAGCCTCGTAATTGGACTCAAACTCTTCCATTACTATTGTTTCAACAAATTTTAAGTATTGGAACAAGATTTGCGACAGTCGAAACAAGTTAACTCCATCCGTGCGTCAACGTCTCAAATTGGACTCAGTTTGTGTGTTACATTCCGAAGCCTATAACTTGTGACTTTATCGCAACCGGACCTCGTAATTTTACTCAAACTCTTCCATTACAATTGTTTCAACACATTTGAAGTGTTGGAACAAGATTCGGGACAGTCGAAACAAGTTAGCTCCATCCGTGCGTCAACGTCTCAAATTGGACTCAGTTTGTGTGTTATATTCCGAAGCCTATAACTTGTGACTTTTTTGCAACCAGACCTCGTAATTGGAATCAAACTCTACCATCACTATTGTTTCAACACATTTGAAGTGTTGGAAGAAGATACGGGACAGTTGAAACAAGTTAGCTCCATCCGTGCGTCAATGTGTTTAATTGGACACAGTTTGTGTGTTACATTACGAAGCCTATAACTTGTGACTTTTTCGCAAACGGACCACGTAATTGGACTCAAACTCTTCCATCACTATTGTTTCAACACATTTGAAGTGATGAAAGAAGATATGGGACAGTCGAAACAAGTTAGCTCCATCCGTGCGTCAATGTGTTTAATTGGACTCAGTTTGTGTGTTATATTCCGAAGCCTTTAACTTGTAACTTTTTCGCAACCGGACCTTGTAATTAGACTTGAATTCTTCCATTACTATTGTTTCAACACATTTGAAGTGTTGGAACAAGATTCGGACAGTCGAAACAAGTTAGCTCCATCCGTGCGTCAATGTCTTTAATTGGACTCAGTTTGTGTGTTACATTCCGAAGCCTATAACTTGTGACTTTATCGCAACCGAACCTCGTAATTTTACTCAAACTCTTCCATTACAATTGTTTCAACACATTTGAAGTGTTGGAACAAGATTCGTGACAGTCGAAACAAGTTAGCTCCATCCGTGCGTCTACGTTTCTAATTGGACTCAGTTTGTGTGTTATATTCCGAAGCCTATAACTTGTGACTTTTTCGCAATCGGACCTCGTAATTGGACTCGAACTCTTCCATTACTATTGTTTCAACAGATTTTAAGTCTTCGAACAAGATTTGGGATAGCCGAAACAAGTTAGTTCCATCCGTGCGTCAACGTCTCAAATTGGACTCAGTTTGTGTGTTACATTCCGAAGCCTATAACTTGTGACTTTTGCGCAACCACACCTCGTAATTGGACTCAAACTCTTCCATTACTATTTTTTCAACACGTTTGAAGTGTTGGAACAAGATTCATGACAGTCGAAACAAGTTAGCTCCATCCGTGCGTCAACGTCTCAAATTGGACTCAGTTTGTGTGTTTTATTCCGAAGCCTATAACTTGTGACTTTTTCGCAACCGGACCTCGTAATTGGACTCAAACTCTTCCATCACTATTGTCTCAACACATATGAAGTGTTGGAACAAGATTCGTGACAGTCGAAACAAGTTAGCTCCATCCATGCGTCAACGTCTCAAATTGGACTCAATTTGTGTCTTACATTCCGAAGCCTATAAATTGTGACTTTTTCGCAACCAGACCTCGTAATTGGACTCAAACTCTTCCATTACTATTGTTTCAATAGATTTTAAGTGTTCAAACAAGATTTGGGAGAGTCGAAACAAGTTAGCTCCATCCGTGCGTCAACGTCTAAAATTGGACTCTGTTTGTGTGTTACATTCCGCAGCCTATAACTTGTGACTTTTGCGCAACCAGACCTCGTAATTGGAATCAAACTCTTCCATTACTAATGTTTCAACAGATTTTAAGTCTTCGAACAAGATTTGGGATAGTCGAAACAAGTTACTTCCATCCGTGCGTCAACGTCTAAAATTGGACTCAGTTTGTGTGTTACATTCCGAAGCCTATAACTTGTGACTTTTGCGCAACCACACCTCGTAATTGGACTCAAACTCTTCCATTACTATTGTTTCAACAGATTTTAAGTGTTGGAACAAGATTTGGGATAGTCGAAACAAGTTAACTCCATCCGTGCGTCAACGTCTCAAATTGGACTCAGTTTGTGTGTTACATTCCGAAGCCTATAACTTGTGACTTTTGCGTAACCAGACCTCGTAATTGGACTCAAACTCTTCCATTACTATTGTTTCAACAGATTTTAAGTGTTGGAACAAGATTTGGGACAGTCGAAACCAGTTAACTCCATCCGTGCGTCAACGTCTCAAATTGGACTCAGTTTGTGTGTTACATTCCGAAGCCTATAACTTGTGACTTTTGCGCAGGCAGACCTCGTAATTGGAATCAAACTCTTCCATCACTATTGTTTCAACACATTTGAAGTGTTGGAAGAAGATACGGGACAGTTGAAACAAGTTAGCTCCATCCGTGCGTCAATGTGTTTAATTGGACACAGTTTGTGCGTTACATTACGAATCCTATAACTTGTGACTTTTTCGCAACCGGACCTCGTAATTGGACTCAAACTCTTACATCACTATTGTTTCAACACATTTGAAGTGATGGAAGAAGATACGGGACAGTCGAAACAAGTTAGCACCATCCGTGCGTCAATGTGTTTAATTGGACTCAGTTTGTGTGTTATATTCCGAAGCCTTTAACTTGTAACTTTTTCGCAACCGGACCTTGTAATTAGACTTGAATTCTTCCATTACTATTGTTTCAACACATTTGAAGTGATGGAAGAAGATACGGGATAGTCGAAACAAGTTAGCTCCATCCGTGCGTCAATGTGTTTAATTGGACTCAGTTTGTGTGTAATATTCCGAAGCCTTTAACTTGTAACTTTTTCGCAACCGGACCTTGTAATTAGACTTGAATTCTTCCATTACTATTGTTTCAACACATTTGAAGTGTTGGAACAAGATTCGGACAGTCGAAACAAGTTAGCTCCATCCGTGCGTCAATGTCTTTAATTGGACTCAGTTTGTGTGTTACATTCCGAAGCCTATAACTTGTGACTTTATCGCAACCGAACCTCGTAATTTTACTCAAACTCTTCCATTACAATTGTTTCAACACATTTGAAGTGTTGGAACAAGATTCGGGACAGTCGAAACAAGTTAGCTCCATCCGTGCGTCAATGTCTTTAATTAGACTCAGTTTGTGTGTTACATTACGAAGCCTATAACTTGTGACTTTTTCGGAACCGGACCTCCTAATTGGACTCGAACTCTTCCATTACTATTGTTTCAACACATTTGAAGTGTTGGAACAAGATTCGTGACAGTCGAAACAAGTTAGCTCCATCCGTGCGTCAACGTTTCTAATTGGACTCAGTTTGTATGTTATATTCCGAAGCCTATAACTTGTGACTTTTTCGCAACCGGACCTCGTAATTGGACTCGAACTCTTCCATTACTATTGTTTCAACAGATTTTAAGTGTTCGAACAAGATTTGGGATAGCAGAAACAAGTTACTTCCATCCGTGCGTCAACGTCTCAAATTGGACTCAGTTTGTGTGTTACATTCCGAAGCCTATAACTTGTGACTTTTGCGTAACCAGACCTCGTAATTGGACTCAAACTCTTCCATTACTATTGTTTCAACAGATTTTAAGTGTTGGAACAAGATTTGGGACAGTCGAAACCAGTTAACTCCATCCGTGCGTCAACGTCTCAAATTGGACTCAGTTTGTGTGTTACATTCCGAAGCCTATAACTTGTGACTTTTGCGCAGGCAGACCTCGTAATTGGAATCAAACTCTTCCATCACTATTGTTTCAACACATTTGAAGTGTTGGAAGAAGATACGGGACAGTTGAAACAAGTTAGCTCCATCCGTGCGTCAATGTGTTTAATTGGACACAGTTTGTGCGTTACATTACGAATCCTATAACTTGTGACTTTTTCGCAACCGGACCTCGTAATTGGACTCAAACTCTTACATCACTATTGTTTCAACACATTTGAAGTGATGGAAGAAGATACGGGACAGTCGAAACAAGTTAGCACCATCCGTGCGTCAATGTGTTTAATTGGACTCAGTTTGTGTGTTATATTCCGAAGCCTTTAACTTGTAACTTTTTCGCAACCGGACCTTGTAATTAGACTTGAATTCTTCCATTACTATTGTTTCAACACATTTGAAGTGATGGAAGAAGATACGGGATAGTCGAAACAAGTTAGCTCCATCCGTGCGTCAATGTGTTTAATTGGACTCAGTTTGTGTGTAATATTCCGAAGCCTTTAACTTGTAACTTTTTCGCAACCGGACCTTGTAATTAGACTTGAATTCTTCCATTACTATTGTTTCAACACATTTGAAGTGTTGGAACAAGATTCGGACAGTCGAAACAAGTTAGCTCCATCCGTGCGTCAATGTCTTTAATTGGACTCAGTTTGTGTGTTACATTCCGAAGCCTATAACTTGTGACTTTATCGCAACCGAACCTCGTAATTTTACTCAAACTCTTCCATTACAATTGTTTCAACACATTTGAAGTGTTGGAACAAGATTCGGGACAGTCGAAACAAGTTAGCTCCATCCGTGCGTCAATGTCTTTAATTAGACTCAGTTTGTGTGTTACATTACGAAGCCTATAACTTGTGACTTTTTCGGAACCGGACCTCCTAATTGGACTCGAACTCTTCCATTACTATTGTTTCAACACATTTGAAGTGTTGGAACAAGATTCGTGACAGTCGAAACAAGTTAGCTCCATCCGTGCGTCAACGTTTCTAATTGGACTCAGTTTGTATGTTATATTCCGAAGCCTATAACTTGTGACTTTTTCGCAACCGGACCTCGTAATTGGACTCGAACTCTTCCATTACTATTGTTTCAACAGATTTTAAGTGTTCGAACAAGATTTGGGATAGCAGAAACAAGTTACTTCCATCCGTGCGTCAACGTCTCAAATTGCACTCAGTTTGTGTGTTACATTCCGAAGCCTATAACTTGTGACTTTTGCGCAACTAGACCCCGTAATTGGACTCAAACTCTTCCATCACTATTGTTTCAACACATTTGAAGTGGTGGAACAAGATTCGGGACAGTCGAAACTAGTTAGCTCCATCCGTGCGTCAATGTCTTTAAATGGACTTAGTTTGTGTGTTACATTACGAAGCCTATAACTTGTGACTTTTTCGCAACCGGACCTCGTAATTGGACTCAAACTCTTCCATTACTATTTTTTCAACACGTTGGAAGTGTTGGAACAAGATTCGTGACAGTCGAAACAAGTTAGCTCCATCCGTGCGTCAACGTCTCAAATTGGACTCAGTTTGTGTGTTATATTCCGAAGCCTATAACTTGTGACTTTTTCGCAACCGGACCTCGTAATTGGACTCAAACTCTTCCATCACTATTGTTTCAGCACATATGAAGTGTTGGAACAAGATTCGTGACAGTCAAAACAAGTTAGCTCCGTCCATGCGTCAACGTCTCAAATAGGACTCAGTTTGTGTCTTACATTCCGAAGCCTATAAATTGTGACTTTTTCGCAACCAGACCTCGTAATTAGACTCAAACTCTTGCATTACTATTGTTTCAATAGATTTTAAGTGTTCAAACAAGATTTGGGACAGTGGAAACAAGTTAGCTCCATCCGTGCGTCAACGTCTCAAATTGGACTCTGTTTGTGTGTTACATTCCGAAGCCTATAACTTGTGACTTTTGCGCAACCAGACCTCGTAATTGGAATCAAACTCTTCCATTACTATTGTTTCAACAGATTTTAAGTCTTCGAACAAGATTTGGGATAGTCGAAACAAGTTACTTCCATCCGTGCGTCAACGTCTAAAATTGGACTCAGTTTGTGTGTTACATTCCGAAGCCTATAACTTGTGACTTTTGCGCAACCACACCCCGTAATTGGACTCAAACTCTTCCATTACTATTGTTTCAACAGATTTTAAGTGTTGGAACAATATTTGGGACAGTCGAAACAAGTTAACTCCATCCCTACGTCAACGTCTCAAATTGGACTCAGTTTGTGTGTTACATTCCGAAGCCTATAACTTGTGACATTTGCGTAACCAGACCTCGTAATTTGACTCAAACTCTTCCATTACTATTGTTTCAAAAGATTTTAAGTGTTGGAACAAGATTTGGGACAGTCGAAACAAGTTAACTCCATCCGTGCGTCAACGTCTCAAATTGGACTCAGTTTGTGTGTTACATTCCGAAGCCTATAACTTGTGACTTTTGCGTAACCAGCCTCGTAATTGGACTCAAACTCTTCCATTACTATTGTTTCAATAGATTTTAAGTGTTCAAACAAGATTTGGGACAGTCGAAACAAGTTAGCTCCATCCGTGCGTCAACGTCTCAAATTGGACTCTGTTTGTGTGTTACATTCCGGAGCCTATAACTTGTGACTTTTGCGCAACCAGACCTCGTAATTGGAATCAAACTCTTCCATTACTATTGTTTCAACAGATGTTAAGTCTTCGAACAAGATTTGGGATAGTCGAAACAAGTTACTTCCATCCGTGCGTCAACGTCTCAACTTGGACTCAGTTTGTGTGTTACATTCCGAAGCCTATAACTTGTGACTTTTGCGCAACCAGACCTCGTAATTGGAATCAAACTCTTCCATCACTATTGTTTCAACACATTTGAAGTGTTGGAAGAAGATACTGGACAGTTGAAACAAGTTAGCTCCATCCGTGCGTCAATGTGTTTAATTGGACACAGTTTGTGTGTTACATTACGAAGCCTATAACTTGTGACTTTTTCGCAACCGGACCTCGTAATTGGACTCAAACTCTTCCATAACTATTGTTTCAACACATTTGAAGTGATGGAAGAAGATACGGGACAGTCGAAACAAGTTAGCTCCATCCGTGCGTCAATGTGTTTAATTGGACTCAGTTTGTGTGTTATATTCCGAAGCCTTTAACTTGTAACTTTTTCGCAATCGGACCTTGTAATTAGACTTGAATTCTTCCATTACTATTGTTTCAACACATTTGAAGTGTTGGAACAAGATTCGGACAGTCGAAACAAGTTAGCTCCATCCGTGCGTCAATGTCTTTAATTGGACTAAGTTTGTGTGTTACATTCCGAAGCCTATAACTTGTGACTTTATCGCAACCGAACCTCGTAATTTTACTCAAACTCTTCCATTACAATTGTTTCAACACATTTGAAGTGTTGGAACAAGATTCGGGACAGTCGAAACAAGTTAGCTCCATCCGTGCGTCAATGTCTTTAATTAGACTCAGTTTGTGTGTTACATTACGAAGCCCATAACTTGTGACTTTTTCGCAACCGGACCTCATAATTGGACTTGAACTCTTCCATTACTATTGTTTCAACACATTTGAAGTGTTGGAACAAGATTCGTGACAGTCGAAACAAGTTAGCTCCACCCGTGCGTCAACGTTTCTAATTGGACTCAGTTTGTATGTTATATTCCGAAGCCTATAACTTGTGACTTTTTCGCAACCGGACCTCGTAATTGGACTCGAACTCTTCCATTACTATTGTTTCAACAGATTTTAAGTGTTAGATCAAGATTTGGGATAGTAGAAACAAGTTACTTCCATCCGTGCGTCAACGTCTCAAATTGCACTCAGTTTGTGTGTTACATTCCGAAGCCTATAACTTGTGACTTTTGCGCAACAAGACCTCGTAATTGGACTCAAACTCTTCCATCACTATTGTTTCAACACGATTCGGGACAGTCGAAACTAGTTAGCTCCATCCGTGCGTCAATGTCTTTAAATAGACGTAGTTTGTGTGTTACATTACGAAGCCTATAACTTATGACTTTTTCGCAACCGGACCTCGTAATTGGACTCAAACTCTTCCATTACTATTTTTTCAACACGTTTGAAGTGTTAGAACAAGATTCGTGACAGTCGAAACAAGTTAGCTCCATCCGTGCGTCAACGTCTCAAATTGGACTCAGTTTGTGTGTTATATTCCGAAGCCTATAACTTGAGACTTTTTCGCAACCAGACCTCGTAATTGGAATCAAACTCTTCCATCACTATTGTTTCAACACATTTGAAGTGTTGGAAGAAGATACGGGACAGTTGAAACAAGTTAGCTCCATCCGTGTGTCAATGTGTTTAATTGGACACAGTTTGTGTGTTACATTACGAAGCCTATAACTTGTGACTTTTTCGCAACCGGACCACGTAATTGGACTCAAACTCTTCCATCACTATTGTTTCAACACATTTGAAGTAATGGAAGAAGATACGGGACAGTCGAAACAAGTTAGCTCCATCCGTGTGTCAATGTGTTTAATTGGACTCAGTTTGTGTGTTATATTCCGAAGCCTTTAACTTGTAACTTTTTCGCAACCGGACGTTGTAATTAGACTTGAATTCTTCCATTACTATTGTTTCAACACATTTGAAGTGTTGGAACAAGATTCGGACAGTCGAAACAAGTTAGCTCCATCCGTGCGTCAATGTCTTTAATTGGACACAGTTTGTGTGTTACATTCCGAAGCCTATAACTTGTGACTTTATCGCAACCGGACCTCGTAATTTTACTCCAACTCTTCCATTACAATTGTTTCAACACATTTGAAGTGTTGGAACAAGATTCGGGACAGTCGAAACAAGTTAGCTCCATCCGTGCGTCAATGTCTTTAATTAGACTCAGTTTGTGTGTTACATTACGAAGCCTATAACTTGTGACTTTTTCGTAACCGGACCTCGTAATAGGACTCGAACTCTTCCATTACTATTGTTTCAACACATTTGAAGTGTTGGAACAAGATTCGGACAGTCGAAACAAGTTAGCTCCATCCGTGCGTCAATGTCTTTAATTGGACTCAGTTTGTGTGTTACATTCCGAAGCCTATAACTTGTGACTTTATCGCAACCGAACCTCGTAATTTTACTCAAACTCTTCCATTACAATTGTTTCAACACATTTGAAGTGTTGGAACAAGATTCGTGACAGTCGAAACAAGTTAGCTCCATCCGTGCGTCAACGTTTCTAATTGGACTCAGTTTGTGTGTTATATTCCGAAGCCTATAACTTGTGACTTTTTCGCAACCGGACCTCGTAATTGGACTCGAACTCTTCCATTACTATTGTTTCAACAGATTTTAAGTGTTAGAACAAGATTTGGGATAGCAGAAACAAGTTACTTCTATCCGTGCGTCAACGTCTCAAATTGCACTCAGTTTGTGTGTTACATTCCGAAGCCTATAACTTGTGACTTTTGCGCAACCAGACCTCGTAATTGGACTCAAACTCTTCCATCACTATTGTTTCAACACATTTGAAGTGTTGGAACAAGATTCGGGACAGTCGAAACTAGTTAGCTCCATCCATGCGTCAATGTCTTTAAATGGACTTAGTTTGTGTGTTACATTACGAAGCCTATAACTTGAGACTTTTTCGCAACCGGACCTCGTAATTGGACTCAAACTCTTCCATTACTATTTTTTCAACACGTTTGAAGTGTTGGAACAAGATTCGTGACAGTCGAAACAAGTTAGCTCCATCCGTGCGTCAACATCTAAAATTGGACTCAGTTTGTGTGTTATATTTCGAAGCCTATAACTTGTGACTTTTTTGCAACCAGACCTCGTAATTGGAATCAAACTCTTCCATTACTATTGTTTCAATAGATTTTAAGTCTTCGAACAAGATTTGGGATAGTCGAAACAAGTTACTTCCATCCGTGCGTCAGCGTCTAAAATTGGACTCAGTTTGTGTGTTACATTCCGAAGCCTATAACTTGTGACTTTTGCGCAACCACACCTCGTAATTGGACTCAAACTCTTCCATCACTATTGTTTCAACATATTTGAAGCGTTGGATCAAGTTCGGAACAGTCAAAAGAAGTTAGCTACATCAGTGCGTCAATGTCTTTAATTTGACTCAGTTTGTGTGTTACATTACGAAGCCTATAACCTGTGACTTTTTCGCAACCGGACCTCGTAATTGGACTCAAAGTCTTCCATCACTATTGTTTCAACACATTTGAAGTGATGGAAGAAGATACGGGACAGTCGAAACAAGTTAGCTCCATCCGTGCGTCAATGTGTTTAATTGGACACAGTTTGTGTGTTATATTCCGAAGCCTTTAACTTGTAACTTTTTCGCAACCGGACCTTGTAATTAGACTTGAATTCTTCCATTACTATTGTTTCAACAGATTTTAAGTGTTCGAACAAGATTCGTGACAGTCGAAACAAGTTAGCTCCATCCATGCGTCAACGTCTCAAATTGGACTCAGTTTGTGTCTTACATTCCGAAGCCTATAAATTGTGACTTTTTCGCAACCAGACCTCGTAATTGGACTCAAACTCTTCCATTACTATTGTTTCAATAGATTTTAAGTGTTCAAACAAGATTTGGGACAGTCGAAACAAGTTAGCTCCATCCGTGCGTCAACGTTTCAAATTGGACTCTGTTTGTGTGTTACATTCCGAAGCCTATAAATTGTGACTTTTGCGCAACCAGACCTCGTAATTGGAATCAAACTCTTCCATTACTATTGTTTCAACAGATTTTAAGTCTTCGAACAAGATTTGGGATAGTCGAAACAAGTTACTTCCATTCGTGCGTCAACGTCTAAAATTGGACTCAGTTTGTGTGTTACATTCCGAAGCCTATAACTTGTGACTTTTGCGCAACCACACCTCGTAATTGGACTCAAACTCTTCCATTACTATTGTTTCAACAGATTTTAAGTGTTGGAACAAGATTTGGGACAGTCGAAACAAGTTAACTCCATCCGTGCGTCAACGTCTCAAATTGGACTCAGTTTGTGTGTTACATTCCGAAGCCTATAACTTGTGACTTTTTCGCAACCGGACCTCGTAATTGGACTCAAACTCTTCCATTACTATTGTTTCAACACATTTGAAGTGATGGAAGAAGATACGGGACAGTCGAAACAAGTTAGCTCCATCCGTGCGTCAATGTGTTTAATTGGACTCAGTTTGTGTGTTATATTCCGAAGCCTTTAAATTGTAACTTTTTCGCAACCGGACCTTGTAATTAGACTTGAATTCTCCCATTACTATTGTTTCAGCACATTTGAAGTGTTGGAACAAGATTCGGACAGTCGAAACAAGTTAGCTCCATCCGTGCGTCAATGTCTTTAATTGGACTCAGTTTGTGTGTTACATTCCGAAGCCTATAACTTGTGACTTTATCGCAACCGAACCTCGTAATTTTACTCAAACTCTTCCATTACAATTGTTTCAACACATTTGAAGTGTTGGAACAAGATTCGGGACAGTCGAAACAAGTTAGCTCCATCCGTGCGTCAATGTCTTTAATTAGACTCAGTTTGTGTGTTACCTTACGAAGCCTATAACTTGTGACTTTTTCGCAACCGGACCTCGTAATTGGACTCAAACTCTTCCATTACTATTGTTTCAACAGATTTTAAGTGTTAGAACAAGATTTGGGATAGCAGAAACAAGTCACTTCCATCCGTGCGTCAACGTCTCAAATTGCACTCAGTTTGTGTGTTACATTCCGAAGCCTATAACTTGTGACTTTTGCGTAACCAGACCTCGTAATTGGACTCAAACTCTTCCATTACTATTGTTTCAACAGATTTTAAGTGTGGGAACAAGATTTGGGACAGTCGAAACAAGTTAACTCCATCCGTGCGTCAACGTATCAAATTGGACTCAGTATGTGTGTTACATTCCGAAGCCTATAACTTGTGACTTTTGCGCAACCAGACCTCGTAATTGGAATCAAACTCTTCCATCAGTATTGTTTCAACACATTTGAAGTGTTGGAAGAAGATACGGGACAGTTGAAACAAGTTAGCTCCATCCGTGCGTCAATGTGTTTAATTGGACACAGTTTGTGTGTTACATTACGAAGCCTATAACTTGTGACTTTTTCGCAACCGGACCTCGTAATTGGACTCAAACTCTTCTATCACTATTGTTTCAACACATTTGAAGTGATGGAAGAAGATACGGGACAGTCGAAACAAGTTAGCTCCATCCGTGTGTCAATGTGTTTAATTGGACTCAGTTTGTGTGTTATATTCCGAAGCCTTTAACTTGTAACTTTTTCGCAACCGGACCTTGTAATTAGACTTGAATTCTTCCATTACTATTGTTTCAACACATTTGAAGTGTTGGAACAAGATTCGGACAGTCGAAACAAGTTAGCTCCATCCGTGCGTCAATGTCTTTAATTGGACTCAGTTTGTGTGTTACATTCCGAAGCCTATAACTTGTGACTTTATCGCAACCGAACCTCGTAATTTTACTCAAACTCTTCCATTACAATTGTTTCAACACATTTGAAGAGTTGGAACAAGATTCGTGACAGTCGAAACAAGTTAGCTCCATCCGTGCGTCAACGTTTCTAATTGGACTCAGTTTGTGTGTTATATTCCGAAGCCTATAACTTGTGACTTTTTCGCAACCGGACCTCGTAATTGGACTCGAACTCTTCCATTACTATTGTTTCAACAGATTTTAAGTCTTCGAACAAGATTTGGGATAGTCGAAACAAATTAGTTCCATCCGTGCGTCAACGTCTCAAATTGGACTCAGTTTGTGTGTTACATTCCGAAGGCTATAACTTGTGACTTTTGCGCAACCACACCTCGTAATTGGACTCAAACTCTTCCATTACTATTTTTTCAACACGTTTGAAGTGTTGGAACAAGATTCATGACAGTCGAAACAAGTTAGCTCCATCCGTGCGTCAACGTCTCAAATTGGACTCAGTTTGTGTGTTTTATTCCGAAGCCTATAACTTGTGACTTTTTTCGCAACCGGACCTCGTAATTGGACTCGAACTCTTCCATTACTATTGTTTCAACAGATTTTCAGTGTTAGAACAAAATTTGGGATAGCAGAAACAAGTTACTTCCATCCGTGCGTCAACGTCTCAAATTGCACTCAGTTTGTGTGTTACATTCCGAAGCCTATAACTTGTGACTTTTGCGCAACCAGACCTCGTAATTGGACTCAAACTCTTCCATCACTATTGTTTCAACACATTTGAAGTGTTGGAACAAGATTCGGGACAGTCGAAACTAGTTAGCTCCATCCGTGCGTCAGTGTCTTTAAATGGACTTAGTTTGTGTGTTACATTACGAAGCCTATAACTTGTGACTTTTTCGCAACCGGACCTCGTAATTGGACTCAAACTCTTCCATTACTATTTTTTCAACACGTTTGAAGTGTTGGAACAAGATTCGTGACAGTCGAAACAAGTTAGCTCCATCCGTGCGTCAACGTCTCAAATTGGACTCAGTTTGTGTGTTATATTCCGAAGCCTATAACTTGTGACTTTTTTGCAACCGGACCTCGTAATTGGACTCAAACTCTTCCATCACTTTTGTTTCAGCACATATGAAGTGTTGGAACAAGATTCGTGACAGTCGAAACAAGTTAGCTCCATCCATGCGTCAACGTCTCAAATTGGACTCAGTTTGTGTCTTACATTCCGAAGCCTATAAATTGTGACTTTTTCGCAACCAGACCTCGTAATTGGACCCAAACTCTTCGATTACTATTGTTTCAATAGATTTTAAGTGTTCAAACAAGAGTTGGGACAGTCGAAACAAGTTAGCTCCGTCCGTGCGTCAACGTCTAAAATTGGACTCTGTTTGTGTGTTACATTCCGAAGCCTATAACTTGTGACTTTTGCGCAACCAGACCTCGTAATTGGAGTCAAACTCTTCCATTACTATTGTTTCAGCAGATTTTAAGTCTTCGAACAAGATTTGGGATAGTCGAAACAAGTTACTTCCATCCGTGCGTCAACGTCTAAAATTGGACTCAGTTTGTGTGTTACATTCCGAAGCCTATAACTTGTGACTTTTGCGCAACCAGACCTCGTAATTGGACTCAAACTCTTCCATTACTAATGTTTCAACAGATTTTAAGTGTTGGAACAAGATTTGGGACAGTCGAAACAAGTTAACTCCATCCGTGCGTCAACGTCTCAAATTGGACTCAGTTTGTGTGTTACATTCCGAAGCCTATAACTTGTGACTTTTGCGTAACCAGACCTCGTAATTGGACTCAAACTCTTCCATTATTATTGTTTCAACAGATTTTAAGTGTTGGAACAAGATTTGGGATAGTCGAAACAAGTTAACTCCATCCGTGCGTCAACGTCTCAAATTGGACTCAGTTTGTGTGTTACATTCCGAAGCCTATAACTTGTGACTTTTGCGCAACCAGACCTCGTAATTGGAATCAAACTCTTCCATCACTATTGTTTCAACACATTTGAAGTGTTGGAAGAAGATACGGGATAGTTGAAACAAGTTAGCTCCATCCGTGCGTCAATGTGTTTAATTGGACACAGTTTGTGCGTTACATTACGAATCCTATAACTTGTGACTTTTTCCCAACCGGACCTCGTAATTAGACTCAAACTCTTCCATCACTATTGTTTCAACACATTTGAAGTGATGGAAGAAGATACGGGACAGTCGAAACAAGTTAGCTCCATCCGTGCGTCAATGTGTTTAATTGGACTCAGTTTGTGTGTTATATTCCGAAGCCTTTAACTTGTAACTTTTTCCCAACCGGACCTTGTAATTATAGTTGAATTCTTCCATTACTATTGTTTCAACACATTTGAAGTGTTGGAACAAGATTCGGACAGTCGAAACAAGTTAGCTCCATCCGTGCGTTAATGTCTTTAATTGGACTCAGTTTGTGTGTTACAATCCGAAGCCTATAACTTGTGACTTTATCGCAACCGAACCTCATAATTTTACTCAAACTCTTCCATTACAATTGTTTCAACACATTTGAAGTGTTGGAACAAGATTCGGGACAGTCGAAACAAGTTAGCTCCATCCGTGCGTCAATGTCTTTAATTAGACTCAGTTTGTGTGTTACATTACGAAGCCTATAACTTGTGACTTTTTCGCAACCGGACCTCGTAATTGGACTCAAACTCTTCCATTACTATTTCTTCAACACGTTTGAAGTGTTGGAACAAGATTCGTGACAGTCGAAACAAGTTAGCTCCATCCGTGCGTCAACGACTCAAATTGGACTCAGTTTGTGTGTTATATTCCGAAGCCTATAACTTGTGACTTTTTCGCAACCGAACCTCGTAATTGGACTCGAATTATTCCATTACTATTGTTTCAACAGATTTTAAGTGTTAGAACAAGATTTGGGATAGCAGAAACAAGTCTCTTCCATCCGTGCGTCAACGTCTCAAATTGCACTCAGTTTGTGTGTTACATTCCGAAGCCTATAACTTGTGACTTTTGCGTAACCAGACCTCGTAATTGGACTCAAACTCTTCCATTATTATTGTTTCAACAGATTTTAAGTGTTGGAACAAGATTTGGGACAGTCGAAACAAGTTAACTCCATCCGTGCGTCAACGTATCAAATTGGACTCAGTTTGTGTGTTACATTCCGAAGCCTATAACTTGTGACTTTTGCGCAACCACACCTCGTAATTGGAATCAAACTCTTCCATCACTATTGGTTCAACACATTTGAAGTGTTGGAAGAAGATACGGGACAGTCGAAACAAGTTAGCTCCATCCGTGTGTCAATGTGTTTAATTGGACCCAGTTTGTGTGTTATATTCCGAAGCCTTTAACTTGTAACTTTTTCGCAACCGGACCTTGTAATTAGACTTGAATTCTTCCATTACTATTGTTTCAACACATTTGAAGTGTTGGAACAAGATTCGGACAGTCGAAACAAGTTAGCTCCATCCGTGCGTCAATGTCTTTAATTGGACTCAGTTTGTGTGTTACATTCCGAAGCCTATAACTTGTGACTTTATTGCAACCGAACCTCGTAATTTTACTCAAACTCTTCCATTACAATTGTTTCAACACATTTGAAGTGTTGGAACAAGATTCGTGACAGTCGAAACAAGTTAGCTCCATCCGTGCGTCAACGTTTCTAATTGGACTCAGTTTGTGTGTTACATTCCGAAGCCTATAACTTGTGACTTTATCGCAACCGAACCTCGTAATTTTACTCAAACTCTTCCATTACAATTCTTTCAACATATTTGAAATGTTGGAACAAGATTCGTGACAGTCGAAACAAGTTAGCTCCATCCGTGCGTCAACGTTTCTAATTGGACTCAGTTTGTGTGTTATATTCCGAAGCCTATAACTTGTGACTTTTTCGCAACCAGACCTCGTAATTGGAATCAAACTCTTCGATTACTATTGTTTCATCAGATGTTAAGTCTTCGAACAAGATTTGGGATAGTCGAAACAAGTTACTTCCATCCGTGCGTCAACGTCTCAAATTGGACTCAGTTTGTGTGTTACATTCCGAAGCCTATAACTTGTGACTTTTGCGTAACCAGCCTCGTAATTGGACTCAAACTCTTCCATTACTATTGTTTCAACAGATTTTAAGTGTTGAAACAAGATTTGGGACAGTCGAAACAAGTTAACTCCATCCGTGCGTCAACGTCTCAAATTGGACTCAGTTTGTGTGTTACCTTACGAAGCCTATAACTTGTGACTTTTTCCCAACCGGACCTCGTAATTGGACTCAAACTCTTCCATTACTATTGTTTCAACAGATTTTAAGTGTTAGAACAAGATTTGGGATAGCAGAAACAAGTCACTTCCATCCGTGCGTCAACGTCTCAAATTGCACTCAGT
The DNA here is from genome assembly GCA_035048495.1 of Euptelea pleiosperma. Classification (NCBI taxonomy): domain Eukaryota; kingdom Viridiplantae; phylum Streptophyta; class Magnoliopsida; order Ranunculales; family Eupteleaceae; genus Euptelea; species Euptelea pleiosperma. Next base: position 691,401 of record JASUTR010000190.1, on the reverse strand, counting down.
TTGTGTGTTACATTCCGAAGCCTATAACTTGTGACTTTTGCGTAACCAGACCTCGTAATTGGACTCAAACTCTTCCATTACTATTGTTTCAACAGATTTTAAGTGTGGGAACAAGATTTGGGACAGTCGAAACAAGTTAACTCCATCCGTGCGTCAACGTATCAAATTGGACTCAGTATGTGTGTTACATTCCGAAGCCTATAACTTGTGACTTTTGCGCAACCAGACCTCGTAATTGGAATCAAACTCTTCCATCAGTATTGTTTCAACACATTTGAAGTGTTGGAAGAAGATACGGGACAGTTGAAACAAGTTAGCTCCATCCGTGCGTCAATGTGTTTAATTGGACACAGTTTGTGTGTTACATTACGAAGCCTATAACTTGTGACTTTTTCGCAACCGGACCTCGTAATTGGACTCAAACTCTTCTATCACTATTGTTTCAACACATTTGAAGTGATGGAAGAAGATACGGGACAGTCGAAAGAAGTTAGCTCCATCCGTGTGTCAATGTGTTTAATTGGACTCAGTTTGTGTGTTATATTCCGAAGCCTTTAACTTGTAACTTTTTCGCAACCGGACCTTGTAATTAGACTTGAATTCTTCCATTACTATTGTTTCAACACATTTGAAGTGTTGGAACAAGATTTGGACAGTCGAAACAAGTTAGCTCCATCCGTGCGTCAATGTCTTTAATTGGACTCAGTTTGTGTGTTACATTCCGAAGCCTATAACTTGTGACTTTATCGCAACCGAACCTCGTAATTTTACTCAAACTCTTCCATTACAATTGTTTCAACACATTTGAAGAGTTGGAACAAGATTCGTGACAGTCGAAACAAGTTAGCTCCATCCGTGCGTCAACGTTTCTAATTGGACTCAGTTTGTGTGTTATTTTCCGAAGCCTATAACTTGTGACTTTTTCGCAACCGGACCTCGTAATTGGACTCGAACTCTTCCATTACTATTGTTTCAACAGATTTTAAGTCTTCGAACAAGATTTGGGATAGTCGAAACAAGTTAGTTCCATCCGTGCGTCAACGTCTCAAATTGGACTCAGTTTGTGTGTTACATTCCGAAGGCTATAACTTGTGACTTTTGCGCAACCACACCTCGTAATTGGACTCAAACTCTTCCATTACTATTTTTTCAACACGTTTGAAGTGTTGGAACAAGATTCATGACAGTCGAAACAAGTTAGCTCCATCCGTGCGTCAACGTCTCAAATTGGACTCAGTTTGTGTGTTTTATTCCGAAGCCTATAACTTGTGACTTTTTTCGCAACCGGACCTCGTAATTGGACTCGAACTCTTCCATTACTATTGTTTCAACAGATTTTCAGTGTTAGAACAAAATTTGGGATAGCAGAAACAAGTTACTTCCATCCGTGCGTCAACGTCTCAAATTGCACTCAGTTTGTGTGTTACATTCCGAAGCCTATAACTTGTGACTTTTGCGCAACCAGACCTCGTAATTGGACTCAAACTCTTCCATCACTATTGTTTCAACACATTTGAAGTGTTGGAACAAGATTCGGGACAGTCGAAACTAGTTAGCTCCATCCGTGCGTCAGTGTCTTTAAATGGACTTAGTTTGTGTGTTACATTACGAAGCCTATAACTTGTGACTTTTTCGCAACCGGACCTCGTAATTGGACTCAAACACTTCCATTACTATTTTTTCAACACATTTGAAGTGTTGGAACAAGATTCGTGACAGTCGAAACAAGTTAGCTCCATCCGTGCGTCAACGTCTCAAATTGGACTCAGTTTGTGTGTTATATTCCAAAGCCTATAACTTGTGACTTTTTTGCAACCGGACCTCGTAATTGGACTCAAACTCTTCCATCACTTTTGTTTCAGCACATATGAAGTGTTGGAACAAGATTCGTGACAGTCGAAACAAGTTAGCTCCATCCATGCGTCAACGTCTCAAATTGGACTCAGTTTGTGTCTTACATTCAGAAGCCTATAAATTGTGACTTTTTCGCAACCAGACCTCGTAATTGGACCCAAACTCTTCGATTACTATTGTTTCAATAGATTTTAAGTGTTCAAACAAGATTTGGGACAGTCGAAACAAGTTAGCTCCGTCCGTGCGTCAACGTCTAAAATTGGACTCTGTTTGTGTGTTACATTACGAAGCCTATAACTTGTGACTTTTGCGCAACCAGACCTCGTAATTGGAATCAAACTCTTCCATTACTATTGTTTCAGCAGATTTTAAGTCTTCAAACAAGATTTGGGATAGTCGAAACAAGTTACTTCCATCCGTGCGTCAACGTCTAAAATTGGACTCAGTTTGTGTGTTACATTCCGAAGCCTATAACTTGTGACTTTTGCGCAACCAGACCTCGTAATTGGACTCAAACTCTTCCATTACTATTGTTTCAACAGATTTTAAGTGTTGGAACAAGATTTGGGACAGTCGAAACAAGTTAACTCCATCCGTGCGTCAACGTCTAAAATTGGACTCAGTTTGTGTGTTACATTCCGAAGCCTATAACTTGTGACTTTTGCATAACCAGACCTCGTAATTGGACTCAAACTCTTCCATTATTATTGTTTCAACAGATTTTAAGTGTTGGAACAAGATTTGGGATAGTCGAAACAAGTTAACTCCATCCGTGCGTCAACGTCTCAAATTGGACTCAGTTTGTGTGTTACATTCCGAAGCCTATAACTTGTGACTTTTGCGCAACCAGACCTCGTAATTGGAATCAAACTCTTCCATCACTATTGTTTCAACACATTTGAAGTGTTGGAAGAAGATACGGGATAGTTGAAACAAGTTAGCTCCATCCGTGCGTCAATGTGTTTAATTGGACACAGTTTGTGCGTTACATTACGAATCCTATAACTTGTGACTTTTTCCCAACCGGACCTCGTAATTAGACTCAAACTCTTCCATCACTATTGTTTCAACACATTTGAAGTGATGGAAGAAGATACGGGACAGTCGAAACAAGTTAGCTCCATCCGTGCGTCAATGTGTTTAATTGGACTCAGTTTGTGTGTTATATTCCGAAGCCTTTAACTTGTAACTTTTTCCCAACCGGACCTTGTAATTATAGTTGAATTCTTCCATTACTATTGTTTCAACACATTTTAAGTGTTGGAACAAGATTCGGACAGTCGAAACAAGTTAGCTCCATCCGTGCGTTAATGTCTTTAATTGGACTCAGTTTGTGTGTTACAATCCGAAGCCTATAACTTGTGACTTTATCGCAACCGAACCTCGTAATTTTACTCAAACTCTTCCATTACAATTGTTTCAACACATTTGAAGTGTTGGAACAAGATTCGGGACAGTCGAAACAAGTTAGCTCCATCCGTGCGTCAATGTCTTTAATTAGACTCAGTTTGTGTGTTACATTACGAAGCCTATAACTTGTGACTTTTTCGCAACCGGACCTCGTAATTGGACTCAAACTCTTCCATTACTATTTCTTCAACACGTTTGAAGTGTTGGAACAAGATTCGTGACAGTCGAAACAAGTTAGCTCCATCCCTGCGTCAACGACTCAAATTGGACTCAGTTTGTGTGTTATATTCCGAAGCCTATAACTTGTGACTTTTTCGCAACCGAACCTCGTAATTGGACTCGAATTATTCCATTACTATTGTTTCAACAGATTTTAAGTGTTAGAACAAGATTTGGGATAGCAGAAACAAGTCTCTTCCATCCGTGCGTCAACGTCTCAAATTGCACTCAGTTTGTGTGTTACATTCCGAAGCCTATAACTTGTGACTTTTGCGTAACCAGACCTCGTAATTGGACTCAAACTCTTCCATTATTATTGTTTCAACAGATTTTAAGTGTTGGAACAAGATTTGGGACAGTCGAAACAAGTTAACTCCATCCGTGCGTCAACGTATCAAATTGGACTCAGTTTGTGTGTTACATTCCGAAGCCTATAACTTGTGACTTTTGCGCAACCAGACCTCGTAATTGGAATCAAACTCTTCCATCACTATTGGTTCAACACATTTGAAGTGTTGGAAGAAGATACGGGACAGTTGAAACAAGTTAGCTCCATCCATGCGTCAATGTGTTTAATTCGACACAGTTTGTGTGTTACATTACGAAATCTATAACTTGTGACTTTTTCGCAACCGGACTTCGTAATTGGAATCAAACTCTTCCATCACTATTGGTTCAACACATTTGAAGTGTTGGAAGAAGATACGGGACAGTCGAAACAAGTTAGCTCCATCCGTGTGTCAATGTGTTTAATTGGACCCAGTTTGTGTGTTATATTCCGAAGCCTTTAACTTGTAACTTTTTCGCAACCGGACCTTGTAATTAGACTTGAATTCTTCCATTACTATTGTTTCAACACATTTGAAGTGTTGGAACAAGATTCGGACAGTCGAAACAAGTTAGCTCCATCCGTGCGTCAATGTCTTTAATTGGACTCAGTTTGTGTGTTACATTCCGAAGCCTATAACTTGTGACTTTATTGCAACCGAACCTCGTAATTTTACTCAAACTCTTCCATTACAATTGTTTCAACACATTTGAAGTGTTGGAACAAGATTCGTGACAGTCGAAACAAGTTAGCTCCATCCGTGCGTCAACGTTTCTAATTGGACTCAGTTTGTGTGTTACATTCCGAAGCCTATAACTTGTGACTTTATCGCAACCGAACCTCGTAATTTTACTCAAACTCTTCCATTACAATTCTTTCAACATATTTGAAATGTTGGAACAAGATTCGTGACAGTCGAAACAAGTTAGCTCCATCCGTGCGTCAACGTTTCTAATTGGACTCAGTTTGTGTGTTATATTCCGAAGCCTATAACTTGTGACTTTTTCGCAACCAGACCTCGTAATTGGAATCAAACTCTTCGATTACTATTGTTTCATCAGATGTTAAGTCTTCGAACAAGATTTGGGATAGTCGAAACAAGTTACTTCCATCCGTGCGTCAACGTCTCAAATTGGACTCAGTTTGTGTGTTACATTCCGAAGCCTATAACTTGTGACTTTTGCGTAACCAGCCTCGTAATTGGACTCAAACTCTTCCATTACTATTGTTTCAACAGATTTTAAGTGTTGAAACAAGATTTGGGACAGTCGAAACAAGTTAACTCCATCCGTGCGTCAACGTCTCAAATTGGACTCAGTTTGTGTGTTACCTTACGAAGCCTATAACTTGTGACTTTTTCCCAACCGGACCTCGTAATTGGACTCAAACTCTTCCATTACTATTGTTTCAACAGATTTTAAGTGTTAGAACAAGATTTGGGATAGCAGAAACAAGTCACTTCCATCCGTGCGTCAACGTCTCAAATTGCACTCAGTTTGTGTGTTACATTCCGAAGCCTATAACTTGTGACTTTTGCGTAACCAGACCTCGTAATTGGACTCAAACTCTTCCATTACTATTGTTTCAACAGATTTTAAGTGTGGGAACAAGATTTGGGACAGTCGAAACAAGTTAACTCCATCCGTGCGTCAACGTATCAAATTGGACTCAGTATGTGTGTTACATTCCGAAGCCTATAACTTGTGACTTTTGCGCAACCAGACCTCGTAATTGGAATCAAACTCTTCCATCAGTATTGTTTCAACACATTTGAAGTGTTGGAAGAAGATACGGGACAGTTGAAACAAGTTAGCTCCATCCGTGCGTCAATGTGTTTAATTGGACACAGTTTGTGTGTTACATTACGAAGCCTATAACTTGTGACTTTTTCGCAACCGGACCTCGTAATTGGACTCAAACTCTTCTATCACTATTGTTTCAACACATTTGAAGTGATGGAAGAAGATACGGGACAGTCGAAAGAAGTTAGCTCCATCCGTGTGTCAATGTGTTTAATTGGACTCAGTTTGTGTGTTATATTCCGAAGCCTTTAACTTGTAACTTTTTCGCAACCGGACCTTGTAATTAGACTTGAATTCTTCCATTACTATTGTTTCAACACATTTGAAGTGTTGGAACAAGATTTGGACAGTCGAAACAAGTTAGCTCCATCCGTGCGTCAATGTCTTTAATTGGACTCAGTTTGTGTGTTACATTCCGAAGCCTATAACTTGTGACTTTATCGCAACCGAACCTCGTAATTTTACTCAAACTCTTCCATTACAATTGTTTCAACACATTTGAAGAGTTGGAACAAGATTCGTGACAGTCGAAACAAGTTAGCTCCATCCGTGCGTCAACGTTTCTAATTGGACTCAGTTTGTGTGTTATTTTCCGAAGCCTATAACTTGTGACTTTTTCGCAACCGGACCTCGTAATTGGACTCGAACTCTTCCATTACTATTGTTTCAACAGATTTTAAGTCTTCGAACAAGATTTGGGATAGTCGAAACAAGTTAGTTCCATCCGTGCGTCAACGTCTCAAATTGGACTCAGTTTGTGTGTTACATTCCGAAGGCTATAACTTGTGACTTTTGCGCAACCACACCTCGTAATTGGACTCAAACTCTTCCATTACTATTTTTTCAACACGTTTGAAGTGTTGGAACAAGATTCATGACAGTCGAAACAAGTTAGCTCCATCCGTGCGTCAACGTCTCAAATTGGACTCAGTTTGTGTGTTTTATTCCGAAGCCTATAACTTGTGACTTTTTTCGCAACCGGACCTCGTAATTGGACTCGAACTCTTCCATTACTATTGTTTCAACAGATTTTCAGTGTTAGAACAAAATTTGGGATAGCAGAAACAAGTTACTTCCATCCGTGCGTCAACGTCTCAAATTGCACTCAGTTTGTGTGTTACATTCCGAAGCCTATAACTTGTGACTTTTGCGCAACCAGACCTCGTAATTGGACTCAAACTCTTCCATCACTATTGTTTCAACACATTTGAAGTGTTGGAACAAGATTCGGGACAGTCGAAACTAGTTAGCTCCATCCGTGCGTCAGTGTCTTTAAATGGACTTAGTTTGTGTGTTACATTACGAAGCCTATAACTTGTGACTTTTTCGCAACCGGACCTCGTAATTGGACTCAAACACTTCCATTACTATTTTTTCAACACATTTGAAGTGTTGGAACAAGATTCGTGACAGTCGAAACAAGTTAGCTCCATCCGTGCGTCAACGTCTCAAATTGGACTCAGTTTGTGTGTTATATTCCAAAGCCTATAACTTGTGACTTTTTTGCAACCGGACCTCGTAATTGGACTCAAACTCTTCCATCACTTTTGTTTCAGCACATATGAAGTGTTGGAACAAGATTCGTGACAGTCGAAACAAGTTAGCTCCATCCATGCGTCAACGTCTCAAATTGGACTCAGTTTGTGTCTTACATTCAGAAGCCTATAAATTGTGACTTTTTCGCAACCAGACCTCGTAATTGGACCCAAACTCTTCGATTACTATTGTTTCAATAGATTTTAAGTGTTCAAACAAGATTTGGGACAGTCGAAACAAGTTAGCTCCGTCCGTGCGTCAACGTCTAAAATTGGACTCTGTTTGTGTGTTACATTACGAAGCCTATATAACTTGTGACTTTTGCGCAACCAGACCTCGTAATTGGAATCAAACTCTTCCATTACTATTGTTTCAGCAGATTTTAAGTCTTCAAACAAGATTTGGGATAGTCGAAACAAGTTACTTCCATCCGTGCGTCAACGTCTAAAATTGGACTCAGTTTGTGTGTTACATTCCGAAGCCTATAACTTGTGACTTTTGCGCAACCAGACCTCGTAATTGGACTCAAACTCTTCCATTACTATTGTTTCAACAGATTTTAAGTGTTGGAACAAGATTTGGGACAGTCGAAACAAGTTAACTCCATCCGTGCGTCAACGTCTAAAATTGGACTCAGTTTGTGTGTTACATTCCGAAGCCTATAACTTGTGACTTTTGCATAACCAGACCTCGTAATTGGACTCAAACTCTTCCATTATTATTGTTTCAACAGATTTTAAGTGTTGGAACAAGATTTGGGATAGTCGAAACAAGTTAACTCCATCCGTGCGTCAACGTCTCAAATTGGACTCAGTTTGTGTGTTACATTCCGAAGCCTATAACTTGTGACTTTTGCGCAACCAGACCTCGTAATTGGAATCAAACTCTTCCATCACTATTGTTTCAACACATTTGAAGTGTTGGAAGAAGATACGGGATAGTTGAAACAAGTTAGCTCCATCCGTGCGTCAATGTGTTTAATTGGACACAGTTTGTGCGTTACATTACGAATCCTATAACTTGTGACTTTTTCCCAACCGGACCTCGTAATTAGACTCAAACTCTTCCATCACTATTGTTTCAACACATTTGAAGTGATGGAAGAAGATACGGGACAGTCGAAACAAGTTAGCTCCATCCGTGCGTCAATGTGTTTAATTGGACTCAGTTTGTGTGTTATATTCCGAAGCCTTTAACTTGTAACTTTTTCCCAACCGGACCTTGTAATTATAGTTGAATTCTTCCATTACTATTGTTTCAACACATTTTAAGTGTTGGAACAAGATTCGGACAGTCGAAACAAGTTAGCTCCATCCGTGCGTTAATGTCTTTAATTGGACTCAGTTTGTGTGTTACAATCCGAAGCCTATAACTTGTGACTTTATCGCAACCGAACCTCGTAATTTTACTCAAACTCTTCCATTACAATTGTTTCAACACATTTGAAGTGTTGGAACAAGATTCGGGACAGTCGAAACAAGTTAGCTCCATCCGTGCGTCAATGTCTTTAATTAGACTCAGTTTGTGTGTTACATTACGAAGCCTATAACTTGTGACTTTTTCGCAACCGGACCTCGTAATTGGACTCAAACTCTTCCATTACTATTTCTTCAACACGTTTGAAGTGTTGGAACAAGATTCGTGACAGTCGAAACAAGTTAGCTCCATCCGTGCGTCAACGACTCAAATTGGACTCAGTTTGTGTGTTATATTCCGAAGCCTATAACTTGTGACTTTTTCGCAACCGAACCTCGTAATTGGACTCGAATTATTCCATTACTATTGTTTCAACAGATTTTAAGTGTTAGAACAAGATTTGGGATAGCAGAAACAAGTCTCTTCCATCCGTGCGTCAACGTCTCAAATTGCACTCAGTTTGTGTGTTACATTCCGAAGCCTATAACTTGTGACTTTTGCGTAACCAGACCTCGTAATTGGACTCAAACTCTTCCATTATTATTGTTTCAACAGATTTTAAGTGTTGGAACAAGATTTGGGACAGTCGAAACAAGTTAACTCCATCCGTGCGTCAACGTATCAAATTGGACTCAGTTTGTGTGTTACATTCCGAAGCCTATAACTTGTGACTTTTGCGCAACCAGACCTCGTAATTGGAATCAAACTCTTCCATCACTATTGGTTCAACACATTTGAAGTGTTGGAAGAAGATACGGGACAGTTGAAACAAGTTAGCTCCATCCATGCGTCAATGTGTTTAATTCGACACAGTTTGTGTGTTACATTACGAAATCTATAACTTGTGACTTTTTCGCAACCGGACTTCGTAATTGGACTCAAACTCTTCCATCACTATTGTTTCAACACATTTGAAGTGATGGAAGAAGATACGGGACAGTCGAAACAAGTTAGCTCCATCCGTGTGTCAATGTGTTTAATTGGACCCAGTTTGTGTGTTATATTCCGAAGCCTTTAACTTGTAACTTTTTCGCAACCGGACCTTGTAATTAGACTTGAATTCTTCCATTACTATTGTTTCAACACATTTGAAGTGTTGGAACAAGATTCGGACAGTCGAAACAAGTTAGCTCCATCCGTGCGTCAATGTTTTTTAATTGGACTCAGTTTGTGTGTTACATTCCGAAGCCTATAACTTGTGACTTTATTGCAACCGAACCTCGTAATTTTACTCAAACTCTTCCATTACAATTGTTTCAACACATTTGAAGTGTTGGAACAAGATTCGTGACAGTCGAAACAAGTTAGCTCCATCCGTGCGTCAACGTTTCTAATTGGACTTAGTTTGTGTGTTACATTCCGAAGCCTATAACTTGTGACTTTATCCCAACCGAACCTCGTAATTTTACTCAAACTCTTCCATTACAATTCTTTCAACATATTTGAAATGTTGGAACAAGATTCGTGACAGTCGAAACAAGTTAGCTCCATCCGTGCGTCAACGTTTCTAATTGGACTCAGTTTGTGTGTTATATTCCGAAGCCTATAACTTGTGACTTTTTCGCAACCAGACCTCGTAATTGGAATCAAACTCTTCGATTACTATTGTTTCATCAGATGTTAAGTCTTCGAACAAGATTTGGGATAGTCGAAACAAGTTACTTCCATCCGTGCGTCAACGTCTCAAATTGGACTCAGTTTGTGTGTTACATTCCGAAGCCTATAACTTGTGACTTTTGCGTAACCAGCCTCGTAATTGGACTCAAACTCTTCCATTACTATTGTTTCAACAGATTTTAAGTGTTGGAACAAGATTTGGGACAGTCGAAACAAGTTAACTCCATCCGTGCGTCAACGTCTCAAATTGGACTCAGTTTGTGTGTTACATTCCGAAGCCTATAACTTGTGACTTTATCGCAATCGGACCTCGTAATTTTACTCAAACTCTTCCATTACAATTGTTTCAACACATTTGAAGTGTTGGAACAAGATTCGGGACAGTCGAAACAAGTTAGCTCCATCCGTGCGTCAACGTCTCAAATTGGACTCAGTTTGTGTGTTATATTCCGAAGCCTATAACTTGTGACTTTTTCGCAACCAGACCTCGTAATTGGAATCAAACTCTACCATCACTATTGTTTCAACACATTTGAAGTGTTGGAAGAAGATACAGGACAGTTGAAACAAGTTAGCTCCATCCGTGCGTCAATGTGTTTAATTGGACACAGTTTGTGTGTTACATTACGAAGCCTATAACTTGTGACTTTTTCGCAAACGGACCACGTAATTGGACTCAAACTCTTCCATCACTATTGTTTCAACACATTTGAAGTGATGAAAAAATATACGGGACAGTCGAAACAAGTTAGCTCCATCCGTGCGTCAATGTGTTTAATTGGACTCAGTTTGTGTGTTATATTCCGAAGCCTTTAACTTGTAACTTTTTCGCAACCGGACCTTGTAATTAGACTTGAATTCTTCCATTACTATTGTTTCAACACATTTGAAGTGTTGGAACAAGATTCGGACAGTCGAAACAAGTTAGCTCCATCCGTGCGTCAATGTCTTTAATTGGACTCAGTTTGTGTGTTACATTCCGAAGCCTATAACTTGTGACTTTATCGCAACCGAACCTCGTAATTTTACTCAAACTCTTCCATTACAATTGTTTCAACACATTTGAAGTGTTGGAACAAGATTCGTGACAGTCGAAACAAGTTACCTCCATCCGTGCGTCAACGTTTCTAATTGGACTCAGTTTGTGTGTTATATTCCGAAGCCTATAATTTGTGACTTTTTCGCAACCGGACCTCGTAATTGGACTCGAACTCTTCCATTACTATTGTTTCAACAGATTTTAAGTCTTCGAACAAGATTTGGGATAGTCGAAACAAGTTAGTTCCATCCGTGCGTCAACGTCTCAAATTGGACTCAGTTTGTGTGTTACATTCCGAAGCCTATAACTTGTGACTTTTGCGCAACCACACCTCGAAATTGGACTCAAACTCTTCCATTACTATTTTTTCAACACGTTTGAAGTGTTGGAACTAGATTCATGACAGTCGAAACAAGTTAGCTCCATCCGTGCGTCAATGTCTCAAATTGGACTCAGTTTGTGTGTTTTATTCCGAAGCCTATAACTTGTGACTTTTTCGCAACCGGACCTCGTAATTGGACTCAAACTCTTCCATCACTATTGTCTCAACACATATGAAGTGTTGGAACAACATTCGTGACAGTCGAAACAAGTTAGCTCCATCCATGCGTCAACGTCTCAAATTGGACTCAGTTTGTGTCTTACATTCCGAAGCCTATAAATTGTGACTTTTTCGCAACCAGACCTCGTAATTGGACTCAAACTCTTCCATTACTATTGTTTCAATAGATTTTAAGTGTTCAAACAAGATTTGGGACAGTCGAAACAAGTTAGCTCCATCCGTGCGTCAACGTCTAAAATTGGACTCTGTTTGTGTGTTACATTCCGAAGCCTATAACTTGTGACTTTTGCGCAACCAGACCTCGTAATTGGAATCAAACTCTTCCATTACTATTGTTTCAACAGATTTTAAGTCTTCGAACAAGATTTGGGATAGTCGAAACAAGTTACTTCCATCCGTGTGTCAACGTCTAAAATTGCACTCAGTTTGTGTGTTACATTCCGAAGCCTATAACTTGTGACTTTTGCGCAACCACACCTCGTAATTGGACTCAAACTCTTCCATTACTATTGTTTCAACAGATTTTAAGTGTTGGAACAAGATTTGGGACAGTCGAAACAAGTTAACTCCATCCGTGCGTCAACGTCTCAAATTGGACTCAGTTTGTGTGTTACATTCCGAAGCCTATAACTTGTGACTTTTGCGTAACCAGACCTCGTAATTGGACTCAAACTCTTCCATTACTATTGTTTCAACAGATTTTAAGTGTGGGAACAAGATTTGGGACAGTCGAAACAAGTTAACTCCATCCGTGCGTCAACGTATCAAATTGGACTCAGTATGTGTGTTACATTCCGAAGCCTATAACTTGTGACTTTTGCGCAACCACACCTCGTAATTGGACTCAAACTCTTCCATTACTATTGTTTCAACAGATTTTAAGTGTTGGAACAAGATTTGGGACAGTCGAAACAAGTTAACTCCATCCGTGCGTCAACGTCTCAAATTGGACTCAGTTTGTGTGTTACATTCCGAAGCCTATAACTTGTGACTTTTGCGTAACCAGACCTCGTAATTGGACTCAAACTCTTCCATTACTATTGTTTCAACAGATTTTAAGTGTGGGAACAAGATTTGGGACAGTCGAAACAAGTTAACTCCATCCGTGCGTCAACGTATCAAATTGGACTCAGTATGTGTGTTACATTCCGAAGCCTATAACTTGTGACTTTTGCGCAACCAGACCTCGTAATTGGAATCAAACTCTTCCATCAGTATTGTTTCAACACATTTGAAGTGTTGGAAGAAGATACGGGACAGTTGAAACAAGTTAGCTCCATCCGTGCGTCAATGTGTTTAATTGGACACAGTTTGTGTGTTACATTACGAAGCCTATAACTTGTGACTTTTTCGCAACCGGACCTCGTAATTGGACTCAAACTCTTCTATCACTATTGTTTCAACACATTTGAAGTGATGGAAGAAGATACGGGACAGTCGAAACAAGTTAGCTCCATCCGTGTGTCAATGTGTTTAATTGGACTCAGTTTGTGTGTTATATTCCGAAGCCTTTAACTTGTAACTTTTTCGCAACCGGACCTTGTAATTAGACTTGAATTCTTCCATTACTATTGTTTCAACACATTTGAAGTGTTGGAACAAGATTCGGACAGTCGAAACAAGTTAGCTCCATCCGTGCGTCAATGTCTTTAATTGGACTCAGTTTGTGTGTTACATTCCGAAGCCTATAACTTGTGACTTTATCGCAACCGAACCTCGTAATTTTACTCAAACTCTTCCATTACAATTGTTTCAACACATTTGAAGTGTTGGAACATGATTCGTGACAGTCGAAACAAGTTAGCTCCATCCGTGCGTCAACGTTTCTAATTGGACTCAGTTTGTGTGTTATATTCCGAAGCCTATAACTTGTGACTTTTTCGCAACCGGACCTCGTAATTGGACTCGAACTCTTCCATTACTATTGTTTCAACAGATTTTAAGTCTTCGAAGAAGATTTGGGATAGTCGAAACAAGTTAGTTCCATCCATGCGTCAACGTCTCAAATTGGACTCAGTTTGTGTGTTACATTCCGAAGGCTATAACTTGTGACTTTTGCGCAACCACACCTCGTAATTGGACTCAAACTCTTCCATTACTATTTTTTCAACACGTTTGAAGTGTTGGAACAAGATTCATGACAGTCGAAACAAGTTAGCTCCATCCGTGCGTCAACGTCTCAAATTGGACTCAGTTTGTGTGTTTTATTCCGAAGCCTATAACTTGTGACTTTTTTCGCAACCGGACCTCGTAATTGGACTCGAACTCTTCCATTACTATTGTTTCAACAGATTTTCAGTGTTAGAACAAAATTTGGGATAGCAGAAACAAGTTACTTCCATCCGTGCGTCAACGTCTCAAATTGCACTCAGTTTGTGTGTTACATTCCGAAGCCTATAACTTGTGACTTTTGCGCAACCAGACCTCGTAATTGGACTCAAACTCTTCCATCACTATTGTTTCAACACATTTGAAGTGTTGGAACAAGATTCGGGACAGTCAAAACTAGTTAGCTCCATCCGTGCGTCAGTGTCTTTAAATGGACTTAGTTTGTGTGTTACATTACGAAGCCTATAACTTGTGACTTTTTCGCAACCGGACCTCGTAATTGGACTCAAACTCTTCCATTACTATTTTTTCAACACGTTTGAAGTGTTGGAACAAGATTCGTGACAGTCGAAACAAGTTAGCTCCATCCGTGCGTCAACGTCTCAAATTGGACTCAGTTTGTGTGTTATATTCCGAAGCCTATAACTTGTGACTTTTTTGCAACCGGACCTCGTAATTGGACTCAAACTCTTCCATCACTTTTGTTTCAGCACATATGAAGTGTTGGAACAAGATTCGTGACAGTCGAAACAAGTTAGCTCCATCCATGCGTCAACGTCTCAAATTGGACTCAGTTTGTGTCTTACATTCCGAAGCCTATAAATTGTGACTTTTTCGCAACCAGACCTCGTAATTGGACCCAAACTCTTCGATTACTATTGTTTCAATAGATTTTAAGTGTTCAAACAAGATTTGGGACAGTCGAAACAAGTTAGCTCCGTCCGTGCGTCAACGTCTAAAATTGGACTCTGTTTGTGTGTTACATTCCGAAGCCTATAACTTGTGACTTTTGCGCAACCAGACCTCGTAATTGGAATCAAACTCTTCCATTACTATTGTTTCAGCAGATTTTAAGTCTTCGAACAAGATTTGGGATAGTCGAAACAAGTTACTTCCATCCGTGCGTCAACGTCTAAAATTGGACTCAGTTTGTGTGTTACATTCCGAAGCCTATAACTTGTGACTTTTGCGCAACCAGACATCGTAATTGGACTCAAACTCTTCCATTACTATTGTTTCAACAGATTTTAAGTGTTAGAACAAGATTTGGGACAGTCGAAACAAGTTAACTCCATCCGTGCGTCAACGTCTCAAATTGGACTCAGTTTGTGTGTTACATTCCGAAGCCTCTAACTTGTGACTTTTGCGTAACCAGACCTCGTAATTAGACTCAAACTCTTCCATTATTATTGTTTCAACAGATTTTAAGTGTTGGAACAAGATTTGGGATAGTCGAAACAAGTTAACTCCATCCGTGCGTCAACGTCTCAAATTGGACTCAGTTTGTGTGTTACATTCCGAAGCCTATAACTTGTGACTTTTGCGCAACCAGACCTCGTAATTGGAATCAAACTCTTCCATCACTATTGTTTCAACACATTTGAAGTGTTGGAAGAAGATACGGGATAGTTGAAACAAGTTAGCTCCATCCGTGCGTCAATGTGTTTAATTGGACACAGTTTGTGCGTTACATTACGAATCCTATAACTTGTGACTTTTTCCCAACCGGACCTCGTAATTAGACTCAAACTCTTCCATCACTATTGTTTCAATACATTTGAAGTGATGGAAGAAGATACGGGACAGTCGAAATAAGTTAGCTCCATCCGTGCGTCAATGTGTTTAATTGGACTCAGTTTGTGTGTTATATTCCGAAGCCTTTAACTTGTAACTTTTTCCCAACCGGACCTTGTAATTATAGTTGAATTCTTCCATTACTATTGTTTCAACACATTTTAAGTGTTGGAACAAGATTCGGACAGTCGAAACAAGTTAGCTCCATCCGTGCGTTAATGTCTTTAATTGGACTCAGTTTGTGTGTTACAATCCGAAGCCTATAACTTGTGACTTTATCGCAACCGAACCTCGTAATTTTACTCAAATTCTTCCATTACAATTGTTTCAACACATTTGAAGTGTTGGAACAAGATTCGGGACAGTCGAAACAAGTTAGCTCCATCCGTGCGTCAATGTCTTTAATTAGACTCAGTTTGTGTGTTACATTACGAAGCCTATAACTTGTGACTTTTTCGCAACCGGACCTCGTAATTGGACTCAAACTCTTCCATTACTATTTCTTCAACACGTTTGAAGTGTTGGAACAAGATTCGTGACAGTCGAAACAAGTTAGCTCCATCCGTGCGTCAACGACTCAAATTGGACTCAGTTTGTGTGTTATATTCCGAAGCCTATAACTTGTGACTTTTTCGCAACCGAACCTCGTAATTGGACTCGAATTATTCCATTACTATTGTTTCAACAGATTTTAAGTGTTAGAACAAGATTTGGGATAGCAGAAACAAGTCTCTTCCATCCGTGCGTCAACGTCTCAAATTGCACTCAGTTTGTGTGTTACATTCCGAAGCCTATAACTTGTGACTTTTGCGTAACCAGACCTCGTAATTGGACTCAAACTCTTCCATTATTATTGTTTCAACAGATTTTAAGTGTTGGAACAAGATTTGGGACAGTCGAAACAAGTTAACTCCATCCGTGCGTCAACGTATCAAATTGAACTCAGTTTGTGTGTTACATTCCGAAGCCAATAACTTGTGACTTTTGCGCAACCAGACCTCGTAATTGGAATCAAACTCTTCCATCACTATTGGTTCAACACATTTGAAGTGTTGGAAGAAGATACGGGACAGTTGAAACAAGTTAGCTCCATCCATGCGTCAATGTGTTTAATTGGACACAGTTTGTGTGTTACATTACGAAATCTATAACTTGTGACTTTTTCGCAACCGGACTTCGTAATTGGACTCAAACTCTTCCATCACTATTGTTTCAACACATTTGAAGTGATGGAAGAAGATACGGGACAGTCGAAACAAGTTAGCTCCATCCGTGTGTCAATGTGTTTAATTGGACCCAGTTTGTGTGTTATATTCCGAAGCCTTTAACTTGTAACTTTTTCGCAACCGGACCTTGTAATTAGACTTGAATTCTTCCATTACTATTGTTTCAACACATTTGAAGTGTTGGAACAAGATTCGGACAGTCGAAACAAGTTAGCTCCATCCGTGCGTCAATGTCTTTAATTGGACTCAGTTTGTGTGTTACATTCCGAAGCCTATAACTTGTGACTTTATTGCAACCGAACCTCGTAATTTTACTCAAACTCATCCATTACAATTGTTTCAACACATTTGAAGTGTTGGAACAAGATTCGTGACAGTCGAAACAAGTTAGCTCCATCCGTGCGTCAACGTTTCTAATTGGACTCAGTTTGTGTGTTACATTCCGAAGCCTATAACTTGTGACTTTATCGCAACCGAACCTCGTAATTTTACTCAAACTCTTCCATTACAATTCTTTCAACATATTTGAAATGTTGGAACAAGATTCGTGACAGTCGAAACAAGTTAGCTCCATCCGTGCGTCAACGTTTCTAATTGGACTCAGTTTGTGTGTTATATTCCGAAGCCTATAACTTGTGACTTTTTCGCAACCAGACCTCGTAATTGGAATCAAACTCTTCGATTACTATTGTTTCATCAGATGTTAAGTCTTCGAACAAGATTTGGGATAGTCGAAACAAGTTACTTCCATCCGTGCGTCAACGTCTCAAATTGGACTCAGTTTGTGTGTTACATTCCGAAGCCTATAACTTGTGACTTTTGCGTAACCAGCCTCGTAATTGGACTCAAACTCTTCCATTACTATTGTTTCAACAGATTTTAAGTGTTGGAACAAGATTTGGGACAGTCGAAACAAGTTAACTCCATCCGTGCGTCAACGTCTCAAATTGGACTCAGTTTGTGTGTTACATTCCGAAGCCTATAACTTGTGACTTTATCGCAACCGGACCTCGTAATTTTACTCAAACTCTTCCATTACAATTGTTTCAACACATTTGAAGTGTTGGAACAAGATTCGGGACAGTCGAAACAAGTTAGCTCCATCCGTGCGTCAACGTCTCAAATTGGACTCAGTTTGTGTGTTATATTCCGAAGCCTATAACTTGTGACTTTTTCGCAACCAGACCTCGTAATTGGAATCAAACTCTACCATCACTATTGTTTCAACACATTTGAAGTGTTGGAAGAAGATACAGGACAGTTGAAACAAGTTAGCTCCATCCGTGCGTCAATGTGTTTAATTGGACACAGTTTGTGTGTTACATTACGAAGCCTATAACTTGTGACTTTTTCGCAAACGGACCACGTAATTGGACTCAAACTCTTCCATCACTATTGTTTCAACACATTTGAAGTGATGAAAAAATATACGGGACAGTCGAAACAAGTTAGCTCCATCCGTGCGTCAATGTGTTTAATTGGACTCAGTTTGTGTGTTATATTCCGAAGCCTTTAAGTTGTAACTTTTTCGCAACCGGACCTTGTAATTAGACTTGAATTCTTCCATTACTATTGTTTCAACACATTTGAAGTGTTGGAACAAGATTCGGACAGTCGAAACAAGTTAGCTCCATCCGTGCGTCAATGTCTTTAATTGGACTCAGTTTGTGTGTTACATTCCGAAGCCTATAACTTGTGACTTTATCGCAACCGAACCTCGTAATTTTACTCAAACTCTTCCATTACAATTGTTTCAACACATTTGAAGTGTTGGAACATGATTCGTGACAGTCGAAACAAGTTAGCTCCATCCGTGCGTCAACGTTTCTAATTGGACTCAGTTTGTGTGTTATATTCCGAAGCCTATAATTTGTGACTTTTTCGCAACCGGACCTCATAATTGGACTCGAACTCTTCCATTACTGTTGTTTCAACAGATTTTAAGTCTTCGAACAAGATTTGGGATAGTCGAAACAAGTTAGTTCCATCCGTGCGTCAACGTCTCAAATTGGACTCAGTTTGTGTGTTACATTCCGAAGCCTATAACTTGTGACTTTTGCGCAACCACACCTCGAAATTGGACTCAAACTCTTCCATTACTATTTTTTCAACACGTTTGAAGTGTTGGAACTAGATTCATGACAGTCGAAACAAGTTAGCTCCATCCGTGCGTCAACGTCTCAAATTGGACTCAGTTTGTGTGTTTTATTCCGAAGCCTATAACTTGTGACTTTTTCGCAACCGGACCTCGTAATTGGACTCAAACTCTTCCATCACTATTGTCTCAACACATATGAAGTGTTGGAACAACATTCGTGACAGTCGAAACAAGTTAGCTCCATCCATGCGTCAACGTCTCAAATTGGACTCAGTTTGTGTCTTACATTCCGAAGCCTATAAATTGTGACTTTTTCGCAACCAGACCTCGTAATTGGACTCAAACTCTTCCATTACTATTGTTTCAATAGATTTTAAGTGTTCAAACAAGATTTGGGACAGTCGAAACAAGTTAGCTCCATCCGTGCGTCAACGTCTAAAATTGGACTCTGTTTGTGTGTTACATTCCGAAGCCTATAACTTGTGACTTTTGCGCAACCAGACCTCGTAATTGGAATCAAACTCTTCCATTACTATTGTTTCAACAGATTTAAAGTCTTCGAACAAGATTTGGGATAGTCGAAACAAGTTACTTCCATCCGTGTGTCAACGTCTAAAATTGGACTCAGTTTGTGTCTTACATTCCGAAGCCTATAACTTGTGACTTTTGCGCAACCACACCTCGTAATTGGACTCAAACTCTTCCATTACTATTGTTTCAACAGATTTTAAGTGTTGGAACAAGATTTGGGACAGTCGAAACAAGTTAACTCCATCCGTGCGTCAACGTCTCAAATTGGACTCAGTTTGTGTGTTACATTCCGAAGCCTATAACTTGTGACTTTTGCGTAACCAGACCTCGTAATTGGACTCAAACTCTTCCATTACTATTGTTTCAACAGATTTTAAGTGTTGGAACAAGATTTGGGACAGTCGAAACCAGTTAACTCCATCCGTGCGTCAACGTCTCAAATTGGACTCAGTTTGTGTGTTACATTCCGAAGCCTATAACTTGTGACTTTTGCGCAGCCAGACCTCGTAATTGGAATCAAACTCTTCCATCACTATTGTTTCAACACATTTGAAGTGTTGGAAGAAGATACGGGACAGTTGAAACAAGTTAGCTCCATCCGTGCGTCAATGTGTTTAATTGGACACAGTTTGTGCGTTACATTACGAATCCTATAACTTGTGACTTTTTCGCAACCGGACCTCGTAATTGGACTCAAACTCTTACATCACTATTGTTTCAACACATTTGAAGTGATGGAAGAAAATACGGGACAGTCGAAACAAGTTAGCTCCATCCGTGTGTCAATGTGTTTAATTGGACCCAGTTTGTGTGTTATATTCCGAAGCCTTTAACTTGTAACTTTTTCGCAACCGGACCTTGTAATTAGACTTGAATTCTTCCATTACTATTGTTTCAACACATTTGAAGTGATGGAAGAAGATACGGGACAGTCGAAACAAGTTAGCTCCATCCGTGCGTCAATGTGTTTAATTGGACTCAGTTTGTGTGTTATATTCCGAAGCCTTTAACTTGTAACTTTTTCGCAACCGGACCTTGTAATTAGACTTGAATTCTTCCATTACTATTGTTTCAACACATTTGAAGTGTTGGAAGAAGATTCGGACAGTCGAAACAAGTTAGCTCCATCCGTGCGTCAATGTCTTTAATTGGACTCAGTTTGTGTGTTACATTCCGAAGCCTATAACTTGTGACTTTATCGCAACCGAACCTCGTAATTTTACTCAAACTCTTCCATTACAATTGTTTCAACACATTTGAAGTGTTGGAACAAGATTCGGGACAGTCGAAACAAGTTAGCTCCATCCGTGCGTCAATGTCTTTAATTAGACTCAGTTTGTGTGTTACATTACGAAGCCTATAACTTGTGACTTTTTCGGAACCGGACCTCCTAATTGGACTCGAACTCTTCCATTACTATTGTTTCAACACATTTGAAGTGTTGGAACAAGATTCGTGACAGTCGAAACAAGTTAGCTCCATCCGTGCGTCAACGTTTCTAATTGGACTCAGTTTGTATGTTATATTCTGAAGCCTATAACTTGTGACTTTTTCGCAACCGGACCTCGTAATTGGACTCGAACTCTTCCATTACTATTGTTTCAACAGATTTTAAGTGTTTGAACAAGATTTGGGATAGCAGAAACAAGTTACTTCCATCCGTGCGTCAACGTCTCAAATTGCACTCAGTTTGTGTGTTACATTCCGAAGCCTATAACTTGTGACTTTATCGCAACCGAACCTCGTAATTTTACTCAAACTCTTCCATTACAATTGTTTCAACACATTTGAAGTGTTGGAACAAGATTCGGGACAGTCGAAACAAGTTAGCTCCATCCGTGCGTCAATGTCTTTAATTGGACTCAGTTTGTGGGTTACATTACGAAGCCTATAACTTGTGACTTTTTCGCAACCGGACCTCGTAATAGGACTCGAACTCTTCCATTACTATTGTTTCAACACATTTGAAGTGTTGGAACAAGATTCGGACAGTCGAAACAAGTTAGCTCCATCCGTGCGTCAATGCCTTTAATTGGACTCAGTTTGTGTGCGACATTCCGAAGCCTATAACTTGTGACTTTATCGCAACCGAACCTCGTAATTTTACTCAAACTCTTCCATTACAATTGTTTCAACACATTTGAAGTGTTGGAACATGTAATACCCTGAACTTTCGTTCTAGGGTATTATGGTAAATTCACCTAAGAATGGAAACCTAAACCTTTTTCAGACTTCTATTATTGTTTTTATGGTTTAATATCATTGTTGAGTATGTATATTTAATTTGGTTTCACTCTGACAACTTTGAAAAACCTGCTATTTTTGAAACTCGCTATTTAGGGCTAAATTTCTTACTAAAAATAATGAATCATAACTTGAAGGGGACTTTTTCTTTCCCCAGCTAACAATCTAGAACTTTTATAAAAAAATTATTTTGTGGGCCCGAGACACCAAAAATATTCTTATTTTAACCTTCTCAACTTATCCGAGAAATTTTGAACATTTTCTGAGACATGAAAACTCTAGTCGAAGATTTTAGGAGATTTTGACAAAAATAGTATTTTTGTAATTTTTGAACTTCCTACCATTCGCATATTTTTTAAAAATAATACTTAATTATATTTTATTTATTTAATAGGCATGTGGGACCCGCGAATCACTTTCGGGTCATTCCGATGTCATTTGACACTTTTCTAGGGTTTTGAACGTTTTTATGATTTGTGTGTGTGACATGTGTCAATACCTTATTGTATGAACTTTTAAATTATATAATATAGTTTGATTGAATTAATTAATAATTATTTGTGTTATGATTGTTGGGTGGGCCCTTATGGCCAATCTAGAAGTCTTTTGGGCTTAATAATATTCTTAAATGAAGCCTATTGATGTATATGGGCCTTGGGCCCATTCTTAACTCATTAATAGTGTAAAATATAAGTTTTTGAGGGTTGAAAAAGTCATCCCTTTGATAGTTACGAATTTCAACAAAATAGAAACCCTAATCCTTCCCTAAACCTATTTATTAAAAACCCTAAAGCTTTAGAAGCTTTCACAAACCCAACTCCATCGAAGAATAGAGCAAGCTCCATTAAACCTTCATCCGGGCACCGATCGCACTCGAGCAAGAAGGGAGAATTGACGGGGACTCCGATTTGAAGAACATACTCCGAGGAGAGGACGATCCGACGACTTTTAAATTTAAAGAAACTTTTGATTTTCATTAAAGTTCAAGAAACCTTGAGGTAAGTGCGCTTGATCCATCCTATACTTGTTTTTCTTCAAGATTTGTTTTTTTTTCATTAGATAATGGTTGATACTCATTATAAATTAATTTTAATAATATTTACTTTATTCTTATTGGGTTGATCTTTGTTTTGGGCCACCATGATGGGTTTGGCCATGGTCTATTTTGTACCTATAACGGATGACTATGTTCTTATCATTTTTGTTGTACTTTTACGATTTAAATATTTTTATATTATTTTTTTTCTAAATACCTCTTTGAATCTATTTTCCAAAACCGTTTAGTTTGTATTTTTTTGATTTTTATTGATTAAGTTATGAATTTTCTAAGTTGTATGACTTTACCAAAAAACCCAGAATTTCAGATTTTACACGGTCTGATTCACTTGGGATTTCGATCTATATTTTTAACCTAAATATTTTTCTAATTATTTTTCATGGATACCTCTATCAATCTAGTTTCTAGAACCTTTGAGTTTATATTTTTCTGATTTGTATTGGTTAAGTTATGATTTTTCAAACGTGCTGGACTTTTCTGTAAAACCCAGAATTTCAGATTTTACACGGTCCACTTCACTTGAGATTTCGATCTATATTTTTAACCTAAATATTTTTTTAATTATTTTTTATAGATACCTCTATCAATTTAGTTTCTAGAACCTTTAAGTTTGTATTTTTCTGATTTGTATTGATTAAGTTATGATTTTTTAAATGTGCTAGACTTTTCTGTAAAACCCAGAATCCCAGATTCTGTCCGACCCACTTCATTAAGGGTTTCGACCCATATTTTGAATCTAAATATTTTTCTATTTCTTTTTTCTAAATACCTCCTTAAATCTAGTTTCTATAACGTTTGAGTTTGTATTTTTCTGATTTGTATTGATTAAGTTATGATTTTTCAAATGTGCGGGACTTTTCTATATCCCGAATTCTGTCCGGCCCAATTAATTAAGAGTTTTGACCTATATTTTGAATCTGAATATTTTTCTATTTATTTTTCTTAAAAACCTCTATGAATCTAGTTTTTAAATCCATTGAGTTTATATTTTTTTAATTCATATTTATTTAGTTATGATTTTTATAATACAGTACATTTTTTTTGTAAAAACCTATTAATTGTTCGTGGTTCGGTCATGATTACTAACTATTAAGGTTTTAACCTTGTTGTTTGACTAAACCCTAGATGGTTTGACCTATACCTGTATGTATGGGGATCCCACCCATGTGTCTTGGATCTCTCATAGGGTTCGGCCAAGTGTCTTGGATCCCTCTTTAGGGTTCGACCTTGTGTCATGGATCCCTCATAGAGTTCGGCAATGGCGTGTTGGATTCTCTTGCGATTTTCACTTATATTATTCATCGATGTTGATTGTGATATTTGATCATATCTTATTGACTATTATACCTAGATGGTTCGACCTATACTCGTATGCATGGGGATCCCACCCATGTGTCTTGGATCCCTCATAGGGTTCGGCCAAGTGTCTTGGATCCCTCTTTAGGGTTCGACCTTGTGTCATGGATCCCTCATAGGGTTCGGCAATGGTGTGTTGGATTATCTCATGATTTCTACTTATATTGTTCATCCGTGTTGATCGCGACCTTCGGTGATTGTTACATGGTATTCATGGTTAACCATAATTCGTTCTTATGTTATCACTTTTGATGATCATGTTTCATTTTGTATTCTTATTTAAATGTTAAATACATGTGTGCTTATGCCATGTAGCCTTGTACTATCTTGTTGTCATACCATGATCATCACGTCATTTCATATAAGGGGTGCATAAGGGAACGGGGTTGAAGTATATTATATACGTTATATTGGTTTTATCAATTAATCAGGGTTCGGTACCCTAGGGTGAAAGGCCCCAGACGTTATTATATCCTGCAGATGGGTCAATGAGACCGCTCCCAGTGCGGGAAGGAGATGGAGACCCTATGTGGTTATGGGTACTAGTTGCATTGGCATCCCTTACTCATCTGCATTCATCATCATATTCATGCCATCCTTATTATACGATTGAGATGCATACCTTGATTAGAAAAACTTGTATAGTATGATATCATACCATGCACACTGTTGTATTACTGGGCCTCGGCTCACGGTGCTACACCGATACCATTTTCAGATTTTGAGGAGCCGGGTACGTGAGATGATTTTGAGACGAAAGACTCCGGTGCATTCGAGGAGATCGGCGAGGATTTGGGAGTCGATCCCATACTTTAGAAAGTTGTATTTGATTATTTTATAACATTATTTATTTATTTTCACGGGCATGTAAGCCTTTGATTGAGAGCATGTTCTCACTTCCATCTCTCCACATTTAGTTGATTGATTGAATTATTTGAATTATGAATTAATTGAATTATTTGTTTCCTACATCTAGACTCTTTCTTTTACTTAGTCGGTTTTCGAATGAACCTTAGTAGTCTAATTGACCTAATTGGACCACTAGGGGACATTCATGGATCACCTCTGGGTTCGGGTACGGGTCGATCCATGGATTTTCGGGTCGTATCTGGGTATCCGGATTCGGGGCGTGACAGAACAAGATTCGTGACAGTCGAAACAAGTTAGCTCCATCCGTGCGTCAACGTTTCTAATTGGACTCAGTTTGTGTGTTATATTCCGAAGCCTATAACTTGTGACTTTTTCGCAACCGGACCTCGTAATTGGACTCGAACTCTTCCATTACTATTGTTTCAACAGATTTTAAGTCTTCGAACAAGATTTGGGATAGTCGAAACAAGTTATTTCCATCCGTGCGTCAACGTCTCAAATTGGACTCAGTTTGTGTGTTACATTCCGAAGCCTATAACTTGTGACTTTTGCGCAACCACACCTCGTAATTGGACTCAAACTCTTCCATTACTATTGTTTCAACACATTTGAAGTGTTGGAACAAGATTCGGACAGTCGAAACAAGTTAGCTCCATCCGTGCGTCAATGTCTTTAATTGGGCTCAGTTTTTGTGTTACATTCCGAAGCCTATAACTTGTGACTTTATCGCAACCGAACCTCGTAATTTTACTCAAACTCTTCCATTACAATTGTTTCAACACATTTGAAGTGTTGGAACAAGATTCGTGACAGTCGAAACAAGTTAGCTCCATCCGTGCGTCAACATTTCTAATTGGACTCAGTTTGTGTGTTATATTCCGAAGCCTATAACTTGTGACTTTTTCGCAACCGGACCTCGTAATTGGACTCAAACTCTTCCATTACTATTGTTTCAATAGATTTTAAGTGTTCAAACAAGATTTGGGACAGTCGAAACAAGTTAGCTCCATCCGTGCGTCAACGTCTAAAATTGGACTCTGTTTGTGTGTTACATTTCGAAGCCTATAACTTGTGACTTTTGCGCAACCAGACCTCGTAATTGGAATCAAACTCTTCCATTACTATTGTTTCAACAGATTTTAAGTCTTCGAACAAGATTTGGGATAGTCGAAACAAGTTACTTCCATCCGTGCGTCAACGTCTAAAATTGGACTCAGTTTGTGTGTTACATTCCGAAGCCTATAACTTGTGACTTTTGCGCAACCACACCTCGTAATTGGACTCAAACTCTTCCATTACTATTGTTTCAACAGATTTTAAGTGTTGGAACAAGATTTGGGACAGTCGAAACAAGTTAACTCCATCCGTGCGTCAACGTCTTTAATTGGACTCAGTTTGTGTGTTACATTCCGAAGCCTATAACTTGTGACTTTATCGCAACCGAACCTCGTAATTTTACTCAAACTCTTCCATTACAATTGTTTCAACACATTTGAAGTGTTGGAACAAGATTCGGGACAGTCGAAACAAGTTAGCTCCATCCGTGCGTCAATGTCTTTAATTAGACTCAGTTTGTGTGTTACATTACGAAGCCTATAACTTGTGACTTTTTCGCAACCGGCCCTCATAATTGGACTCGAACTCTTCCATTACTATTGTTTCAACACATTTGAAGTGTTGAAACAAGATTCGTGACAGTCGAAACAAGTTAGCTCCATCCGTGCGTCAACGTTTCTAATTGGACTCAGTTTGTATGTTATATTCCGAAGCCTATAACTTGTGACTTTTTCGCTACCGGACCTCGTAATTGGACTCGAACTCTTCCATTACTATTGTTTCAACAGATTTTAAGTGTTAGAACAAGATTTGGGATAGCAGAAACAAGTTACTTCCATCCGTGCGTCAACGTCTCAAATTGCACTCAGTTTGTGTGTTACATTCCGAAGCCTATAACTTGTGACTTTTGCGCAACCAGACCTCGTAATTGGACTCAAACTCTTCCATCACTATTGTTTCAACACGATTCGGGACAGTCGAAACTAGTTAGCTCCATCCATGCGTCAATGTCTTTAAATGGACTTAGTTTGTGTGTTACATTACGAAGCCTATAACTTGTGACTTTTTCGCAACCGGACCTCGTAATTGGACTCAAACTCTTCCATCACTATTGTTTCAACACATATGAAGTGTTGGAACAAGATTCGTGACAGTCAAAACAAGTTAGCTCCATCCATGCGTCAACGTCTCAAATTGGACTCAGTTTGTGTCTTACATTCCGAAGCCTATAAATTGTGACTTTTTCGCAACCAGACCTCGTAATTGGACTCAAACTCTTCCATTACTATTGTTTCAATAGATTTTAAGTGTTCAAACAAGATTTGGGACAGTCGAAACAAGTTAGCTCCATCCGTGCGTCAACGTCTCAAATTGGACTCTGTTTGTGTGTTACATTCCGAAGCCTATAACTTGTGACTTTTGCACAACCAGACCTCGTAATTGGAATCAAACTCTTCCATTACTATTGTTTCAACAGATTTTAAGTCTTCGAACAAGATTTGGGATAGTCGAAACAAGTTACTTCCATCCGTGCGTCAACGTCTAAAATTGGACTCAGTTTGTGTGTTACATTCCGAAGCCTATAACTTGTGACTTTATCGCAACCGGACCTCGTAATTTTACTCAAACTCTTCCATTACAATTGTTTCAACACATTTGAAGTGTTGGAACAAGATTCGGGACAGTCGAAACAAGTTAGCTCCATCCGTGCGTCAACGTCTCAAATTGGACTCAGTTTGTGTGTTACATTCCGAAGCCTATAACTTGTGACTTTTGCGCAACCGGCCCTCATAATTGGAATCAAACTCTTCCATCACTATTGTTTCAACACATTTGAAGTGTTGGAAGAAGATACGGGACAGTTGAAACAAGTTAGCTCCATCCATGCGTCAATGTGTTTAATTGGACACAGTTTGTGCGTTACATTACGAATCCTATAACTTGTGACTTTTTCGCAACCGGACCTCGTAATTGGACTCAAACTCTTCCATCACTATTGTTTCAACACATTTGAAGTGATGGAAGAAGATACGGGACAGTCGAAACAAGTTAGCTCCATCCGTGCGTCAATGTGTTTAATTGGACTCAGTTTGTGTGTTATATTCCGAAGCCTTTAACTTATAACTTTTTCGCAACCGGACCTTGTAATTAGACTTGAATTCTTCCATTACTATTGTTTCAACACATTTGAAGTGTTGGAACAAGATTCGGACAGTCGAAACAAGTTAGCTCCATCCGTGCGTCAATGTCTTTAATTGGACTCAGTTTGTGTGTTACATTACGAAGCCTATAACTTGTGACTTTTTCGCAACCGGACCACGTAATTGGACTCAAACTCTTCCATCACTATTGTTTCAACACATTTGAAGTGATGGAAGAAGATACGGGACAGTCGAAACAAGTTAGCTCCATCCGTGCGTCAATGTGTTTAATTGGACTCAGTTTGTGTGTTATATTCCGAAGCCTTTAACTTGTAACTTTTTCGCAACCGGACCTTGTAATTAGACTTGAATTCTTCCATTACTATTGTTTCAACACATTTGAAGTGTTGGAACAAGATTCGGACAGTCGAAACAAGTTAGCTCCATCCGTGCATCAATGTCTTTAATTGGACTCAGTTTGTGTGCTACATTCCGAAGCCTATAACTTGTGACTTTATCGCAACCGAACCTCGTAATTTTACTCAAACTCTTCCATTACAATTGTTTCAACACATTTGAAGTGTTGGAACAAGATTCGGGACAGTCGAAACAAGTTAGCTCCATCCGTGCGTCAATGTCTTTAATTAGACTCAGTTTGTGTGTTACATTACGAAGCCTATAACTTGTGACTTTTTCGCAACCGGACCTCATAATTGGACTCAAACTCTTCCATCACTATTGTTTCAACACATATGAAGTGTTGGAACAAGATTCGTGACAGTCGAAACAAGTTAGCTCCATCCATGCGTCAACGTCTCAAATTGGACTCAGTTTGTGTCTTACATTCCGAAGCCTATAAATTGTGACTTTTTCCAAACCAGACCTCGTAATTGGACTCAAACTCTTCCATTACTATTGTTTCAATAGATTTTAAGTGTTCAAACAAGATTTGGGACAGTCGAAACAAGTTAGCTCCATCCGTGCGTCAACGTCTCAAATTGGACTCTGTTTGTGTGTTATATTCCGAAGCCTATAACTTGTGACTTTTTCGCAACCGGACCTCGTAATTGGACTCAAACTCTTCCATCACTATTGTTTCAGCACATATGAAGTGTTGGAACAAGATTCGTGACAGTCGAAACAAGTTAGCTCCATCCATGCGTCAACGTCTCAAATTGGACTCAGTTTGTGTCTTACATTCCGAAGCCTATAAATTGTGACTTTTTCGCAACCAGACCTCGTAATTGGACTCAAACTCTTCCATTACTATTGTTTCAATAGATTTTAAGTGTTGGAACAAGATTTGGGACAGTCGAAACAAGTTAACTCCATCCGTGCGTCAACGTCTCAAATTGGACTCAGTTTGTGTGTTACATTCCGAAGCCTATAACTTGTGACATTTGCGTAACCAGACCTCGTAATTTGACTCAAACTCTTCCATTACTATTGTTTCAACAGATTTTAAGTGTTGGAACAAGATTTGGGACAGTCGAAACAAGTTAACTCCATCCGTGCGTCAACGTCTCAAATTGGACTCAGTTTGTGTGTTACATTCCGAAGCCTATAACTTGTGACTTTTGCGTAACCAGCCTCGTAATTGGACTCAAACTCTTCCATTACTATTGTTTCAATAGATTTTAAGTGTTCAAACAAGATTTGGGACAGTCGAAACAAGTTAGCTCCATCCGTGCGTCAACGTCTCAAAATGGACTCTGTTTGTGTGTTACATTCCGAAGCCTATAACTTGTGACTTTTGCGCAACCAGACCTCGTAATTGGAATCAAACTCTTCCATTACTATTGTTTCAACAGATGTTAAGTCTTCGAACAAGATTTGGGATAGTCGAAACAAGTTACTTCCATCCGTGCGTCAACGTCTCAAATTGGACTCAGTTTGTGTGTTACATTCCGAAGCCTATAACTTGTGACTTTTGCGCAACCACACCTCGTAATTGGACTCAAACTCTTCCATTACTATTGTTTCAACAGATTTTAAGTGTAGGAACAAGATTTGGGACAGTCGAAACAAGTTAACTCCATCCGTGCGTCAACGTCTCAAATTGGACTCAGTTTGTGTGTTACATTCCGAAGCCTATAACTTGTGACTTTATCGCAACCGGACCTCGTAATTTTACTCAAACTCTTCCATTACTATTGTTTCAACAGATTTTAAGTGTTGGAACAAGATTTGGGACAGTCGAAACAAGTTAACTCCATCCGTGCGTCAACGTCTCAAATTGGACTCAGTTTGTGTGTTACATTCCGAAGCCTATAACTTGTGACTTTTGCGTAACCAGCCTCGTAATTGGACTCAAACTCTTCCATTACTATTGTTTCAATAGATTTTAAGTGTTCAAACAAGATTTGGGACAGTCGAAACAAGTTAGCTCCATCGGTGCGTCAACGTCTCAAAATGGACTCTGTTTGTGTGTTACATTCCGAAGCCTATAACTTGTGACTTTTGCGCAACCAGACCTCGTAATTGGAATCAAACTCTTCCATTACTATTGTTTCAACAGATGTTAAGTCTTCGAACAAGATTTGGGATAGTCGAAACAAGTTACTTCCATCCGTGCGTCAACGTCTCAAATTGGACTCAGTTTGTGTGTTACATTCCGAAGCCTATAACTTGTGACTTTTGCGCAACCACACCTCGTAATTGGACTCAAACTCTTCCATTACTATTGTTTCAACAGATTTTAAGTGTTGGAACAAGATTTGGGACAGTCGAAACAAGTTTACTCCATCCGTGCGTCAACGTCTCAAATTGGACTCAGTTTGTGTGTTACATTCCGAAGCCTATAACTTGTGACTTTATCGCAACCGGACCTCGTAATTTTACTCAAACTCTTCCATTACAATTGTTTCAACACATTTGAAGTGTTGGAACAAGATTCGGGACAGTCGAAACAAGTTAGCTCCATCCGTGCGTCAACGTCTCAAATTGGACTCAGTTTGTGTGTTATATTCCGAAGCCTATAACTTGTGACTTTTTCGCAACCAGACCTCGTAATTGGAATCAAACTCTTCCATCACTATTGTTTCAACACATTTGAAGTGTTGGAAGAAGATACGGGACAGTTGAAACAAGTTAGCTCCATCCGTGCGTCAATGTGTTTAATTGGACACAGTTTGTGTGTTACATTACGAAGCCTATAACTTGTGACTTTTTCGCAACCGGACCACGTAATTGGACTCAAACTCTTCCATCACTATTGTTTCAACACATTTGAAGTGATGGAAGAAGGTACGGGACAGTCGAAACAAGTTAGCTCCATCCGTGCGTCAATGTGTTTAATTGGACTCAGTTTGTGTGTTATATTCCGAAGCCTTTAACTTGTAACTTTTTCGCAACCGGACCTTGTAATTAGACTTGAATTCTTCCATTACTATTGTTTCAACACATTTGAAGTGTTGGAACAAGATTCGGACAGTCGAAACAAGTTAGCTCCATCCGTGCGTCAATGCCTTTAATTGGACTCAGTTTGTGTGCTACATTCCGAAGCCTATAACTTGTGACTTTATCGCAACCGAACCTCGTAATTTTACTCAAACTCTTCCATTACAATTGTTTCAACACATTTGAAGTGTTGGAACAAGATTCGGGACAGTCGAAACAAGTTAGCTCCATCCGTGCGTCAATGTCTTTAATTGGACTCAGTTTGTGTGTTACATTACGAAGCCTATAACTTGTGACTTTTTCGCAACCGGACCTCGTAATAGGACTCGAACTCTTCCATTACTATTGTTTCAACACATTTGAAGTGTTGGAACAAGATTCGGACAGTCGAAACAAGTTAGCTCCATCCGTGCGTCAATGCCTTTAATTGGACTCAGTTTGTGTGCGACATTCCGAAGCCTATAACTTGTGACTTTATCGCAACCGAACCTCGTAATTTTACTCAAACTCTTCCATTACAATTGTTTCAACACATTTGAAGTGTTGGAACAAGATTCGTGACAGTCGAACCAAGTTAGCTCCATCCGTGCGTCAACGTTTCTAATTGGACTCAGTTTGTGTGTTATATTCCGAAGCCTATAACTTGTGACTTTTTCGCAACCGGACCTCGTAATTGGACTCGAACTCTTCCATTACTATTGTTTCAACAGATTTTAAGTCTTCGAACAAGATTTGGGATAGTCGAAACAAGTTATTTCCATCCGTGCATCAACGTCTCAAATTGGACTCAGTTTGTGTGTTACATTCCGAAGCCTATAACTTGTGACTTTTGCGCAACCACACCTCGTAATTGGACTCAAACTCTTCCATTACTATTGTTTCAACACATTTGAAGTGTTGGAACAAGATTCGGACAGTCGAAACAAGTTAGCTCCATCCGTGCGTCAATGTCTTTAATTGGGCTCAGTTTTTGTGTTACATTCCGAAGCCTATAACTTGTGACTTTATCGCAACCGAACCTCGTAATTTTACTCAAACTCTTCCATTACAATTGTTTCAACACATTTGAAGTGTTAGAACAAGATTCGTGACAGTCGAAACAAGTTAGCTCCATCCGTGCGTCAACATTTCTAATTGGACTCAGTTTGTGTGTTATATTCCGAAGCCTATAACTTGTGACTTTTTCGCAACCGGACCTCGTAATTGGACTCAAACTCTTCCATTACTATTGTTTCAATAGATTTTAAGTGTTCAAACAAGATTTGGGACAGTCGAAACAAGTTAGCTCCATCCGTGCGTCAACGTCTAAAATTGGACTCTGTTTGTGTGTTACATTCCGAAGCCTATAACTTGTGACTTTTGCGCAACCAGACCTCGTAATTGGAATCAAACTCTTCCATTACTATTGTTTCAACAGATTTTAAGTCTTCGAACAAGATTTGGGATAGTCGAAACAAGTTACTTCCATCCGTGCGTCAACGTCTAAAATTGGACTCAGTTTGTGTGTTACATTCCGAAGCCTATAACTTGTGACTTTTGCGCAACCACACCTCGTAATTGGACTCAAACTCTTCCATTACTATTTTTTCAACAGATTTTAAGTGTTGGAACAAGATTTGGGACAGTCGAAACAAGTTAACTCCATCCGTGCGTCAACGTCTTTAATTGGACTCAGTTTGTGTGTTACATTCCGAAGCCTATAACTTGTGACTTTATCGCAACCGAACCTCGTAATTTTACTCAAACTCTTCCATTACAATTGTTTCAACACATTTGAAGTGTTGGAACAAGATTCGGGACAGTCGAAACAAGTTAGCTCCATCCGTGCGTCAATGTCTTTAATTAGACTCAGTTTGTGTGTTACATTACGAAGCCTATAACTTGTGACTTTTTCGCAACCGGCCCTCATAATTGGACTCGAACTCTTCCATTACTATTGTTTCAACACATTTGAAGTGTTGAAACAAGATTCGTGACAGTCGAAACAAGTTAGCTCCATCCGTGCGTCAACGTTTCTAATTGGACTCAGTTTGTATGTTATATTCCGAAGCCTATAACTTGTGACTTTTTCGCTACCGGACCTCGTAATTGGACTCGAACTCTTCCATTACTATTGTTTCAACAGATTTTTAGTGTTAGAACAAGATTTGGGATAGCAGAAACAAGTTACTTCCATCCGTGCGTCAACGTCTCAAATTGCACTCAGTTTGTGTGTTACATTCCGAAGCCTATAACTTGTGACTTTTGCGCAACCAGACCTCGTAATTGGACTCAAACTCTTCCCTCACTATTGTTTCAACACGATTCGGGACAGTCGAAACTAGTTAGCTCCATCCATGCGTCAATGTCTTTAAATGGACTTAGTTTGTGTGTTACATTACGAAGCCTATAACTTGTGACTTTTTCGCAACCGGACCTCGTAATTGGACTCAAACTCTTCCATCACTATTGTTTCAACACATATGAAGTGTTGGAACAAGATTCGTGACAGTCAAAACAAGTTAGCTCCATCCATGCGTCAACGTCTCAAATTGGACTCAGTTTGTGTCTTACATTCCGAAGCCTATAAATTGTGACTTTTTCGCAACCAGACCTCGTAATTGGACTCAAACTCTTCCATTACTATTGTTTCAATAGATTTTAAGTGTTCAAACAAGATTTGGGACAGTCGAAACAAGTTAGCTCCATCCGTGCGTCAACGTCTCAAATTGGACTCTGTTTGTGTGTTACATTCCGAAGCCTATAACTTGTGACTTTTGCCCAACCAGACCTCGTAATTGGAATCAAACTCTTCCATTACTATTGTTTCAACAGATTTTAAGTCTTCGAACAAGATTTGGGATAGTCGAAACAAGTTACTTCCATCCGTGCGTCAACGTCTAAAATTGGACTCAGTTTGTGTGTTACATTCCGAAGCCTATAACTTGTGACTTTATCGCAACCGGACCTCGTAATTTTACTCAAACTCTTCCATAACAATTGTTTCAACACATTTGAAGTGTTGGAACAAGATTCGGGACAGTCGAAACAAGTTAGCTCCATCCGTGCGTCAACGTCTCAAATTGGACTCAGTTTGTGTGTTACATTCCGAAGCCTATAACTTGTGACTTTTGCGCAACCAGACCTCGTAATTGGAATCAAACTCTTCCATCACTATTGTTTCAACACATTTGAAGTGTTGGAAGAAGATACGGGACAGTTGAAACAAGTTAGCTCCATCCATGCGTCAATGTGTTTAATTGGACACAGTTTGTGCGTTACATTACGAATCCTATAACTTGTGACTTTTTCGCAACCGGACCTCGTAATTGGACTCAAACTCTTCCATCACTATTGTTTCAACACATTTGAAGTGATGGAAGAAGATACGGGACAGTCGAAACAAGTTAGCTCCATCCGTGCGTCAATGTGTTTAATTGGACTCAGTTTGTGTGTTATATTCCGAAGCCTTTAACTTATAACTTTTTCGCAACCGGACCTTGTAATTAGACTTGAATTCTTCCATTACTATTGTTTCAACACATTTGAAGTGTTGGAACAAGATTCGGACAGTCGAAATAAGTTAGCTCCATCCGTGCGTCAATGTCTTTAATTGGACTCAGTTTGTGTGTTACATTACGAAGCCTATAACTTGTGACTTTTTCGCAACCGGACCACGTAATTGGACTCAAACTCTTCCATCACTATTGTTTCAACACATTTGAAGTGATGGAAGAAGATACGGGACAGTCGAAACAAGTTAGCTCCATCCGTGCGTCAATGTGTTTAATTGGACTCAGTTTGTGTGTTATATTCCGAAGCCTTTAACTTGTAACTTTTTCGCAACCGGACCTTGTAATTAGACTTGAATTCTTCCATTACTATTGTTTCAACACATTTGAAGTGTTGGAACAAGATTCGGACAGTCGAAACAAGTTAGCTCCATCCGTGCATCAATGTCTTTAATTGGACACAGTTTGTGTGCTACATTCCGAAGCCTATAACTTGTGACTTTATCGCAACCGAACCTCGTAATTTTACTCAAACTCTTCCATTACAATTGTTTCAACACATTTGAAGTGTTGGAACAAGATTCGGGACAGTCGAAACAAGTTAGCTCCATCCGTGCGTCAATGTCTTTAATTAGACTCAGTTTGTGTGTTACATTACGAAGCCTATAACTTGTGACTTTTTCGCAACCGGACCTCGTAATAGGACTCGAACTCTTCCATTACTATTCTTTCAACACATTTGAAGTGTTGGAACAAGATTCGGACAGTCGAAACAAGTTAGCTCCATCCGTGCGTCATTGTCTTTAATTGGACTCAGTTTTTGTGTTACATTCCGAAGCCTATAACTTGTGACTTTTTCGCAACCGAACCTCGTAATTTTACTCAAACTCTTCCATTACAATTGTTTCAACACATTTGAAGTGTTGGAACAAGATTCGTGACAGTCGAAACAAGTTAGCTCCATCCGTGCGTCAACGTTTCTAATTGGACTCAGTTTGTGTGTTATATTCCGAAGCCTATAACTTGTGACTTTTTCGCAACCGGACCTCGTAATTGGACTCGAACTCTTCCATTACTATTGTTTCAACATATTTTAAGTCTTCGAACAAGATTTGGGATAGTCGAAACAAGTTACTTCCATCCGTGCGTCAACGTCTCAAATTGGACTCAGTTTGTGTGTTACATTCCGAAGCCTATAACTTGTGACTTTTGCGCAACCACACCTCGTAATTGCACTCAAACTCTTCCATTACTATTTTTTCAACACGTTTGAAGTGTTGGAACAAGATTCGTGACAGTCGAAACAAGTTAGCTCCATCCGTGCGTCAACGTCTCAAATTGGACTCAGTTTGTGTGTTTTATTCCGAAGCCTATAACTTGTGACTTTTTCGCAACCGGACCTCGTAATTGGACTCAAACTCTTCCATCACTATTGT
The DNA here is from genome assembly GCA_035048495.1 of Euptelea pleiosperma. NCBI lineage: Eukaryota > Viridiplantae > Streptophyta > Magnoliopsida > Ranunculales > Eupteleaceae > Euptelea > Euptelea pleiosperma. The sequence goes on along the minus strand of JASUTR010000190.1, from coordinate 654,810 downwards.
TTCAACACATATGAAGTGTTGGAACAAGATTCGTGACAGTCGAAACAAGTTAGCTCCATCCATGCGACAACGTCTCAAATTGGACTCAGTTTGTGTCTTACATTCCGAAGCCTATAAATTGTGACTTTTTCGCAACCAGACCTCGTAATTGGACTCAAACTCTTCCATTACTATTGTTTCAATAGATTTTAAGTGTTCAAACAAGATTTGGGACAGTCAAAACAAGTTAGCTCCATCCGTGCGTCAACGTCTAAAATTGGACTCTGTTTGTGTGTTACATTCCGAAGCCTATAACTTGTGACTTTTGTGCAACCAGACCTCGTAATTGGAATCAAACTCTTCCATTACTATTGTTTCAACAGATTTTAAGTCTTCGAACAAGATTTGGGATAGTCGAAACAAGTTACTTCCATCCGTGCGTCAACGTCTAAAATTGGACTCAGTTTGTGTGTTACATTCCGAAGCCTATAACTTGTGACTTTTGCGCAACCACACCTCGTAATTGGACTCAAACTCTTCCATTACTATTGTTTCAACAGATTTTAAGTGTTGGAACAAGATTTGGGACAGTCGAAACAAGTTAACTCCATCCGTGCGTCAACGTCTTTAATTGGACTCAGTTTGTGTGTTACATTCCGAAGCCTATAACTTGTGACTTTATCGCAACCGAACCTCGTAATTTTACTCAAACTCTTCCATTACAATTGTTTCAACACATTTGAAGTGTTGGAACAAGATTCGGGACAGTCGAAACAAGTTAGCTCCATCCGTGCGTCAATGTCTTTAATTAGACTCAGTTTGTGTGTTACATTACGAAGCCTATAACTTGTGACTTTTTCGCAACCGGACCTCATAATTGGACTCGAACTCTTCCATTACTATTGTTTCAACACATTTGAAGTATTGAAACAAGATTCGTGACAGTCGAAACAAGTTAGCTCCATCCGTGCGTCAACGTTTCTAATTGGACTCAGTTTGTATGTTATATTCCGAAGCCTATAACTTGTGACTTTTTCGCAACCGAACCTCGTAATTTTACTCAAACTCTTCCATTACTATTGTTTCAACACATTTGAAGTATTGAAACAAGATTCGTGACAGTCGAAACAAGTTAGCTCCATCCGTGCGTCAACGTTTCTAATTGGACTCAGTTTGTATGTTATATTCCGAAGCCTATAACTTGTGACTTTTTCGCAACCGGACCTCATAATTGGACTCGAACTCTTCCATTACTATTGTTTCAACACATTTGAAGTATTGAAACAAGATTCGTGACAGTCGAAACAAGTTAGCTCCATCCGTGCGTCAACGTTTCTAATTGGACTCAGTTTGTATGTTATATTCCGAAGCCTATAACTTGTGACTTTTGCGCAACCAGACCTCGTAATTGGAATCAAACTCTTCCATCACTATTGTTTCAACACATTTGAAGTGTTGGAAGAAGATACGGGACAGTTGAAACAAGTTAGCTCCATCCATGCGTCAATGTGTTTAATTGGAAACAGTTTGTGCGTTACATTACGAATCCTATAACTTGTGACTTTTTCGCAACCAGACCTCGTAATTGGAATCAAACTCTTCCATTACAATTGTTTCAACACATTTGAAGTGTTGAAAGAAGATACGGGACAGTTGAAACAAGTTAGCTCCATCCGTGCGTCAATGTGTTTAATTGGACACAGTTTGTGCGTTACATTACGAATCCTATAACTTGTGACTTTTTCGCAACCGGACCTCGTAATTGGACTCAAACTCTTCCATCACTATTGTTTCAACACATTTGAAGTGATGGAAGAAGATACGGGACAGTCGAAACAAGTTAGCTCCATCCGTGCGTCTATGTGTTTAATTGGACTTAGTTTGTGTGTTATATTCCGAAGCCTTTAACTTATAACTTTTTCGCAACCGGACCTTGTAATTAGACTTGAATTCTTCCATTACTATTGTTTCAACACATTTGAAGTGTTGGAACAAGATTCGGACAGTCGAAACAAGTTAGCTCCATCCGTGCGTCAATGTCTTTAATTGGACTCCGTTTGTGTGTTACATTCCGAAGCCTATAACTTGTGACTTTTTCGCAACCGGACCTCGTAATTGGACTCGAATTCTTCCATTACTATTGTTTCAACACATTTGAAGTGTTGGAACAAGATTCGTGACAGTCGAAACAAGTTAGCTCCATCCGTGCGTCAACGTTTCTAATTGGACTCAGTTTGTGTGTTATATTCCGAAGCCTATAACTTGTGACTTTTTCGCAACCGGACCTCGTAATTGGACTCGAACTCTTCCATTACTATTGTTTCAACAGATTTTAAGTGTTAGAACAAGATTTGGAATAGCAGAAACATGTCACTTCCATTCGTGCGTCAACGTCTCAAATTGCACTCAGTTTGTGTGTTACATTCCGAAGCCTATAACTTGTGACTTTTGCGTAACCAGACCTCGTAATTGGACTCCAACTCTTCCATTACTATTGTTTCAACAGATTTTAAGTGTTGGAACAAGATTTGGGACAGTCGCAACAAGTTAACTCCATCCGTGCGTCAACGTATCAAATTGGACTCAGTTTGTGTGTTACATTCTGAAGCCTATAACTTGTGACTTTTGCGCAACCAGACCTCGTAATTGGAATCAAACTCTTCCATCACTATTGTTTCAACACATTTGAAGTGTTGGAAGAAGATACGGGACAGTTGAAACAAGTTAGCTCCATCCGTGCGTCAATGTGTTTAATTGGACACAGTTTGTGTGTTACATTACGAAGCCTATAACTTGTGACTTTTTCGCAACCGGACCTTGTAATTGGACTCAAACTCTTCCATCACTATTGTTTCAACACATTTGAAGTGATGGAAGAAGATACGGGACAGTCGAAACAAGTTAGCTCCATCCGTGCGTCAATGTGTTTAATTGGACTCAGTTTGTGTGTTATATTCCGAAGCCTTTAACTTGTAACTTTTTCGCAACCGGACCTTGTAATTAGACTTGAATTCTTCCATTACTATTGTTTCAACACATTTGAAGTGTTGGAACAAGATTCGGACAGTCGAAACAAGTTAGCTCCATCCGTGCGTCAATGTCTTTAATTGGACTCAGTTTGTGTGTTACATTCCGAAGCCTATAACTTGTGACTTTATCGCAACCGGACCTCGTAATTTTACTCAAACTCTTCCATTACAATTGTTTCAACACATTTGAAGTGTTGGAACAAGATTCGGGACAGTCGAAACAAGTTAGCTCCATCCGTGCGTCAATGTCTTTAATTAGACTCAGTTTGTGTGTTACATTACGAAGCCTATAACTTGTGACTTTTTCGCAACCGGACCTCGTAATTGGACTCGAACTCTTCCATTACTATTGTTTCAACACATTTGAAGTGTTGGAACAAGATTCGTGACAGTCGAAAAAAGTTAGCTCCATCCCTGCGTCAACGTTTCTAATTGGACTCAGTTTGTGTGTTATATTCCGAAGCCTATAACTTGTGACTTTTTCGCAACCGGACCTCGTAATTGGACTCGAACTCTTCCATTACTATTGTTTCAACAGATTTTAAGTGTTAGAACAAGATTTGGGATAGCAGAAACAAGTCACTTCCATCCGTGCGTCAACGTCTCAAATTGCACTCAGTTTGTGTCTTACATTCCGAAGCCTATAACTTGTGACTTTTGCGTAACCAGACCTCGTAATTGGACTCAAACTCTTCCATTACTATTGTTTCAACAGATTTTAAGTGTTGGAACAAGATTTGGGACAGTCGAAACAAGTTAACTCCATCCGTGCGTCAACGTATCAAATTGGACTCAGTTTGTGTGTTACATTCCGAAGCCTATAACTTGTGACTTTATCGCAACCGGACCTCGTAATTTTACTCCAACTCTTCCATTACAATTGTTTCAACACATTTGAAGTGTTGGAAGAAGATACGGGACAGTTGATACAAGTTAGCTCCATCCGTGCGTCAATGTGTTTAATTGGACACAGTTTGTGTGTTACATTACGAAGCCTATAACTTGTGACTTTTTCGCAACCGGACCTCGTAATTGGACTCAAACTCTTCCATCACTATTGTTTCAACACATTTGAAGTGATGGAAGAAGATACGGGACAGTCGAAACAAGTTAGCTCCATCCGTGCGTCAATGTGTTTAATTGGACTCAGTTTGTGTGTTATATTCCGAAGCCTTTAACTTGTAAGTTTTTCGCAACCGGACCTTGTAATTAGACTTGAATTCTTCCATTACTATTGTTTCAACACATTTGAAGTGGTGGAACAAGATTCGGACAGTCGAAACAAGTTAGCTCCATCCGTGCGTCAATGTCTTTAACTGGACTCAGTTTGTGTGATACATTCCGAAGCCTATAACTTGTGACTTTATCGCAACCGGACCTCGTAATTTTACTCAAACTCTTCCATTACAATTGTTTCAACACATTTGAAGTGTTGGAACAAGATTCGGGACAGTCGAAACAAGTTAGCTCCATCCGTGCGTCAATGTCTTTAATTAGACTCAGTTTGTGTGTTACATTACGAAGCCTATAACTTGTGACTTTTTCGCAACCGGACCTCGTAATTGGACTCGAACTCTTCCATTACTATTGTTTCAACACATTTGAAGTGTTGGAACAAGATTCGTTACAGTCGAAACAAGTTAGCTCCATCCGTGCGTCAACGTTTCTAATTGGACTCAGTTTGTGTGTTATATTCCGAAGCCTATAACTTGTGACTTTTTCGCAACCGGACCTCGTAATTGGACTCGAACTCTTCCATTACTATTGTTTCAACAGATTTTAAGTGTTAGAACAAGATTTGGGATAGCAGAAACAAGTCACTTCCATCCGTGCGTCAACGTCTCAAATTGCACTCAGTTTGTGTGTTACATTCCGAAGCCTATAACTTGTGACTTTTGCGTAACCAGACCTCGTAATTGGACTCAAACTCTTCCATTACTATTGTTTCAACAGATTTTAAGTGTTGGAACAAGATTTGGGACAGTCGAAACAAGTTAACTCCATCCGTGCGTCAACGTATCAAATTGGACTCAGTTTGTGTGTTACATTCCGAAGCCTATAACTTGTGACTTTATCGCAACCGGACCTCGTAATTTTACTCCAACTCTTCCATTACAATTGTTTCAACACATTTGAAGTGTTGGAAGAAGATACGGGACAGTTGATACAAGTTAGCTCCATCCGTGCGTCAATGTGTTTAATTGGACACAGTTTGTGTGTTACATTACGAAGCCTTTAACTTGTGACTTTTTCGCAACCGGACCTCGTAATTGGACTCAAACTCTTCCATCACTATTGTTTCAACACATTTGAAGTGATGGAAGAAGATACGGGACAGTCGAAACAAGTTAGCTCCATCCGTGCGTCAATGTGTTTAATTGGACTCAGTTTGTGTGTTATATTCCGAAGCCTTTAACTTGTAAGTTTTTCGCAACCGGACCTTGTAATTAGACTTGAATTCTTCCATTACTATTGTTTCAACACATTTGAAGTGGTGGAACAAGATTCGGACAGTCGAAACAAGTTAGCTCCATCCGTGCGTCAATGTCTTTAACTGGACTCAGTTTGTGTGATACATTCCGAAGCCTATAACTTGTGACTTTATCGCAACCGGACCTCGTAATTTTACTCAAACTCTTCCATTACAATTGTTTCAACACATTTGAAGTGTTGGAACAAGATTCGGGACAGTCGAAACAAGTTAGCTCCATCCGTGCGTCAATGTCTTTAATTAGACTCAGTTTGTGTGTTACATTACGAAGCCTATAACTTGTGACTTTTTCGCAACCGGACCTCGTAATTGGACTCGAACTCTTCCATTACTATTGTTTCAACACATTTGAAGTGTTGGAACAAGATTCGTTACAGTCGAAACAAGTTAGCTCCATCCGTGCGTCAACGTTTCTAATTGGACTCAGTTTGTGTGTTATATTCCGAAGCCTATAACTTGTGACTTTTTCGCAACCGGACCTCGTAATTGGACTCGAACTCTTCCATTACTATTGTTTCAACAGATTTTAAGTGTTAGAACAAGATTTGGGATAGCAGAAACAAGTCACTTCCATCCGTGCGTCAACGTCTCAAATTGCACTCAGTTTGTGTGTTACATTCCGAAGCCTATAACTTGTGACTTTTGCGTAACCAGACCTCGTAATTGGACTCAAACTCTTCCATTACTATTGTTTCAACAGATTTTAAGTGTTGGAACAAGATTTGGGACAGTCGAAACAAGTTAACTCCATCCGTGCGTCAACGTATCAAATTGGACTCAGTTTGTGTGTTACATTCCGAAGCCTATAACTTGTGACTTTTGGGCAACCAGACCTCGTAGTTGGAATCAAACTCTTCCATCACTATTGTTTCAACACATTTGAAGTGTTGGAAGAAGATACGGGACAGTCGAAACAAGTTAGCTCCATCCGTGCGTCAATGTGTTTAATTGGACACAGTTTGTGTGTTACATTACGAAGCCTATAACTTTTGACTTTTTCGCAACCGGACCTCGTAATTGGACTCAAACTCTTCCATCACTATTGTTTCAACACATTTGAAGTGATGGAAGAAGATACGGGACAGTCGAAACAAGTTAGCTCCATCCGTGCGTCAATGTGTTTAATTGGACTCAGTTTGTGTGTTATATTCCGAAGCCTTTAACTTGTAACTTTTTCGCAACCGGACCTTGTAATTAGACTTGAATTCTTCCATTACTATTGTTTCAACACATTTGAAGTGTTGGAACAAGATTCGGACAGTCGAAACAAGTTAGCTCCATCCGTGCGTCAATGTCTTTAATTGGACTCAGTTTGTGTGTTACATTCCGAAGCCTATAACTTGTGACTTTATCGCAACCGGACCTCGTAATTTTACTCAAACTCTTCCATTACAATTGTTTCAACACATTTGAAGTGTTAGAACAAGATTCGGGACAGTCGAAACAAGTTAGCTCCATCCGTGCGTCAATGTCTTTAATTAGACTCAGTTTGTGTGTTACATTACGAAGCCTATAACCTGTGACTTTTTCACAACCGGACCTCGTAATTGGACTCGAACTCTTCCATTACTATTGTTTCAACACATTTGAAGTGTTGGAACAAGATTCGTGACAGTCGAAAAAAGTTAGCTCCATCCCTGCGTCAACGTTTCTAATTGGACTCAGTTTGTGTGTTATATTCCGAAGCCTATAACTTGTGACTTTTTCGCAACCGGACCTCGTAATTGGACTCGAACTCTTCCATTACTATTGTTTCAACAGATTTTAAGTGTTAGAACAAGATTTGGGATAGCAGAAACAAGTTACTTCCATCCGTGCATCAACGTCTCAAATATTGTAATAAGGAATTAAAACATGTAAAGATTAGGGTTTCTGCTATCCTACCATAAGCACTTGTTCCGTGTTAGAACAAGATTAGGGTTTCCGAATTGACGACACGAAAATCCTAACTTCAACAATATTTGTAAAATCCGATTATCTGCAAAATGTAACTTGTATAGCAGTACGTGTCGGATGTCGATCCGCACTCGGTGTGAGTCAACGCAATAAGGAATTAAAACTGACAAATAATATACAAAGAGAAATGAGAATGGTGGAAGAGATGAGAAGGGGAGTCGATTTAAAAACAACATTCATTTGAGATTCAAAATACCAAAATATCAAAAACAACTTCATTAATCATCAAAGAGTGCGTACATAAATCAAAATAACAGAAATAAAGAAAGCATGTAAAGGGATGAGAGATGAAGAGGTAAGGGAAATAAACGTCCATTGAAATCTCAGAGCTAAGGGCGCTACCGATCAAGAAGAGGACCGTCCAAGACTTCGATGAATGCTTCAATCGTGGAGAAGAGTTTTGACAGAGAAGCTTCCCATGACCTTTGGAGCTAAGGGCGCTACCGATCAAGAAGAGGACCGTCCAAATTTCATGGAATGCTACTCAATTGAGAGAAGGGGTAAGGGAAAGAAACGCCCATTGAAATCTCAGAGCTAAGGGCGCTACCGATCAAGAAGAGGACCATCCAAGACTCCGATGAATGCTTCAATCGTGGAGAAGGGTTTTGACAGAGAAGCATCCCATGACCTTTGGAGCTAAGGGCGCTACCGATCAAGAAGAGGACCGTCCAAATTTCATGGAATGCTGCTCAATCGTGGAATCCACATCGATTCTTACCGGCCGACAAGGTAGATGTGAATTGGCTAATGTACTATAATGTGCCCTAAAAAGCTCACCTTTTCACTCGCCGAAAGGAGTCGACCAAGTGAATAGGCGATCGGCCTGAGAATGTAGTGAGAGGATCTAGAGAGAGAAAATAGACTTAGAGAGAGAAATCTCACTCTAGAGAGAGAACATCGGATTAGGGATGTCACGTCCCTTCCATGTTGTCTAGAGAGAGAAAGTGAGAGAAACTAGGTAGAGAGAGAAAGTTACTAACTCTAGAGAGAGAAAGTGAGGGTTTGGACACAGGTTTAGGGATGAGACGTCCCTTCTATGTTGTCTAGAGAGAGAAAGTGAAATGTAGAGAGAGAAACTAGGATTTTTAGAGAGAGAGGAGAAATCCTAGAGAGAGAAAGTGAGAGAAGAGATAGAAAATACCTTTCGCACTTACCGGAGAAGAGAATAGGAATTGGCGGAGTGAATCAGCCATGAATGTTGTGCACAAGAGTGGTGAAGGATCGGCCAAGCTTGGCTTCGGCCATAAATGAGAGATAGGCAGCAACGTACTAAGGACACGACCAAAAGAAGAGGTCGTGTGCATTGCTTGCTTGTTTGCACCACATGGCGCATGGTGTCTAGCATGTTGACTGGCTGCTGGTTGTGCATGTATGCACAGTGGAGGAGCCCGGGAGGATGAAAATCACTTGGGAGTGTGCACCACGAGTTGCTGGTTGTCCTTTCGGCATGGAGAGGAGAGACAAACTTGTGAAGGAAGGGCGTTGCTGATCTCCTTTGAGAGGGGTAGCAAGCCCTTGAAATGGTGCACTAAAGGAGGCGGATCTGGAGCAAAACATGGTGGCTCCTTGCTGGTTCAGGTGGAGTTGCAGGGGTGCTGGCCTGAGCATGTAAAACGGTGGAGAAGCACTGTGTTGCAGGTTGTTGATGGAGGATGCAATGGATCGGACATCAACAAGAGAGGAAGATGACGGTGGTGTTGATGGAGGGAGCCTCCCTGCACGGTGGGTGTTGACGTTGCAGATCGGATCTGCTTTGAGGAAGGGAGATCCCGTCTTTTGATGACCAGACCGTGTTGCAGATGGCATGTAGGTGGCTGCCCGGAGTTGCAGGTCTGCAACTCCGGTGAGGGGAAAGAAGATGGTGGAGTTTCAACTGTGCTGCACGAGCAGCAGCAGGCGCGGGCGGACGTGCAGGCCAGGAGGTGAAGAGAGGCCGAGTTGATCCCTGCTAGTGTGCTGAACAGCAGCAACGCACCGTGGGTGCTGTGAGAGGAAAGGTTGCTGGTGGAAGGGAGAGTTAACGGCTTGCTGGATATCACCGGTTGTTGCAGGAGCACAACAAGTGCAGATCGTGAAGACGCAGCAGTGGTATGTGACTGAAAAGACGCCATCAGGAGGGGCGCACGATCTGCAATGGAAGAGGAAAGGAGGAGCAAGCAGTCCGTTTGGGTCGAGAATAGTCCTCCCGGTGTTGCAGGTAGATCTGCACTCCAGCGTTAATGGCGATCAGCGATGCTGCTGTAGTTGGTGGCAACTGTTGAGATCTAGAAGAGAGGAAGAAGAAGGGTGAGGACGGTGATGTACCTCTGTGCAACGGTGATGAAGGGTGGAGGTAACGGCCAGCGTGGAGGAGCTGAAGAGATCATGGGGAGGAGCACACGGCTCTTCCCTTCTTGTTGGCCAGAAGATTAGACCGAAAAGAAGAGATTCTTCCTCTCGTTTTTGCCTTGCTGTTGTGGTATAACAGCCACGTGAACGAGAATGACGGACCTGCAACTCCAAGTTGCAGATCGGTGGAGAGAGATGAAGGAGCATCTTCTGGAGTTGCAGGTGGTGGACCAGCAACGGTGGTAGCAACAAGAAGATGATGGCCAGGGTGGAAGAGAAGAGGTGGTGGTCGGTTTCCACGGGAAGAGGAGAGAAAGAGGAGATCGTAAAGAGGGTTGAGCTCATAGCTCTTCTCCATCGTTGCCTAGAAGGAGAGAGGGACTGAACCTGAACCTGGATGTGCGTGGGTTAGAGAGATATAGGAAAGGGAGAGAGTTGGTGTTGTTAGAGAAGTAGGGGAGTTAGTTGTAGGATTAGAGGGATCCACGTGGGTTGAGAGGAGAGAGGTTAGTGAGAAGAGGTCAAGGTTGACCTCTTCTCCCATGGGAGGAACATGGAGTGAGAAGCGTGGAATATTTCTCTTCCACCACACCACTGTGTACTTATATTTGCAACATTTGGCCCATTTTTCAGCCCATGATCTTAGAGGTCCAATCTTTGGCCCATTATAGTGAATAAATGAAATGGGCATTAGAGCCATTAGATTTGAGAAGGGGCCATGGGCTTTATGTGAGTGGGCCATTATTGAACATGCCACATGTCGGCCAATGGGCTAACAAGACAATGGACCTAAGGATAGGTGAACCAATGGGTCACTAAGATAATGCGTGATGAGGGAATCGGACCCGATATTGGCAAACTGTTAGATCTGAAGAGATCCAACGGTCCGATGGATGATCTAATGGGTCCGATGGAGGATCTAATGGTGGAAAAGCTGTGGGATATGGGATAGAGCTAGAGGAGATGAGATCGGAGGTTAGATGATGGAGATCGGAGGGTTAGGATGATCGATCTGAGGATCAGGGCGGTCGATCTAAGGATCGGACGGGGGATATGATGATCTAATGGTAGGATGCTAAGGTCTAGAGAGATGGAGATAGAATTAGGATAGATGAGAGAGAAAATAATACAAAATAAAGACAAAAGAGCTGGCGGAGGGTCTTGAACCCTGATCTTCAATGTAATCTTCAGTCGGCTTCACCAATCACGTAAGCCGTCAATTTATGTCCTTTGGTGCAGCTTTTAATCACTTTGGCCCGTCTCTTAGTCTTCAACTTTGCCTCTCTCTTGGTTCTTTATCTGGCTCTATGATCCTCTGACTTGACCCGTACTTGGCCTATATCTTCTAGTCATAGCCTGTTGGCTCTTTAAGCTTTGATATTAGGCTCCTATTGTTGATCGTTGGCCCGCAAGTCTTGAGAATAGCCTGATCGGGTTTCCTGTAATAACGAAAAAGCGCGTAATGAGACTTAATCAAAACGGCTTAATATCTAGACTTCCAGAAATGTGTTTAATGCATGCAAATATACCATTTCGTCCAGAAAAGTGTGTTCTATGCAATGAAAGAGATTCTTCCGTAGAAAAGTATATAAATAGGGAAGTTTAACGTAGGAGAGTGTGATAACGCTAAAGGATAATGGCTTAAAATAAGCACTTTTAAGCGAATATCACAACCCCCAACCAGCATATTGTCAATCCTTGGCAATTAGTGCGAAATAAATGAGCTTGAAAGGGCTCTGCACATGCTGCACACTTTTTCATATTAGCTTAGGGAAAACACCGTTCGTCAATTATCATATGGATGCAAAAATAGTTACAAGCCAGCGGATAGTAAAGAAGTTTTGACAAGACTACAGACTGATAATCATGACCTAGAATAGTCAGACTTGGCGTGTGTGTGTGGTCAACATTATCATCATCCGACAGTGAAGAGTTCCAAATCACCTAAGAGATTGTATGCCTTGACCTCAAATCTCACTTGTAAAACACTCAGAAATTATCACTCGTCAGTGGTTTTATTTCTTTTCTCTCAATTTATATGTGAGGAGATATATTTAATATAAACATGCAAAAGATCTTACATATGTTTTATTTGAAGGAAGGACATTTTTAACAGAAGAAGATCTCATGACAGGAATATCATTTCACTTGGGAACGTTAGATCAAACTCTATAGCTTCTCTTTCTCCATTCTCTACATTAATGATCTTGCTATCCTAGAATCAAGTAGGACTTTCATAGGTTGTAATGAGGCTTAGGTCAGGTGTAGAAAAATAAGGGGATACAGGATTTCAAAGCTTCTGAGAGGATATCTCGATTTTCTTGCATCTTTCCTGCGGGTATAGCACCATTATCTGTTTCTTTCCCTTCTTTCGTATTTTTCTATTTTTCTCGATATTTTTGAGACTGCTCATTTTTGTTTTCAGCTCTTTTCTATACTTTCTTTTCATCTTTTCTTCTCAGTTTGAACCACTTGTCTTTTTCTAGACTTTTTCTTGACTTTTCTTTTCATAGTATACCCATAACAATCATTTCTCTATCCTTCTCAGAAGTAGGGTCGCGAGTCATACTTCGTAACTGGATTGGGTTATAGGTTAATGGGCTTTAACAAGGAAAGACTTTTTATAAAGGCTCATAAGGGTTTCAAACGGTAGAGATTTAAGGTAAACTAAAAGGCTGAAAGGTTTAAAAAGATGGCCTAAATCATTTTCTAGGGTTTGCACTCTCATGTAACATGTTTTGAATGGATATAAAAAAAGGTTCTGTCGTAATAATCCAATTTTGATGTCGTTCCGAGTTCCATGATCAATACAAAGGATAATGAGATCTCTCAACAAAATATTGCGGACATGAAGAAATAGTGAGTCATCTTGTGACTCGGAATTGTAGTATAACCCTCTGAAATGATGAAAGGTTCGAAAGCGTACTGGGTTAGGTCTCCACAAATATTCTTCTAGGATCTTTAGAGATTCTAAACTTAGGATGACTCTGATGATAAATGTGTACAATTTGTGTCAAATCTGAGTTTTTCTAAGTTTTCAAATCTGCTGTAGTCACGCTTGACTTGACTTGACTCAAAGCTAGCATGTAACACGGAAAATGTCATCCTTTATAAAATGATTTCACGGATATTTCTAACTAATCAAAGTCAGGGTATTTGACACATTTTGGAAGCTCTAGAAAACATTGAAAATCATCGGAAAACATCCAAAAACACAATTGTTTTTTTTTTTTTTTTTTTTTTTTTTTTATTATATATTTTATTATTTTTTTAGAAATTTATCAAAATGAAAACATGAGTTTTGGTAAATACCCACCCCCAACCAAAATATAGCACCGTCCTCGATGCTCATGACCAAGACCAAAAAATGATGAAATATCGATAATGATGCAAGGAGTTTAGGGAGGATGTTACCAATGGGGCATGAAAGAATCATGTATAGTACCAGATGATTTTCTATATTGATGGTACCTGCATGAAAGATAGATATAGCAATAAAATATGCATGCGACTCATGTAACTACGAATACCGGAATTGCCTTTCCGAAAGCGCTAAGTTTTACGTCTTCAGCCAGACACAACGGGGGTGATAAGCACCCCCAACCAAGTTGAAGCACAGGTAGACTGCGTGAATCATCAGTCATCCAGCTCATCAGTTGGAGCAGGAACGCTTCCATTTGAGCTAACCAAACCCAACAGTAGTACGGGTAGGTTCTTTCTCAGTGAAGACTGAGAGGTTTCTCTGACCGTGGTTAGCAGAGCCGCAATCTCTAAAAGAGGAGCGGGTATGGGATTGCAGTAGCGGTCCTCTCATCAGTAAGAGACCTAGCAAAGGGATTCTCTGACCATGGTTAGCAGAGCCGAAGACACAATGTGTATCGGGGATGGATTGTGTGGAACAGACTCCAGTGGGGTTTACAGTAAGCACCCCTATCCAAGATTATGGTGTTGAAGATCGAAAGACTCTCAGATCGAATCAAACGATGTGGCAGTTGAAACCATAGAAATAAGCCATAGAATCTGTTACAAGGAGACACTGGAGTATGAACCTAAATGATGCACATAGAGCAAGCAAGATAATCCTATGTCTAAAACAAATCAGTATAAGTTGAGGATTTATCTTGTTAGTTTGTGGGGTATTGTAGATTATGACAATGGGCGGACCACTGATTTATCTTGTTTACCGCCGGACTAACTTTGTCGCTCTTGGGTTCTCACTGGGATACACTCTTCAAAGCAAATGCTTCAGTACTAACTCAAATTGATCACAAGATAATCCGAAGCCTAGACAGACGTGCGGCACATCGGCTGACTTAAGTACGCCCCAGACTAACCGGATTTGTCAAGTAATGGAGATGAGTGTTCCATTAGTATAAGCTAGGGTTGGTTTGTGTTCCTAACCCAACAAATAAGCAAACCAACAAAGAACCAGGGAAGCCACTGGTGAACTCGGTATACTTGAGTAGTAGGGACCTTTGGGTGTGTTAGACAACAGGGACCCGTGCTCGTGGACTTATTCGACCTGGGATGGATGGAAAGACTACGTGAAGGGGTGTCCTAGAACACAAATCTATTTTGGCTCTAGCTCTTGATTCTTTTTATTAGAGTGGATCTTGGGGATCAAAATCAGCTGGAATGATGAGGTGGGTGATGAAATCCCACCAGTTTCAAGTAGAGCTGGGTCTGCTCAATTAGGGTTCATTAATTAACGGCCACATCCACGCAGGGCGAATAAGTGTATGCAAAAAGCAAATAGACATGCGGCATAATAATCACCCAATTGCACAGTATCGCACTCACGGCGAGGAAAGGGACTTACCTCCCATGGGCCACGCCACGGGGTCTCCTCTTCGGGGTAGGGAGGGGTATCTTCATTGGATTGGGCCCGATTCCTTCGTAGTGAGCTTTCGCTCCCTACCCGCATTTAGAATCGCAATCCTGCATACGAATTAGTATACGATATGGGTCTAGGGTGTGGGAATATTTTTTGGAATGTCCCTGCCTTGTGTGGGTAAGCAATCAATCAATCAATAAGGCAAGGTAAATTGGAAAGTTATTATTTACGAGAGTTGACTAAACAACTATCAACCCCCTAATAGACCTTTCCAATTTAACAGTTTCTCCAAGTTAGGAAATTTCTCTAAAATTAGTAGTTTCCTAAATCTGAAAACTTGCTAAATTTAGGGTTTCTTCCCGTGTTGGAAACCTTCCAAAAAGGGGACCTTCCACATCTAGAAATCCTCTAAAAATAAGAATTACTAAGTATGGAATTTCGTCCAATTCAAAATTTTTCCAAATAAGCTCGATTCCAAAGAAATTTCCCAGGAATGGAAACCTTGCAAAGAAGGAAACTTCCCGATTTGGAAAGCATCCAAAAATGCAATCTTCCCATATGTGAATATCCTAAAATGTGCGGAAATGGAAACTAGCATTTTTAAATTTTTTATTTTTTTGTGAGTTAGGCACTCAATCAAGGGTTTCTAAAACCCTCGAACACACATCTAGATATGGTACTAATCAAGGTGTCCAATTACAACTTTGCACCCGGCCTTCCGAGGCATAATAAAATAATACTAAAAATCTGCAAATAGAAAGTTTCCAAATGTCCGGATCTTTCCATTTACGTCGTCTTCATTCCTTTACGCATTCCTGTACACCAAGCGGCAACGGCGCCATTTGAAAGTAGGTTCTCGTCGTCTTTATTCCTTTATGCGTTCCTGTACACCGAGCGGCAACGGCGCCATTTGAAAGTAGGATTTTCGTGTCGTCAATTCGGAAACCCTAACTTCAACAATATTTGTAAAATCCGATTATCTGCAAAATGTAACTTGTATAGCAGTACGTGTCGGATGTCGATCCGCACTCGGTGTGAGTCAACGCAATAAGGAATTAAAACTGACAAATAATATACAAAGAGAAATGAGAATGGTGGAAGAGATGAGAAGGGCGAGTCGATTTAAAAACAACATTCTCATTTCTCTTTGTATATTATTTGTCAGTTTTAATTCCTTATTGCGTTGACTCACACCGAGTGCGGATCGACATCCGACACGTACTGCTATACAAGTTACATTTTGCAGATAATCGGATTTTACAAATATTGTTGAAGTTAGGGTTTCCGAATTGACGACACGAAAATCCTACTTTCAATCAACGTCTCAAATTGGACTCAGTTTGTGTGTTACATTCCGAAGCCTATAACTTGTGACTTTATCGCAACCGGACCTCGTAATTGGACTCAAACTCTTCCATCACTATTGTTGCAACACATTTGAAGTGTTGGAACAAGATTCGGGACAGTCGAAACAAGTTAGCTCCATCCGTGCGTCAACGTCTCAAATTGGACTCAGTTTGTGTGTTATATTCCGAAGCCTATAACTTGTGACTTTTTCGCAACCAGACCTCGTAATTGGAATCAAACTCTTCCATCACTATTGTTTCAACACATTTGAAGTGTTGGAAGAAGATACGGGACAGTTGAAACAAGTTAGCTCCATCCGTGCGTCAATGTGTTTAATTGGACACAGTTTGTGTGTTACATTACGAAGCCTATAACTTGTGACTTTTTCGCAACCGGACCACGTAATTGGACTCAAACTCTTCCATCACTATTGTTTCAACACATTTGAAGTGATGGAAGAAGATACGGGACAGTCGAAACAAGTTAGCTCCATCCGTGCGTCAATGTGTTTAATTGGACTCAGTTTGTGTGTTATATTCCGAAGCCTTTAACTTGTAGCTTTTTCGCAACCGGACCTTGTAATTAGACTTGAATTCTTCCATTACTATTGTTTCAACACATTTGAAGTGTTGGAACAAGATTCGGACAGTCGAAACAAGTTAGCTCCATCCGTGCGTCAATGTCTTTAATTGGACTCAGTTTGTGTGTTACATTCCGAAGCCTATAACTTGTGACTTTATCGCAACCGAACCTCGTAATTTTACTCAAACTCTTCCATTACAATTGTTTCAACACATTTGAAGTGTTGGAACAAGATTCGGGACAGTCGAAACAAGTTAGCTCCATCCGTGCGTCAATGTCTTTAATTAGACTCAGTTTGTGTGTTACATTACGAAGCCTATAACTTGTGACTTTTTCGCAACCGGACCTCGTAATAGGACTCGAACTCTTCCATTACTATTGTTTTAACACATTTGAAGTGTTGGAACAAGATTCGGACAGTCGAAACAAGTTAGCTCCATCCGTGCGTCAATGTCTTTAATTGGACTCAGTTTGTGTGTTACATTCCGAAGCCTATAACTTGTGACTTTATCGCAACCGAACCTCGTAATTTTACTCAAACTCTTCCATTACAATTGTTTCAACACATTTGAAGTGTTGGAACAAGATTCGTGACAGTCGAAACAAGTTAGCTCCATCCGTGCGTCAACGTTTCTAATTGGACTCAGTTTGTGTGTTATATTCCGAAGCCTATAACTTGTGACTTTTTTGCAACCGGACCTCGTAATTGGACTCGAACTCTTCCATTACTATTGTTTCAACAGATTTTAAGTCTTCGAACAAGATTTGGGATAGTCGAAACAAGTTACTTCCATCCGTGCGTCAACGTCTCAAATTGGACTCAGTTTGTGTGTTACATTCCGAAGCCTATAACTTGTGACTTTTCCGCAACCACACCTCGTAATTGGACTCAAACTCTTCCATTACTATTTTTTCAACACGTTTGAAGTGTTGGAACAAGATTCGTGACAGTCGAAACAAGTTAGCTCCATCCGTGCGTCAACGTCTCAAATTGGACTCAGTTTGTGTGTTTTATTCCGAAGCCTATAACTTGTGACTTTTTCGCAACCGGACCTCGTAATTGGACTCAAACTCTTCCATCACTATTGTTTCAACACATATGAAGTGTTGGAACAAGATTCGTGACAGTCGAAACAAGTTAGCTCCATCCATGCGTCAACGACTCAAATTGGACTCAGTTTGTGTCTTACATTCCGAAGCCTATAAATTGTGACTTTTTCGCAACCAGACCTCGTAATTGGACTCAAACTCTTCCATTACTATTGTTTCAATAGATTTTAAGTGTTCAAACAAGATTTGGGACAGTCGAAACAAGTTAGCTCCATCCGTGCGTCAACGTCTAAAATTGGACTCTGTTTGTGTGTTACATTCCGAAGCCTATAACTTGTGACTTTTGCGCAACCAGACCTCGTAATTGGAATCAAACTCTTCCATTACTATTGTTTCAACAGATTTTAAGTCTTCGAACAAGATTTGGGATAGTCGAAACAAGTTACTTCCATCCGTGCGTCAACGTTTAAAATTGGACTCAGTTTGTGTGTTACATTCCGAAGCCTATAACTTGTGACTTTTGCGCAACCACACCTCGTAATTAGACTCCAACTCTTCCATTACTATTGTTTCAACAGATTTTAAGTGTTGGAACAAGATTTGGGACAGTCGAAACAAGTTAACTCCATCCGTGCGTCAACGTCTCAAATTGGACTCAGTTTGTGTGTTACATTCCGAAGCCTATAACTTGTGACTTTTGCGCAGCCAGACCTCGTAATTGGAATCAAACTCTTCCATCACTATTGTTTCAACACATTTGAAGTGTTGGAAGAAGATACGGGACAGTTGAAACAAGTTAGCTCCATCCGTGCGTCAATGTGTTTAATTGGACACAGTTTGTGCGTTACATTACGAATCCTATAACTTGTGACTTTTTCGCAACCGGACCTCGTAATTGGACTCAAACTCTTCCATCACTATTGTTTCAACACATTTGAAGTGATGGAAGAATATACGGGACAGTCGAAACAAGTTAGCTCCATCCGTGCGTCAATGTGTTTAATTGGACTCAGTTTGTGTGTTATATTCCAAAGCCTTTAACTTGTAACTTTTTCGCAACCGGACCTTGTAATTAGACTTGAATTCTTCCATTACTATTGTTTCAACACATTTGAAGTGATGGAAGAAGATACGGGACAGTCGAAACAAGTTAGCTCCATCCGTGCGTCAATGTGTTTAATTGGATTCAGTTTGTGTGTTATATTCCGAAGCCTTTAACTTATAACTTTTTCGCAACCGGACCTTGTAATTAGACTTGAATTCTTCCATTACTATTGTTTCAACACATTTGAAGTGTTGGAAGAAGATTCGGACAGTCGAAACAAGTTAGCTCCATCCGTGCGTCAATGTCTTTAATTGGACTCACTTTGTGTGTTACATTCCGAAGCCTATAACTTGTGACTTTATCGCAACCGAACCTCGTAATTTTACTCAAACTCTTCCATTATAATTGTTTCAACACATTTGAAGTGTTGGAACAAGATTCGGGACATTCGAAACAAGTTAGCTCCATCCGTGCGTCAATGTCTTTAATTAGACTCAGTTTGTGTGTTACATTACGAAGCCTATAACTTGTGACTTTTTCGCAAACGGACCTCATAATTGGACTCGAACTCTTCCATTACTATTGTTTCAACACATTTGAAGTGTTGAAACAAGATTCGTGACAGTCGAAACAAGTTAGCTCCATCCGTGCGTCAACGTTTCTAATTGGACTCAGTTTGTATGTTATATTCCGAAGCCTATAACTTGTGACTTTTTCGCAACCGGACCTCGTAATTGGACTCGAACTCTTCCATTACTATTGTTTCAACAGATTTTAAGTGTTAGAACAAGATTTGGGATAGCAGAAACAAGTTACTTCCATCCGTGCGTCAACGTCTCAAATTGCACTCAGTTTGTGTGTTACATTCCGAAGCCTATAACTTGTGACTTTTGCTCAACCAGACCTCGTAATTGGACTCAAAGTCTTCCATCACTATTGTTTCAACACGATTCGGGACAGTCGAAACTAGTTAGTTCCATCCATGCGTCAATGTCTTTAAATGGACTTAGTTTGTGTGTTACATTACGAAGCCTATAACTTGTGACTTTTTCGCAACCGAACCTCGTAATTGGACTCAAACTCTTCCATCACTATTGTTTCAACACATATGAAGTGTTGGAACAAGATTCGTGACAGTCGAAACAAGTTAGCTCCATCCATGCGTCAACGTCTCAAATTGGACTCAGTTTGTGTCTTACATTCCGAAGCCTATAAATTGTGACTTTTCGCAACCAGACCTCGTAATTGGACTCAAACTCTTCCATTACTATTATTTCAATAGATTTTAAGTGTTCAAACAAGATTTGGGACAGTCGAAACAAGTTAGCTCCATCCGTGCGTCAACGTCTCAAATTGGACTCTGTTTGTGTGTTACATTCCGAAGCCTATAACTTGTGACTTTTGCGCAACCAGACCTCGTAATTGGAATCAAACTCTTCCATTACTATTGTTTCAACAGATTTTAAGTCTTCGAACAAGATTTGGGATTGTCGAAACAAGTTACTTCCATCCGTGCGTCAACGTCTAAAATTGGACTCAGTTTGTGTGTTACATTCCGAAGCCTATAACTTGTGACTTTATCGCAACCGAACCTCGTAATTTTACTCAAACTCTTCCATTACAATTGTTTCGACACATTTGAAGTGTTGGAACAAGATTCGGGACAGTCGAAACAAGTTAGCTCCATCCGTGCGTCAACGTCTCAAATTGGACTCAGTTTGTGTCTTACATTCCGAAGCCTATAAATTGTGACTTTTCGCAAGCAGACCTCGTAATTGCACTCAAACTCTTCCATTACTATTGTTTCAATAGATTTGAAGTGTTCAAACAAGATTTGGGACAGTCGAAACAAGTTAGCTCCATCCGTGCGTCAACGTCTCAAATTGGACTCTGTTTGTGTGTTACATTCCGAAGCCTATAACTTGTGACTTTTGCATAACCAGACCTCGTAATTGGAATCAAACTCTTCCATTACTATTGTTTCAACAGATTTTAAGTGTTGGAACAAGATTTGGGACAGTCGAAACAAGTTAACTCCATCCGTGCGTCAACGTCTCAAATTGGACTCAGTTTGTGTGTTACATTCCGAAGCCTATAACTTGTGACTTTTGCGCAGCCAGACCTCGTAATTGGAATCAAACTCTTCCATCACTATTGTTTCAACACATTTGAAGTGTTGGATGAAGATACGGGACAGTTGAAACAAGTTAGCTCCATCCGTGCGTCAATGTGTTTAATTGGACACAGTTTGTGCGTTACATTACGAATCCTATAACTTGTGACTTTTTCGCAACCGGACCTCGTAATTGGACTCAAACTCTTCCATCACTATTGTTTCAACACATTTGAAGTGATGGAAGAAGATACGGGACAGTCGAAACAAGTTAGCTCCATCCGTGCGTCAATGTCTTTAATTAGACTCAGTTTGTGTGTTGCATTACGAAGCCTTTAACTTGTGACTTTTTCGCAACCGGACCTCGTAATTGGACTCGAACTCTTCCATTACTATTGTTTCAACACATTTGAAGTGTTGGAACAAGATTCGTGACAGTCGAAACAAGTTAGCTCCATCCGTGCGTCAACGTTTCTAATTGGACTCAGTTTGTGTGTTATATTCCGAAGCCTATAACTTGTGACTTTTTCGCAACCGGACCTCGTAATTGGACTCGAACTCTTCCATTACTATTGTTTCAACAGATTTTAAGTGTTAGAACAAGATTTGGAATAGCAGAAACATGTCACTTACATCCGTGCGTCAACGTCTCAAATTGCACTCAGTTTGTGTGTTACATTCCGAAGCCTATAACTTGTGACTTTTGCGTAACCAGACCTCGTAATTGGACTCAAACTCTTCCATTACTATTATTTCAACAGATTTTAAGTGTTGGAACAAGATTTGGGACAGTCGAAACAAGTTAACTCCATCCGTGCGTCAACGTATCAAATTGGACTCAGTTTGTGTGTTACATTCCGAAGCCTATAACTTGTGACTTTTGCGCAGCCAGACCTCGTAATTGGAATCAAACTCTTCCATCACTATTGTTTCAACACATTTGAAGTGTTGGAAGAAGATACGGGACAGTTGAAACAAGTTAGCTCCATCCGTGCGTCAATGTGTTTAATTGGACACAGTTTGTGCGTTACATTACGAATTTTATAACTTGTGACTTTTTCGCAACCGGACCTCGTAATTGGACTCAAACTCTTCCATCACTATTGTTTCAACACATTTGAAGTGATGGAAGAAGATACGGGACAGTCGAAACAAGTTAGCTCCATCCGTGCGTCAATGTGTTTAATTGGACTCAGTTTGTGTGTTATATTCCGAAGCCTTTAACTTGTAACTTTTTCGCAACCGGACCTTGTAATTAGACTTGAATTCTTCCATTACTATTGTTTCAACACATTTGAAGTGTTGGAAGAAGATTCGGACAGTCGAAACAAGTTAGCTCCATCCGTGCGTCAATGTCTTTAATTGGACTCAGTTTGTGTGTTACATTCCGAAGCCTATAACTTGTGACTTTTTCGCAACCGGACCTCGTAATTGGACTCGAACTCTTCCATTACTATTGTTTCAACACATTTGAAGTGTTGGAACAAGATTCGTGACAGTCGAAACAAGTTAGCTCCATCCGTGCGTCAACGTTTCTAATTCGACTCAGTTTGAGTGTTATATTCCGAAGCCTATAACTTGTGACTTTTTCGCAACCGGACCTCGTAATTGGACTCGAACTCTTCCATTACTATTGTTTCAACAGATTTTAAGTGTTAGAACAAGATTTGGAATAGCAGAAACATGTCACTTACATCCGTGCGTCAACGTCTCAAATTGCACTCAGTTTGTGTGTTATATTCCGAAGCCTATAACTTGTGACTTTTGCGTAACCAGACCTCGTAATTGGACTCCAGCTCTTCCATTACTATTGTTTCAACAGATTTTAAGTGTTGGAACAAGATTTGGGACAGTCGCAACAAGTTAACTCCATCCGTGCGTCAACGTATCAAATTGGACTCAGTTTGTGTGTTACATTCCGAAGCCTATAACTTGTGACTTTTGTGCAACCAGACCTCGTAATTGGAATCAAACTCTTCCATCACTATTGTTTCAACACATTTGAAGTGTTGGAAGAAGATACGGGACAGTTGAAACAAGTTAGCTCCATCCGTGCGTCAATGTGTTTAATTGGACACAGTTTGTGTGTTACATTACAAAGCCTATAACTTGTGACTTTTTCGCAACCGGACCTCGTAATTGGACTCAAACTCTTCCATCACTATTGTTTCAACACATTTGAAGTGATGGAAGAAGATACGGGACAGTCGAAACAAGTTAGCTCCATCCGTGCGTCAATGTGTTTAATTGGACTCAGTTTGTGTGTTATATTCCGAAGCCTTTAACTTGTAACTTTTTCGCAACCGGACCTTGTAATTAGACTTGAATTCTTCCATTACTATTGTTTCAACACATTTGAAGTGTTGGAACAAGATTCGGACAGTCGAAACAAGTTAGCTCCATCCGTGCGTCAATGTCTTTAGTTGGACTCAGTTTGTGTGTTACATTCCGAAGCCTATAACTTGTGACTTTATCGCAACCGGACCTCGTAATTTTACTCAAACTCTTCCATTACAATTGTTTCAACACATTTGAAGTGTTGGAACAAGATTTGGGACAGTCGAAACAAGTTAGCTCCATCCGTGAGTCAATATCTTTAATTAGACTCAGTTTGTGTGTTACATTACGTAGCCTATAACTTGTGACTTTTTCGCAACCGGACCTCGTAATTGGACTCGAACTCTTCCATTACTATTGTTTCAACACATTTGAAGTGTTGGAACAAGATTCGGACAGTCGAAACAAGTTAGCTCCATCCGTGCGTCAATGTCTTTAATTGGACTCAGTTTGTGTGTTACATTCCGAAGCCTATAACTTGTGACTTTTTCACAACCGGACCTCGTAATTGGACTCAAACTCTTCCATTACTATTGTTTCAACAGATTTTGAGTGTTAGAACAAGATTCGTGACAGTCGAAACAAGTTAGCTCCATCCGTGCGTCAACGTTTCTAATTTGACTCAGTTTGTGTGTTATATTCCGAAGCCTATAACTTGTGACTTTTTCGCAACTGGACCTCGTAATTGGACTCGAACTCTTCCATTACTATTGTTTCAACAGATTTTAAGTGTTAGAACAAGATTTGGGATAGCAGAAACAAGTCACTTCCATCCGTGCGTCAACGTCTCAAATTGCACTCAGTTTGTGTGTTACATTCCGAAGCCTATAACTTGTGACTTTTGCGTAACCAGACCTCGTAATTGGACTCAAACTCTTCCATTACTATTGTTTCAACAGATTTTAAGTGTTGGAACAAGATTTGGGACAGTCGAAACAAGTTAACTCCATCCGTACGTCAACGTATCAAATTGGACTCAGTTTGTGTGTTACATTCCGAAGCCTATAACTTGTGACTGTTGCGCAACCACACCTCGTAATTGGACTCAAACTCTTCCATTACTATTGTTTCAACAGATTTTAAGAGTTGGAACAAGATTTGGGACAGTCGAAACAAGTTAACTCCATCCGTGCGTCAACGTCTCAAATTGGACTCAGTTTGTGTGTTACATTCCGAAGCCTATAACTTGTAACTTTTGCGCAACCAGACCTCGTAATTGGAATCAAACTCTTCCATCACTATTGTTTCAACACATTTGAAGTGTTGGAAGAAGATACGGGACAGTGGAAACAAGTTAGCTCCATCCGTGCGTCAATGTGTTTAATGGGACACAGTTTGTGTGTTACATTACGAAGCCTAAAACTTGTGACTTTTTCGCAACCGGACCTCGTAATTGGACTCAAACTCTTCCATCACTATTGTTTCAACACATTTGAAGTGATGGAAGAAGATACGGGACAGTCGAAACAAGTTAGCTCCATCCGTGCGTCAATGTGTTTAATTGGACTCAGTTTGTGTGTTATATTCCGAAGCCTTTAATTTGTAAGTTTTTCGCAACCGGACCTTGTAATTAGACTTGAATTCTTCCATTACTATTGTTTCAACACATTTAAGTGGTGGAACACGATTCGGACAGTCGAAACTAGTTAGCTCCATCCGTGCGTCAATGTCTTTAACTGGACTCAGTTTGTGTGATACATTCCGAAGCCTATAACTTGTGACTTTATCGCAACCGGACCTCGTAATTTTACTCAAACTCTTCCATTACAATTGTTTCAACACATTTGAAGTGTTGGAACAAGATTCGGGACAGTCGAAACAAGTTAGCTCCATCCGTGCGTCAATGTCTTTAATTAGACTCAGTTTGTGTGTTACATTACGAAGCCTATAACTTGTGACTTTTTTGCAACCGGACCTCGTAATTGGACTCAAACTCTTCCATTACTATTGTTTCAACACTTTTGAAGGGTTGGAACAAGATTCGTTACAGTCGAAACAAGTTAGCTCCATCCGTGCGTCAACGTTTCTAATTGGACTCAGTTTGTGTGTTATATTCCGAAGCCTATAACTTGTGACTTTTTCGCAACCGGACCTCGTAATTGGACTCAAACTCTTCCATTACTATTGTTTCAACAGATTTTGAGTGTTAGAACAAGAGTTGGGATAGCAGAAACAAGTCACTTCCATCCGTGCGTCAACGTCTCAAATTGCACTCAGTTTGTGTGTTACATTCCGAAGCCTATAACTTGTGACTTTTGCGTAACCAGACCTCGTAATTGGACTCAAACTCTTCCATTACTATTGTTTCAACAGATTTTAAGTGTTGGAACAAGATTTGGGACAGTCGAAACAAGTTAACTCCATCCGTGCGTCAACGTATCAAATTGGACTCTGTTTGTGTGTTACATTCCGAAGCCTATAACTTGTGACTTTTGCGCAACCAGACCTCGTAGTTGGAATCAAACTCTTCCATCACTATTGTTTCAACACATTTGAAGTGTTGGAAGAAGATACGGGACAGTCGAAACAAGTTAGCTCCATCCGTGCGTCAATGTGTTTAATTGGACACAGTTTGTGTGTTACATTACGAAGCCTATAACTTTTGACTTTTTCGCAATCGGACCTCGTAATTGGACTCAAACTCTTCCATCACTATTGTTTCAACACATTTGAAGTGATGGAAGAAGATACGGGACAGTCGAAACAAGTTAGCTCCATCCGTGCGTCAATGTGTTTAATTGGACTCAGTTTGTGTGTTATATTCCGAAGCCTATAACTTGTAACTTTTTCGCAACCGGACCTTGTAATTAGACTTGAATTCTTCCATTACTATTGTTTCAACACATTTGAAGTGTTGGAACAAGATTCGGACAGTCGAAACAAGTTAGCTCCATCCGTGCGTCAATGTCTTTAATTGGACTCAGTTTGTGTGTTACATTCCGAAGCCTATAACTTGTGACTTTTTCACAACCGGACCTCGTAATTGGACTCGAACTCTTCCATTACTATTGTTTCAACACATTTGAAGTGTTGGAACAAGATTCGTGACAGTCGAAACAAGTTAGCTCCATCCGTGCGTCAACGTGTCTAATTGGACTCAGTTTGTGTGTTATATTCCAAAGCCTATAACTTGTGACTTTTTCGCAACCGGACCTCGTAATTGGACTCGAACTCTTCCATTACTATTGTTTCAACAGATTTTAAGTGTTAGAACAAGATTTGGAATAGCAGAAACATGTCACTTACATCCGTGCGTCAACGTCTCAAATTGCACTCAGTTTGTGTGTTACATTCCGAAGCCTATAACATGTGACTTTTGCGTAACCAGACCTCGTAATTGGACTCAAACTCTTCCATTACTATTATTTCAACAGATTTTAAGTGTTGGAACAAGATTTGGGACAATCGAAACAAGTTAACTCCATCCGTGCGTCAACGTATCAAATTGGACTCAGTTTGTGTGTTACATTCCGAAGCCTATAACTTGTGACTTTTGCGCAGCCAGACCTCGTAATTGGAATCAAACTCTTCCATCACTATTGTTTCAACACATTTGAAGTGTTGGAAGAAGATACGGGACAGTTGAAACAAGTTAGCTCCATCCGTGCGTCAATGTGTTTAATTGGACACAGTTTGTGTGTTACATTACGAAGCCTATAACTTGTGACTTGTTCGCAACCGGACCTCGTAATTGGACTCAAACTCTTCCATCACTATTGTTTCAACACATTTGAAGTGATGGAAGAAGATACGGGACAGTCGAAACAAGTTAGCTCCATCCGTGTGTCAATGTGTTTAATTGGACTCAGTTTGTGTGTTATATTCCGAAGCCTTTAACTTGTAACTTTTTCGCAACCGGACCTTGTAATTAGACTTGAATTCTTCCATTACTATTGTTTCAACACATTTGAAGTGTTGGAACAAGATTCGGACAGTCGAAACAAGTTAGCTCCATCTGTGCGTCAATGTCTTTAATTGGACTCAGTTTGTGTGTTACATTCCGAAGCCTATAACTTGTGACTTTATCGCAACCGGACCTCGTAATTTTACTCAAACTCATCCATTACAATTGTTTCAACACATTTGAAGTGTTGGAACAAGATTCGGGACAGTCGAAACTAGTTAGCTCCATCCGTGCGTCAATGTCTTTAATTAGACTCAGTTTGTGTGTTGCATTACGAAGCCTATAACTTGTGACCTTTTCGCAACCGGACCTCGTAATTGGACTCGAACTCTTCCATTACTATTGTTTCAACACATTTGAAGTTTTGGAACAAGATTCGTGACAGTCGAAACAAGTTAGCTCCATCCGTGCGTCAACGTTTCTAATTGGACTTAGTTTGTGTGTTATATTCCGAAGCCTATAACTTGTTACTTTTTCGCAACCGGACCTCGTAATTGGGCTCGAACTCTTCCATTACTATTGTTTCAACAGATTTTAAGTGTTAGAACAAGATTTGGGATAGCAGAAACAAGTCACTTCCATCCGTGCGTCAACGTCTCAAATTGCACTCAGTTTGTGTGTTACATTCCGAAGCCTATAACTTGTGACTTTTGCGTAACCAGACCTCGTAATTGGACTCCAACTCTTCCATTACTATTGTTTCAACAGATTTTAAGTGTTGGAACAAGATTTGGGACAGTCGCAACAAGTTAACTCCATCCGTGCGTCAACGTATCAAATTGGACTCAGTTTGTGTGTTACATTCCGAAGCCTATAACTTGTGACTTTTGTGCAACCAGACCTCGTAATTGGAATCAAACTCTTCGATCACTATTGTTTCAACACATTTGAAGTGTTGGAAGAAGATACGGGACAGTTGAAACAAGTTAGCTCCATCCGTGCGTCAATGTGTTTAATTGGACACAGTTTGTGTGTTACATTACAAAGCCTATAACTTGTGACTTTTTCGCAACCGGACCTCGTAATTGGACTCAAACTCTTCCATCACTATTGTTTCAACACATTTGAAGTGATGGAAGAAGATACGGGACAGTCGAAACAAGTTAGCTCCATCCGTGCGTCAATGTGTTTAATTGGACTCAGTTTGTGTGTTTTATTCCGAAGCCTTTAACTTGTAACTTTTTCGCAACCGGACCTTGTAATTAGACTTGAATTCTTCCATTACTATTGTTTCAACACATTTGAAGTGTTGGAACAAGATTCGGACAGTCGAAACAAGTTAGCTCCATCCGTGCGTCAATGTCTTTAGTTGGACTCAGTTTGTGTGTTACATTCCGAAGCCTATAACTTGTGACTTTATCGCAACCGGACCTCGTAATTTTACTCAAACTCTTCCATTACAATTGTTTCAACACATTTGAAGTGTTGGAACAAGATTCGGGACAGTCGAAACAAGTTAGCTCCATCCGTGCGTCAATATCTTTAATTAGACTCAGTTTGTGTGTTACATTACGTAGCCTATAACTTGTGACTTTTTCGCAACCGGACCTCGTAATTGGACTCGAACTCTTCCATTACTATTGTTTCAACACATTTGAAGTGTTGGAACAAGATTCGTGACAGTCGAAACAAGTTCGCTCCATCCGTGCGTCAACATTTCTAATTTGACTCAGTTTGTGTGTTATATTCCGAAGCCTATAACTTGTGACTTTTTTGCAACCGAACCTCGTAATTGGACTCGAACTCTTCCATTACTATTGTTTCAACAGATTTTAACTGTTAGAACAAGATTTGGGATAGCAGAAACAAGTCACTTCCATCCGTGCGTCAACGTCTCAAATTGCACTCAGTTTGTGTGTTACATTCCGAAGTCTATAACTTGTGACTTTTGCGTAACCAGACCTCGTAATTGGACTCAAACTCTTCCATTACTATTGTTTCAACAGATTTTAAGAGTTGGAACAAGATTTGGGACAGTCGAAACAAGTTAACTCCATCCGTGCGTCAACGTCTCAAATTGGACTCAGTTTGTGTGTTACATTCCGAAGCCTATAACTTGTAACTTTTGCGCAACCAGACCTCGTAATTGGAATCAAACTCTTCCATCACTATTGTTTCAACACATTTGAAGTGTTGGAAGAAGATACGGGACAGTTGAAACAAGTTAGCTCCATCCGTGCGTCAATGTGTTTAATTGGACACAGTTTGTGTGTTACATTACGAAGCCTAAAACTTGTGACTTTTTCGCAACCGGACCTCGTAATTGGACTCAAACTCTTCCATCACTATTGTTTCAACACATTTGAAGTGATGGAAGAAGATACGGGACAGTCGAAACAAGTTAGCTCCGTCCGTCCGTCAACGTTTCTAATTGGACTCAGTTTGTGTGTTATTTTCCGAAGCCTATAACTTGTGACTTTTTCGCAACCGGACCTCGTAATTGGACTCGAACTCTTCCATTACTATTGTTTCAACAGATTTTAAGTGTTGGAACAAGATTTGGGACAGTCGAAACAAGTTAACTCCATCCGTGCGTCAACGTATCAAATTGGACTCAGTTTGTGTGTTACATTCCGAAGCCTATAACTTGTGACTTTTGCGCAACCAGACCTCGTAGTGGGAATCAAACTCTTCCATCACTATTGTTTCAACACATTTGAAGTGTTGGAAGAAGATACGGGACAGTCGAAACAAGTTAGCTCCATCCGTGCGTCAATGTGTTTAATTGGACACAGTTTGTGTGTTACATTACGAAGCCTATAACTTTTGACTTTTTCGCAACCGGACCTCGTAATTGGACTCAAACTCTTCCATCACTATTGTTTCAACACATTTGAAGTGATGGAAGAAGATACGGGACAGTCGAAACAAGTTAGCTCCATCCGTGCGTCAATGTGTTTAATTGGACTAAGTTTGTGTGTTATATTCCGAAGCCTATAACTTGTAACTTTTTCGCAACCGGACCTTGTAATTAGACTTGAATTCTTCCATTACTATTGTTTCAACACATTTGAAGTGTTGGAACAAGATTCGGACAGTCGAAACAAGTTAGCTCCATCCGTGCGTCAATGTCTTTAATTGGACTCAGTTTGTGTGTTACATTCCGAAGCCTATAACTTGTGACTTTATCGCAACCGGACCTCGTAATTTTACTCAAACTCTTCCATTACAATTGTTTCAACACATTTGAAGTGTTGGAACAAGATTCGGGACAGTCGAAACAAGTTAGCTCCATCCCTGCGTCAATGTCTTTAATTAGACTCAGTTTCTGTGTTACATTACGAAGCCTATAACTTGTGACTTTTTTGCAACCGGACCTCGTAATTGGACTCAAACTCTTCCATTACTATTGTTTCAACACTTTTGAAGTGTTGGAACAAGATTCGGGACAGTCGAAACAAGTTAGCTCCATCCGTGCGTCAATATCTTTAATTAGACTCAGTTTGTGTGTTACATTACGTAGCCTATAACTTGTGACTTTTTCGCAACCAGACCTCGTAATTGGAATCAAACTCTTCCATCACTATTGTTTCAACACATTTGAAGTGTTGGAAGAAGATACGGGACAGTTGAAACAAGTTAGCTCCATCCGTGCGTCAATGTGTTTAATTGGACACAGTTTGTGTGTTACATTACGAAGCCTAAAACTTGTGACTTTTTCGCAACCGGACCTCGTAATTGGACTCAAACTCTTCCATCACTATTGTTTCAACACATTTGAAGTGATGGAAGAAGATACGGGACAGTCGAAACAAGTTAGCTCCATCCGTGCGTCAATGTGTTTAATTGGACTCAGTTTGTGTGTTATATTCCGAAGCCTTTAATTTGTAAGTTTTTCGCAACCGGACCTTGTAATTAGACTTGAATTCTTCCATTACTATTGTTTCAACACATTTGAAGTGGTGGAACAAGATTCGGACAGTCGAAACTAGTTAGCTCCATCCGTGCGTCAATGTCTTTAACTGGACTCAGTTTGTGTGATACATTCCGAAGCCTATAACTTGTGACTTTATCGCAACCGGACCTCGTAATTTTACTCAAACTCTTCCATTACAATTGTTTCAACACATTTGAAGTGTTGGAACAAGATTCGGGACAGTCGAAACAAGTTAGCTCCATCCGTGCGTCAATGTCTTTAATTAGACTCAGTTTGTGTGTTACATTACGAAGCCTATAACTTGTGACTTTTTTGCAACCGGACCTCGTAATTGGACTCAAACTCTTCCATTACTATTGTTTCAACACTTTTGAAGGGTTGGAACAAGATTCGTTACAGTCGAAACAAGTTAGCTCCATCCGTGCGTCAACGTTTCTAATTGGACTCAGTTTGTGTGTTATTTTCCGAAGCCTATAACTTGTGACTTTTTCGCAACCGGACCTCGTAATTGGACTCGAACTCTTCCATTACTATTGTTTCAACAGATTTTGAGTGTTAGAACAAGATTTGGGATAGTCGAAACAAGTCACTTCCATCCGTGCGTCAACGTGTCAAATTGCACTCAGTTTGTGTGTTACATTCCGAAGCCTATAACTTGTGACTTTTGCGTAACCAGACCTCGTAATTGGACTCAAACTCTTCCATTACTATTGTTTCAACAGATTTTAAGTGTTGGAACAAGATTTGGGACAGTCGAAACAAGTTAACTCCATCCGTGCGTCAACGTATCTAATTGGACTCAGTTTGTGTGTTACATTCCGAAGCCTATAACTTGTGACTTTTGCGCAACCAGACCTCGTAGTTGGAATCAAACTCTTCCATCACTATTGTTTCAACACATTTGAAGTGTTGGAAGAAGATACGGGACAGTCGAAACAAGTTAGCTCCATCCGTGCGTCAATGTGTTTAATTGGACACAGTTTGTGTGTTACATTACGAAGCCTATAACTTTTGACTTTTTCGCAACCGGACCTCGTAATTGGACTCAAACTCTTCCATCACTATTGTTTCAACACATTTGAAGTGATGGAAGAAGATACGGGACAGTCGAAACAAGTTAGCTCCATCCGTGCGTCAATGTGTTTAATTGGACTAAGTTTGTGTGTTATATTCCGAAGCCTATAACTTGTAACTTTTTCGCAACCGGACCTTGTAATTAGACTTGAATTCTTCCATTACTATTGTTTCAACACATTTGAAGTGTTGGAACAAGATTCGGACAGTCGAAACAAGTTAGCTCCATCCGTGCGTCAATGTCTTTAATTGGACTCAGTTTGTGTGTTACATTCCGAAGCCTATAACTTGTGACTTTATCGCAACCGGACCTCGTAATTTTACTCAAACTCTTCCATTACAATTGTTTCAACACATTTGAAGTGTTGGAACAAGATTCGGGACAGTCGAAACAAGTTAGCTCCATCCGTGCGTCAATGTCTTTAATTAGACTCAGTTTCTGTGTTACATTACGAAGCCTATAACCTGTGACTTTTTCACAACCGGACCTCCTAATTGGACTCGAACTCTTCCATTACTATTGTTTCAACACTTTTGAAGTGTTGGAACAAGATTCGTGACAGTCGAAAAAAGTTAGCTCCATCCGTGCGTCAACGTCTCAAATTGCACTCAGTTTGTGTGTTACATTCCGAAGCCTATAACTTGTGACTTTTGCGTAACCAGACCTCGTAATTTGACTCAAACTCTTCCATTACTATTGTTTCAACAGATTTTAAGTGTTGGAACAAGATTTGGGACAGTCGAAACAAGTTAACTCCATCCGTGCGTCAACGTATCAAATTGGACTCAGTTTGTGTGTTACATTCCGAAGCCTATAACTTGTGACTTTTGCGCAACCAGACCTCGTAGTCGGAATCAAACTCTTCCATCACTATTGTTTCAACACATTTGAAGTGTTGGAAGAAGATACGGGACAGTCGAAACAAGTTAGCTCCATCCGTGCGTCAATGTGTTTAATTGGACACAGTTTGTGTGTTACATTACGAAGCCTATAACTTTTGACTTTTTCGCAACCGGACCTCGTAATTGGACTCAAACTCTTCCATCACTATTGTTTCAACACATTTGAAGTGATGGAAGAAGATACGGGACAGTCGAAACAAGTTAGCTCCATCCGTGCGTCAATGTGTTTAATTGGACTAAGTTTGTGTGTTATATTCCGAAGCCTATAACTTGTAACTTTTTCGCAACCGGACCTTGTAATTAGACTTGAATTCTTCCATTACTATTGTTTCAACACATTTGAAGTGTTGGAACAAGATTCGGACAGTCGAAACAAGTTAGCTCCATCCGTGCGTCAATGTCTTTAATTGGACTCAGTTTGTGTGTTACATTCCGAAGCCTATAACTTGTGACTTTATCGCAACCGGACCTCGTAATTTTACTCAAACTCTTCCATTACAATTGTTTCAACACATTTGAAGTGTTGGAACAAGATTCGGGACAGTCGAAACAAGTTAGCTCCATCCGTGCGTCAATGTCTTTAATTAGACTCAGTTTCTGTGTTACATTACGAAGCCTATAACCTGTGACTTTTTCACAACCGGACCTCGTAATTGGACTCGAACTCTTCCATTACTATTGTTTCAACACATTTGAAGTGTTGGAACAAGATTCGTGACAGTCGAAAAAAGTTAGCTCCATCCGTGCATCAACGTCTCAAATTGCACTCAATTTGTGTGTTACATTCCGAAGCCTATAACTTGTGGCTTTTGCGTAACCAGACCTCGTAATTGGACTCGAACTCTTCCATTACTATTGTTTCAACAGATTTTAAGTGTTAGAACAAGATTTGGGATAGCAGAAACAAGTTACTTCCTTCCGTGCGTCAACGTCTCAAATTGCACTCAGTTTGTGTGTTACATTCCGAAGCCTATAACTTGTGACTTTTGCGCAACCAGACCTCTTAATTGGACTCAAACTCTTCCATCACTATTGTTTCAACACATTTGAAGTGTTGGAACAAGATTCGGGACAGTCGAAACTAGTTAGCTCCATCCGTGCGTCAATGTCTTTAAATGGACTTAGTTTGTGTGTTACATTATGAAGCCTATAACTTCTGACTTTTTCGCAACCGGACCTCGTAATTGGACTCTTCCATCACTATTGTTTCAACACATTTGAAGTGATGGAAGAAGATACGGGACAGTCGAAACAAGTTAGCTCCATCCGTGCGTCAATGTGTTTAATTGGACTCAGTTTGTGTGTTATATTCCGAAGCCTTTAACTTGTAACTTTTTCGCAACCGGACCTTGTAATTAGACTTGAATTCTTCCATTACTATTGTTTCAACACATTTGAAGTGTTGGAACAAGATTCGGACAGTCGAAACAAGTTAGCTCCATCCGTGCGTCAATGTCTTTAATTGGACTCAGTTTGTGTGTTACATTCCGAAGCCTATAACTTGTTTCTTTATCGCAACCGGACCTCGTAATTTTACTCAAACTCTTCCATTACAATTGTTTCAACACATTTGAAGTGTTGGAACAAGATTCGGGACAGTCGAAACAAGTTAGCTCCATCCGTGCGTCAATGTCTTTAATTAGACTCAGTTTGTGTGTTACATTACGAAGCCTATAACTTGTGACTTTTTCGCAACCGGACCTCGTAATTGGACTCAAACTCTTCCATCACTATTGTTTCAACACATTTGAAGTGTTGGAAGAAGATTCGGGACAGTCGAAAGAAGTTAGCTACATCAGTGCGTCAATGTCTTTAATCGAACTCAGTTTGTGTGTTACATTACGAAGCCTATAACTTGTGACTTTTTCGCAACCGGACCTCGTAATTGGACTCGAACTCTTCCATTACTATTGTTTCAACAGATTTTAAGTGTTAGAACAAGATTTGGTATAGCAGAAACAAGTTACTTCCATCCGTGCGTCAACGTCTCAAATTGCACTCAGTTTGTGTGTTACATTCCGAAGCCTATAGTTTGTGACTTTTGCGCAACCAGACCTCCTAATTGGACTCAAACTCTTCCATCACTATTGTTTCAACACATTTGAAGTGTTGGAACAAGATTCGGGACAGTCGAAACTAGTTAGCTCCATCCGTGCGTCAATGTCTTTAAATGGACTTAGTTTGTGTGTTACATTACGAAGCCTATAACTTGTGACTTTATCGCAACCGGACCTCGTAATTTTACTCAAACTCTTCCATTACAATTGTTTCAACACATTTGAAGTGTTGGAACAAGATTCGGGACAGTCGAAACAAGTTAGCTCCATCCGTGCGTCAATGTCTTTAATTAGACTCAGTTTGTGTGTTACATTACGAAGCCTATAACTTGTGACTTTTTCGCAACCGGACCTCGTAATTGGACTCGAACTCTTCCATTACTATTGTTTCAACACATTTGAAGTGTTGGAACAAGATTCGTGACAGTCGAAACAAGTTAGCTCCATCCGTGCGTCAACGTTTCTAATTGGACTCAGTTTGTGTGTTATATTCCGAAGCCTATAACTTGTGACTTTTTCGCAACCGGACCTCGTAATTGGACTCGAACTCTTCCATTACTATTGTTTCAACAGATTTGAAGTGTTAGAACAAGATTTGGGATAGCAGAAACAAGTTACTTCCATCCGTGCGTCAACGTCTCAAATTGCACTCAGTTTGTGTGTTACATTCCGAAGCCTATAACTTGTGACTTTTGCGCAACCAGACCTCTTAATTGGACTCAAACTCTTCCATCACTATTGTTTCAACACATTTGAAGTGTTGGAACAAGATTCGGGACAGTCGAAACTAGTTAGCTCCATCCGTGCGTCAATGTCTTTAAATGGACTTAGTTTGTGTGTTACATTACGAAGCCTATAACTTGTGACTTTTTCGCAACCGGACCTCGTAATTGGACTCAAACTCTTCCATTACTATTTTTTCAACACGTTTGAAGTGTTGGAACAAGATTTGTGACAGTCGAAATAAGTTAGCTCCATCCGTGCATCAACGTCTCAAATTGGACTCAGTTTGTGTGTTATATTCCGAAGCCTATAACTTGTGACTTTTTCGCAACCGGACCTCGTAATTGGACTCAAACTCTTCCATCACTATTGTTTCAACACATATGAAGAGTTGGAACAAGATTTGGGACAGTCGAAACAAGTTAACTCCATCCGTGCGTCAACGTCTCAAATTGGACTCAGTTTGTGTGTTACATTCCGAAGCCTATAACTTGTGAATTTTGCGTAACCAGACCTCTTAATTGGACTCAAACTCTTCCATCACTATTGTTTCAACACATTTGAAGTGTTGGAACAAGATTCGGGACAGTCGAAACTAGTTAACTCCATCCGTGCGTCAATGTCTTTAAATGGACTTAGTTTGTGTGTTACATTACGAAGCCTATAACTTGTGACTTTTTCGCAACCGGACCTCGTAATTGGACTCAAACTCTTCCATTGCTATTTTTTCAACACGTTTGAAGTGTTGGAACAAGATTTGTGACAGTCGAAACAAGTTAGCTCCATCCGTGCATCAACGTCTCAAATTGGACTCAGTTTGTGTGTTATATTCCGAAGCCTATAACTTGTGACTTTTTCGCAACCGGACCTCGTAATTGGACTCAAACTCTTCCATCACTATTGTTTCAACACATATGAAGAGTTGGAACAAGATTTGGGACAGTCGAAACAAGTTAACTCCATCCGTGCGTCAACGTCTCAAATTGGACTCAGTTTGTGTGTTACATTCCGAAGCCTATAACTTGTGAATTTTGCGTAACCAGACCTCTTAATTGGACTCAAACTCTTCCATCACTATTGTTTCAACACATTTGAAGTGTTGGAACAAGATTCGGGACAGTCGAAACTAGTTAGCTCCATCCGTGCGTCAATGTCTTTAAATGGACTTAGTTTGTGTGTTACATTACGAAGCCTATAACTTGTGACTTTTTCGCAACCGGACCTCGTAATTGGACTCAAACTCTTCCATTGCTATTTTTTCAACACGTTTGAAGTGTTGGAACAAGATTTGTGACAGTCGAAACAAGTTAGCTCCATCCGTGCATCAACGTCTCAAATTGGACTCAGTTTGTGTGTTATATTCTGAAGCCTATAACTTGTGACTTTTTCGCAACCGGACCTCGTAATTGGACTCAAACTCTTCCATCACTATTGTTTCAACACATATGAAGTGTTGGAACAAGATTCGTGATAGTCGAAACAAGTTAGCTCCATCCATGCGTCAACGTCTCAAATTGGACTCAGTTTGTGTCTTACATTCCGAAGCCTATAAAGTGTGACTTTTTCGCAACCAGACCTCGTAATTGGACTCAAACTCTTCCATTACTATTGTTTCAATAGATTTTAAGTGTTCAAACAAGATTTGGGACAGTCGAAACAAGTTAGCTCCATCCGTGCGTCAACGTCTCAAATTGGACTCTGTTTGTGTGTTACATTCTGAAGCCTATAACTTGTGACGTTTGCGCAACCAGACCTCGTAATTGGAATCAAACTCGTCCATTACTATTGTTTCAACAGATTTTAAATCTTCGAACAAGATTCGGGATAGTCGAAACAAGTTACTTCCATCCGTGCGTCAACGTCTCAAATTGCACTCAGTTTGTGTGTTACATTCCGAAGCCTATAACTTGTGACTGTTGCGCAACCACACCTCGTAATTGGACTCAAACTCTTCCATTACTATTGTTTCAACAGATTTTAAGTGTTGGAACAAGATTTGGGACAGTCGAAACAAGTTAACTCCATCCGTGCGTCAACGTATCAAATTGGACTCAGTTTGTGTGTTATATTCCGAAGCCTATAACTTGTGACTTTTGCGTAACCAGACCTCGTAATTGGACTCAAACTCTTCCATTACTATTGTTTCAACAGATTTTAAGTGTTGGAACAAGATTTGGGACAGTCGAAACAAGTTAACTCCATCCGTGCGTCAACGTATCAAATTGGACTCAGTTTGTGTGTTACATTCCGAAGCCTATAACTTGTGACTTTTGCGTAACCAGACCTCGTAATTGGACTCAAACTCTTCCATTACTATTGTTTCAACAGATTTTAAGAGTTGGAACAAGATTTGGGACAGTCGAAACAAGTTAACTCCATCCGTGCGTCAACGTCTCAAATTGGACTCAGTTTGTGTGTTACATTCCGAAGCCTATAACTTGTGACTGTTGCGCAACCACACCTCGTAATTGGACTCAAACTCTTCCATTACTATTGTTTCAACAGATTTTAAGAGTTGGAACAAGATTTGGGACAGTCGAAACAAGTTAACTCCATCCGTGCGTCAACGTCTCAAATTGGACTCAGTTTGTGTGTTACATTCCGAAGCCTATAACTTGTGAATTTTGCGTAACCAGACCTCTTAATTGGACTCAAACTCTTCCATCACTATTGTTTCAACACATTTGAAGTGTTGGAACAAGATTCGGGACAGTCGAAACTAGTTAGCTCCATCCGTGCGTCAATGTCTTTAAATGGACTTAGTTTGTGTGTTACATTACGAAGCCTATAACTTGTGACTTTTTCGCAACCGGACCTCGTAATTGGACTCAAACTCTTCCATTGCTATTTTTTCAACACGTTTGAAGTGTTGGAACAAGATTTGTGACAGTCGAAACAAGTTAGCTCCATCCGTGCATCAACGTCTCAAATTGGACTCAGTTTGTGTGTTATATTCCGAAGCCTATAACTTGTGACTTTTTCGCAACCGGACCTCGTAATTGGACTCAAACTCTTCCATCACTATTGTTTCAACACATATGAAGTGTTGGAACAAGATTCGTGATAGTCGAAACAAGTTAGCTCCATCCATGCGTCAACGTCTCAAATTGGACTCAGTTTGTGTCTTACATTCCGAAGCCTATAAAGTGTGACTTTTTCGCAACCAGACCTCGTAATTGGACTCAAACTCTTCCATTACTATTGTTTCAATAGATTTTAAGTGTTCAAACAAGATTTGGGACAGTCGAAACAAGTTAGCTCCATCCGTGCGTCAACGTCTCAAATTGGACTCTGTTTGTGTGTTACATTCCGAAGCCTATAACTTGTGACGTTTGCGCAACCAGACCTCGTAATTGGAATCAAACTCGTCCATTACTATTGTTTCAACAGATTTTAAATCTTCGAACAAGATTCGGGATAGTCGAAACAAGTTACTTCCATCCGTGCGTCAACGTCTCAAATTGCACTCAGTTTGTGTGTTACATTCCGAAGCCTATAACTTGTGACTGTTGCGCAACCACACCTCGTAATTGGACTCAAACTCTTCCATTACTATTGTTTCAACAGATTTTAAGTGTTGGAACAAGATTTGGGACAGTCGAAACAAGTTAACTCCATCCGTGCGTCAACGTATCAAATTGGACTCAGTTTGTGTGTTATATTCCGAAGCCTATAACTTGTGACTTTTGCGTAACCAGGCCTCGTAATTGGACTCAAACTCTTCCATTACTATTGTTTCAACAGATTTTAAGTGTTGGAACAAGATTTGGGACAGTCGAAACAAGTTAACTCCATCCGTGCGTCAACGTATCAAATTGGACTCAGTTTGTGTGTTACATTCCGAAGCCTATAACTTGTGACTTTTGCGTAACCAGACCTCGTAATTGGACTCAAACTCTTCCATTACTATTGTTTCAACAGATTTTAAGAGTTGGAACAAGATTTGGGACAGTCGAAACAAGTTAACTCCATCCGTGCGTCAACGTCTCAAATTGGACTCAGTTTGTGTGTTACATTCCGAAGCCTATAACTTGTGACTGTTGCGCAACCACACCTCGTAATTGGACTCAAACTCTTCCATTACTATTGTTTCAACAGATTTTAAGAGTTGGAACAAGATTTGGGACAGTCGAAACAAGTTAACTCCATCCGTGCGTCAACGTCTCAAATTGGACTCAGTTTGTGTGTTACATTCCGAAGCCTATAACTTGTGAATTTTGCGTAACCAGACCTCTTAATTGGACTCAAACTCTTCCATCACTATTGTTTCAACACATTTGAAGTGTTGGAACAAGATTCGGGACAGTCGAAACTAGTTAGCTCCATCCGTGCGTCAATGTCTTTAAATGGACTTAGTTTGTGTGTTACATTACGAAGCCTATAACTTGTGACTTTTTCGCAACCGGACCTCGTAATTGGACTCAAACTCTTCCATTGCTATTTTTTCAACACGTTTGAAGTGTTGGAACAAGATTTGTGACAGTCGAAACAAGTTAGCTCCATCCGTGCATCAACGTCTCAAATTGGACTCAGTTTGTGTGTTATATTCCGAAGCCTATAACTTGTGACTTTTTCGCAACCGGACCTCGTAATTGGACTCAAACTCTTCCATCACTATTGTTTCAACACATATGAAGTGTTGGAACAAGATTCGTGATAGTCGAAACAAGTTAGCTCCATCCATGCGTCAACGTCTCAAATTGGACTCAGTTTGTGTCTTACATTCCGAAGCCTATAAAGTGTGACTTTTTCGCAACCAGACCTCGTAATTGGACTCAAACTCTTCCATTACTATTGTTTCAATAGATTTTAAGTGTTCAAACAAGATTTGGGACAGTCGAAACAAGTTAGCTCCATCCGTGCGTCAACGTCTCAAATTGGACTCTGTTTGTGTGTTACATTCCGAAGCCTATAACTTGTGACGTTTGCGCAACCAGACCTCGTAATTGGAATCAAACTCGTCCATTACTATTGTTTCAACAGATTTTAAATCTTCGAACAAGATTCGGGATAGTCGAAACAAGTTACTTCCATCCGTGCGTCAACGTCTCAAATTGCACTCAGTTTGTGTGTTACATTCCGAAGCCAATAACTTGTGACTGTTGCGCAACCACACCTCGTAATTGTACTCAAACTCTTCCATTACTATTGTTTCAACAGATTTTAAGTGTTGGAACAAGATTTGGGACAGTCGAAACAAGTTAACTCCATCCGTGCGTCAACGTATCAAATTGGACTCAGTTTGTGTGTTATATTCCGAAGCCTATAACTTGTGACTTTTGCGTAACCAGGCCTCGTAATTGGACTCAAACTCTTCCATTACTATTGTTTCAACAGATTTTAAGTGTTGGAACAAGATTTGGGACAGTCGAAACAAGTTAACTCCATCCGTGCGTCAACGTATCAAATTGGACTCAGTTTGTGTGTTACATTCCGAAGCCTATAACTTGTGACTTTTGCGTAACCAGACCTCGTAATTGGACTCAAACTCTTCCATTACTATTGTTTCAACAGATTTTAAGAGTTGGAACAAGATTTGGGACAGTCGAAACAAGTTAACTCCATCCGTGCGTCAACGTCTCAAATTGGACTCAGTTTGTGTGTTACATTCCGAAGCCTATAACTTGTGACTGTTGCGCAACCACACCTCGTAATTGGACTCAAACTCTTCCATTACTATTGTTTCAACAGATTTTAAGTGTTGGAACAAGATTTGGGACAGTCGAAACAAGTTAACTCCATCCGTGCGTCAACGTCTCAAATTGGACTCAGTTTGTGTGTTACATTCCGAAGCCTATAACTTGTGAATTTTGCGTAACCAGACCTCTTAATTGGACTCAAACTCTTCCATCACTATTGTTTCAACACATTTGAAGTGTTGGAACAAGATTCGGGACAGTCGAAACTAGTTAGCTCCATCCGTGCGTCAATGTCTTTAAATGGACTTAGTTTGTGTGTTACATTACGAAGCCTATAACTTGTGACTTTTTCGCAACCGGACCTCGTAATTGGACTCAAACTCTTCCATTGCTATTTTTTCAACACGTTTGAAGTGTTGGAACAAGATTTGTGACAGTCGAAACAAGTTAGCTCCATCCGTGCATCAACGTCTCAAATTGGACTCAGTTTGTGTGTTATATTCCGAAGCCTATAACTTGTGACTTTTTCGCAACCGGACCTCGTAATTGGACTCAAACTCTTCCATCACTATTGTTTCAACACATATGAAGTGTTGGAACAAGATTCGTGATAGTCGAAACAAGTTAGCTCCATCCATGCGTCAACGTCTCAAATTGGACTCAGTTTGTGTCTTACATTCCGAAGCCTATAAAGTGTGACTTTTTCGCAACCAGACCTCGTAATTGGACTCAAACTCTTCCATTACTATTGTTTCAATAGATTTTAAGTGTTCAAACAAGATTTGGGACAGTCGAAACAAGTTAGCTCCATCCGTGCGTCAACGTCTCAAATTGGACTCTGTTTGTGTGTTACATTCCGAAGCCTATAACTTGTGACGTTTGCGCAACCAGACCTCGTAATTGGAATCAAACTCGTCCATTACTATTGTTTCAACAGATTTTAAATCTTCGAACAAGATTCGGGATAGTCGAAACAAGTTACTTCCATCCGTGCGTCAACGTCTCAAATTGCACTCAGTTTGTGTGTTACATTCCGAAGCCTATAACTTGTGACTGTTGCGCAACCACACCTCGTAATTGGACTCAAACTCTTCCATTACTATTGTTTCAACAGATTTTAAGTGTTGGAACAAGATTTGGGACAGTCGAAACAAGTTAACTCCATCCGTGCGTCAACGTATCAAATTGGACTCAGTTTGTGTGTTATATTCCGAAGCCTATAACTTGTGACTTTTGCGTAACCAGGCCTCGTAATTGGACTCAAACTCTTCCATTACTATTGTTTCAACAGATTTTAAGTGTTGGAACAAGATTTGGGACAGTCGAAACAAGTTAACTCCATCCGTGCGTCAACGTATCAAATTGGACTCAGTTTGTGTGTTACATTCCGAAGCCTATAACTTGTGACTTTTGCGTAACCAGACCTCGTAATTGGACTCAAACTCTTCCATTACTATTGTTTCAACAGATTTTAAGAGTTGGAACAAGATTTGGGACAGTCGAAACAAGTTAACTCCATCCGTGCGTCAACGTCTCAAATTGGACTCAGTTTGTGTGTTACATTCCGAAGCCTATAACTTGTGACTGTTGCGCAACCACACCTCGTAATTGGACTCAAACTCTTCCATTACTATTGTTTCAACAGATTTTAAGAGTTGGAACAAGATTTGGGACAGTCGAAACAAGTTAACTCCATCCGTGCGTCAACGTCTCAAATTGGACTCAGTTTGTGTGTTACATTCCGAAGCCTATAACTTGTGAATTTTGCGTAACCAGACCTCTTAATTGGACTCAAACTCTTCCATCACTATTGTTTCAACACATTTGAAGTGTTGGAACAAGATTCGGGACAGTCGAAACTAGTTAGCTCCATCCGTGCGTCAATGTCTTTAAATGGACTTAGTTTGTGTGTTACATTACGAAGCCTATAACTTGTGACTTTTTCACAACCGGACCTCGTAATTGGACTCAAACTCTTCCATTGCTATTTTTTCAACACGTTTGAAGTGTTGGAACAAGATTTGTGACAGTCGAAATAAGTTAGCTCCATCCGTGCATCAACGTCTCAAATTGGACTCAGTTTGTGTGTTATATTCCGAAGCCTATAACTTGTGACTTTTTCGCAACCGGACCTCGTAATTGGACTCAAACTCTTCCATCACTATTGTTTCAACACATAAGAAGTGTTGGAACAAGATTCGTGATAGTCGAAACAAGTTAGCTCCATCCATGCGTCAACGTCTCAAATTGGACTCAGTTTGTGTCTTACATTCCGAAGCCTATAAAGTGTGACTTTTTCGCAACCAGACCTCGTAATTGGACTCAAACTCTTCCATTACTATTGTTTCAATAGATTTTAAGTGTTCAAACAGGATTTGGGACAGTCGAAACAAGTTAGCTCCATCCGTGCGCCAACGTCTCAAATTGGACTCTGTTTGTGTGTTACATTCCGAAGCCTATAACTTGTGACGTTTGCGCAACCAGACCTCGTAATTGGAATCAAACTCGTCCATTACTATTGTTTCAACAGATTTTAAATCTTCGAACAAGATTCGGGATAGTCGAAACAAGTTACTTCCATCCGTGCGTCAACGTCTCAAATTGCACTCAGTTTGTGTGTTACATTCCGAAGCCTATAACTTGTGACTGTTGCGCAACCACACCTCGTAATTGGACTCAAACTCTTCCATTACTATTGTTTCAACAGATTTTAAGTGTTGGAACAAGATTTGGGACAGTCGAAACAAGTTAACTCCATCCGTGCGTCAACGTATCAAATTGGACTCAGTTTGTGTGTTACATTCCGAAGCCTATAACTTGAGACTTTTGCGTAACCAGACCTCGTAATTGGACTCAAACTCTTCCATTACTATTGTTTCAACAGATTTTAAGTGTTGGAACAAGATTTGGGACAGTCGAAACAAGTTAACTCCATCCGTGCGTCAACGTCTCAAATTGGACTCAGTTTGTGTGTTATATTCCGAAGCCTATAACTTGTGACTT
Organism: Euptelea pleiosperma; assembly: GCA_035048495.1. Lineage (NCBI taxonomy): Eukaryota > Viridiplantae > Streptophyta > Magnoliopsida > Ranunculales > Eupteleaceae > Euptelea > Euptelea pleiosperma. Next base: position 610,539 of record JASUTR010000190.1, on the reverse strand, counting down.
TTGCGTAACCAGACCTCGTAAATGGACTGAAACTCTTCCATTACTATTGTTTCAACACATTTGAAGTGTTGGAACAAGATTCGGACAGTCGAAACAAGTTAGCTCCATCCGTGCGTCAATGTCTTTAATTGGACTCAGTTTGTGTGTTACATTCCGAAGCCTATAACTTGTGACTTTATCGCAACCGGACCTCGTAATTTTACCCAAACTCTTCCATTACAATTGTTTCAACACATTTGAAGTGTTGGAACAAGATTCGGGACAGTCGAAACAAGTTAGCTCCATCCGTGCGTCAATGTCTTTAATTAGACTCAGTTTGTGTGTTACATTACGAAGCCTATAACTTGTGACTTTTTCGCAACCGGACCTCGTAATTGGACTCGAACTCTTCCATTACTATTGTTTCAATAGATTTTAAGTGTTCAAACAAGATTTGGGACAGTCGAAACAAGTTAGCTCCATCCGTGCGTCAACGTCTCAAATTGGACTGTGTTTGTGTGTTACATTCCGAAGCCTATAACTTGTGACGTTTGCGCAACCAGACCTCCTAATTGGAATCAAACTCGTCCAGTACTATTGTTTCAACAGATTTTAAATCTTCGAACAAGATTCGGGATAGTCGAAACAAGTTACTGATATTCGCTCAAAAGTGCTTATTTTAAGCAATTATCCTTTTAGCGTTATTGCATTCTCCTACGTAAAATACTCTATTTACCTACTTTTCTACGTAAGAGTCTCTTCTGCTGCGTAGAACACACTTTTCTGGACGAAATGGTATATTTGCATGCATTAAACACATTTTCGGAAGGCTAGATATAAAGCCGTTCTGATTAAGTCTCATTACGTGCTTCTCTTATCGCAGGAAACCCGATTGGAGAATTTTAAGGATTGTGGGCCCACAACTGACTGCCAGAGCCTTTAATCAAAGCATAAAGAGCCAACAGGCTATGACAGGCCAAGTACGGGTCGAGGCAGAGGATCACAGAGCCGGCCAAGAACCAAAAGGGCGGAAGAGTTGATGATGAACAAAAGGCACCCCCAAGATTTGATTATGAAGATCTAGGCAAATTTTAAGAGCCTATGATCACAAAGTCAAGAGCTAACATGGCTTACAAATAAGCGCAAATCACATATGAGCCAGAAGGGATATTGAAGATCCAAACACAAATTGATAGTGGGTCATGTTACTAGGCCAGTGGAGCAAAACAACATCATCAAGGGTGAGCCAGGATGTGAGACCAAGTTGATAAGCCACGACACTAAGCCAAGATACCAACTTGTTAAAGTGGTGATCAAGCAGAGGGTATAAGGGAGAAAGTCGAAAAGCAAGTCCAAAGAACTCGATATGCTTGGATAATATGAATACAGTTTTGGATATGTGGTGGCCTAATACACTGTATAGTGTTCACACGCATGGAACAACATCAAATGGTCCAATTTATTGAAAGTCGATGACCTTGGGGTCCACAAAGGACGCATGGCATGGTAGCATGCCATGGAGGATTGCTAGAAATCAAACGATGATGAAGGATGGCAGTTCCCATTAAATGGTGTTGAAATATGGACAATATACATTGGACTAAGCGGGCCCATTCCTCGTGGAGCCCAGCCCATACAAGAAAATATTCCCATAAGGTAAGAAAAAGGTGGTTTTCAAATTAGAAGGCTGGTTTTGCAAAAGAAGGGAATTTCTTGAAGAAACTTAGGATACAACTATGGAAAGTCCTAAGATTTTTTTTGAAGCAAAGGGAAGTTGGTTGTGGCTAGACATCTAGCATATATATTTGGACCAAAACCCTAATGGGTTTCTCTCCCACGTTCTCATACTCTCTCCCACGTTCTCATACTCTCTCCACGTTTTTTTTGACTCTTGCCAATCAATCTCTTCCCTTCCCTTCTCCCACGTTCCTTCTTCTCCCCCACGTTCCACAACTAGAACCACCCCTGATCTCCAAGCATCTTCCATAGGAGCAACAGCCTCCACCTTGCTCCCCCCATCACCACCTGCTGCTGCTCCAACGGACTGCCATTAGCCTTCATCTCCAACGCCTGGTAGTTCCTCTCCAACGGACTGAATAACCCCTCCATCTCCTCCAAGCTGGTGCATCTCCTGCCACTCCCTTGCCGCCCCACAAAGTGGTTCTGTCTCTCCCCTTGCACAGAAACGTCACCTGCAGTCCTCCACCTTGCCGGATTTGAGATTCAAAAGAAAAAAAAAAAAAAAAAAAAAAAGAGGCTGCCCTTCTCTTCTTCTCCGACGTCTCAACCCATCTCTCTTCACTCTCCTCATTCCCTCCACTGTTTCCACCTGCAGCGGCCTCCCTTCAAGCTTCAAAGCTTGCTGCAAACAAAAAAAAAAAAAAAAAAAAAAAATTTTTTTTTTAGATCACCGGAGTTGCAGGTTGCAACTCCGGCAACCTCCATTACCACCGTCTCCAACTCTTCTTGTTGGCGTCGGGCATCGCACTACAACACCGCAGCCCCCTCCTTTCTCCCTACCGTCACCTCCTGCACTTCTCTTCATCATCTCCAGGAGGAACAAAACAAAAAAAAAAAAAAAGAAAAGAGCTCGCCGGAGTTGCAGAACTCCGGCAATCTCCATTAAAACCGGCGACCTGCACCACTTTTCTCCCTTTTCTCCCAAAAACACCACTTCAGCCTCTCCTAAAAATCACAGCCTTTATCCTCCTCCTCTTCTACACCATTTTCTTTTAAACCCAAGCCGTTAGAAACCAAAAAAAAAAAAAAAAAAAAAAAATCATCTCCAACCACCACCGTTTCTCTCCACAGCCACGCACACCAGCAGAAACTCTATCACACTTCAATCCCAGCAGCCACACCAGAGAAGAAGAGGGAGGAGGTGAGATCGCATTCACCAGGCTGCCTTCTTTCTATCATAGAAGGATCAAACCCGAAATCTCCACCAAGCTACCGCCCCCTCCTTCCATCAGCGCTCCACGTTGCCGGACTGCACCTCGCTGCCCTTGCTCCAGCAATCTTCCATCCTCCTTCAACACCTCACAGTCCAGCCGCCCTCCACGATTTCCATTGGAGATCCATCTCCCTCCATTGTTGCAGCATCAAAGCTGAAACCACCTGCCGCATCCTCCATCTTCATCAACACGTACTCACCATTGAACTGGGCGTCCTCTCTTGCCGGCCTTGCTTCACCGTCCACCACCTCCACGCCTTCCCCAATAAGTTGTTTGCCACTCATCATCTCCCATTGGTAAGCTAGCAAGATTCTCTCTCCCTAGTTTTCTCTCTCTAAATTAGTTTTCTCTCTCTAGATAGTTTAATCTTACTTGCTTTCTTTTTGTCATGTTTGTACTAAAGCTCAACAGTTTTGTAATTTGATATATTAGTTTTAATGAAGAAGTTTTAGTTTGGTAATTTGTTCTAAATTTTGTCATTAATCTAAAGAATGGTTCTCTTAACTTCTCTCTAAAAAGATGAATGTTTTAAAATCACTACCACCATTCTCACCTCTCCATATTTTCTACAATATCCATGTTTTCTTGATAAAAATCCGTCATTGCATGTTCATGAGTCGCGCTAACTAACCCCGAGTGCGGATCGACATCCGACACGAATCCCTATACAAATCTCTGCATTTTACAGGATAATCGGATCAATTTACAAATGTGTTGAAGTTAGGGTTTCCGTAACCAACGACACGGAAAAATCCTACTTTCAAATGGCGCCGCTGCCGCTCGGGTGTTCGGGAGTGCGAAAAAGGACGTAAAGACGGAATTGGAAAGTTGCTAAATCGGAAAGCTGCTCAATTTGGCCAGCCCGACCTTTTCGGGAAACTTTCTATTTTTTGTTTTTGTTGATTTTTAGCAGGTTTTAAATTACTATTTTTAATGCCTCGGAAGGCCGAGTGCAATTTGTAATAATTTAGGAATTTTACTGCTTTCCATATAACTGCTAGATCTTGTTCTAGGGTTTTTTAGAAACCCTAGATTAAGTGAAAAATACCAAAAAAATAATAAATTCAAAATTCAAAAAAATTAGGGTTTCATATTCTGCAGATTTTTAGAAATCACCAATCAAGGATTTGCAATTTTTGGAAAGATTCTAAAATCTTGAAACTTTGCTAAATTAGGGTTTCCCCTCTTAGAAGTTTCCTCTTTAGAAGAATTTTTATCTTTAGAAATCTTCCGAATTTGGAAAAGTCTGCAAAAGGAAACGCCCCAAATCTAGCAGAATTTCAATTTTGGGAAATTTCCCAAAATTATAAGGGATCTCGCAATCAAATCTTTCTTGGAAGATCTCCACAGTTCGGGAAACTTTCCAATCTAGGTATTTTCCAATCTGGGAATTCCTAAATTTTAACCCATCTCGAATTTGGAAATTAATTCAAAAACTTGCCTAAATCCAGTGCTTGTTTAGTGAACCCTAAAAAGGCAAGGATCTTCCAAATAGAATCCCGACTACCTGGACCGTGTGATCTAACTTTTCTGCAGGAACACGATCCAGTGTGGGTAGAGAGCAAAAGCTCAAAGAGGTGGAGTCGGGCCCAAGCCCATTAGGATACCCCTCTCTAACCCACGGAGGCGACCCCGTGGCGTGGCCCACGGGAGGTAAGTCTCTATCCTCGCCTTGAGTGCGATACAGAGCATATTGGGTGCATCATTGCCGCTTGTCTATTTGCTTTCGCATCCATATTCTTCGACTTGCGTGGCGTGGCCGTTAATCAATCAACTCTAAGACAGCAAACCCAGCTCCAAAATTGAAACTGGTGGGATTTCATCACCCACCTCATCACTCCAGCTGATATTGATCCCAGGATCCATCTATAATAAAAAGAATCAAGAAGTAGCGCCAATTAGCCCGGTGTTCGAGGAAAAATCCACGCAAAGCGAACCCGCTTAACATCCAATCGAAATAAGACCACGAGCGCGGGTCCCTGTTGTCTAACACACCCATAAGTCCCTGCTACTCAAGTACACTGAGCTCGACGTGGCATCTTGGACTATTCGGCGGTTAGTTGCGTGTGGACTAGGAACACGCACCAACCCTAGCTTAACCCGAGGGAACACTCTTCTTATCCACTTGACATATCCGGTTAGTCTGGGACGTACTTAAGTCAGCCATTGTGCCGCACGTCTGTCTAGGCTTCGGATTGCCTTGTTGTTAACTAGAGCTAGTACTAAAGGATTCGCTCTGAAGAGTGTAGCCTGGTGAGAACCTCTGAGTGCAAAACAGTTAGTCCGGCGGTTAAAAGATAAACCAGTGGTCCGCCCACTGTCATAATCTACTCTAGCCCCAAAACTAACAAAGATAATTCCTAAAATATATCCTGATTGCTTAGAATAGGATTATCTGTGCTTGGTGTGCATCATTTAGGATAGTGTTCCTCTCTGGCAACTTTTTGCCAAGTATAGAGCTTGCCTCATTCGCGTATGCCCGTTTGGAATCGTCCGAACAAACGCTTGGTTCGATCTGAGAATCACGTCCCTACAGTGGATCCTCCACTGAATTCTTCCCCATCTCTTTCCCCACCCGCCTCCCCCAGTACTACTACCTTTGTAGTCATGGCAGTCGAACGACCTCTTATCGAGACGTTCGCTCCTATCTCTGCCAATCCGCCCACTTGCATTGTTCTCCCACCTACTACGGCGGTACAATTTGAGATCAGGCCACAGACGATCCAAATGCTGCCAACCTTTCGTGGTCTCCCAAGAGAAGACCCATATTCCCATATTAGGGAATTCCAACATGTCATCCTACTTTTCAAGAATCAGAACCTCGATGATGACAATGTCCGTCTGCGAGTTTTCCCATTCTCGCTCAAAGACCGAGCCTCAGATTGGCTCTACTCCTTACCCGCTGATTCAATCAGCAGTTGGAAAGAGTTGGTGGGCAAATTCATGTCTAAATTCTACCCCATGACTCGGACCAACCAAATGAAGCAACTCATCCAGGACTTTCGACAAAAGTCCGATGAGAAATTTTTTGAAGCGTGGGATAGATTCCAAGACTACCTGACTAAGTGTCCCCACCATAGCATCGACAAGGGCAATCTTGTCCACGTCTTCTATAAGGGACTTACTGATGAGTCCCGGACCATGGTAGAGTCAATGTGCCAAGGAAAATTCCTGCACCAAACTCCGACCGATGCATACAAATTCTTGGGAGAGTTAGGAGAAAACTCTCAACATTGGACGACTGACTCAGAGTTTAGTCGAACCACTTCGGTCCAAAGGACAACCAAGGGACATGATGCTACAGCTGATACTGAGCTTCGATCAGTCATTCAAGAGTTGAGCAAGTCAGTCTCGGCACTGGCTGTGTCTGTACAAAAACCTACTCAACAATCTACCCCAGTCATGCATGTGGGACACGAGAGCCCTATGGAATCCTGTACCCTCTGTCTGCAACCCTCCCATACTACTGAGCATTGTCCTTTGAATGAAGGGTGGTCTAATCCTCTTCAGGAAGAAGTTTGTGCTTTCAGCACATACAAACCACCCACTCAGAACTCGTATAGTCAATCTTATCATCCGGACACGAGAAACCACCCTAACTTTTCTTGGAGGCCTCAGTCTACTCAACCACAAGCTCAACCTCCACGTCAACCTCAGGGCATGTATCCTCCTGGGTTCAATCAACCCAATAGGCAATTCAATCAGGGTCAGTACCAGCAGAATCAGTACCCATCTACTCAGAACCAGCAATTCCAACAGGGTCAATACTCTGGACAACAGAGCACATTTCAGAATCAGCAAAGAGTTCTCCAGAACTTTCAGAACCAACCGATTGTCCCAACTAATTCTCCAGCCTATAACTATAATGCCCCAATGAGCTCGAGTCGCGAATTGGTGCCTCAGCTCCCATTAGCTGCCCCCCAACAGTCGGTCCCCAAATCTGGTATCGAAGACCTTCTAGTTCAACTCATTACTCAGCAACAACAATCTATGCAACGCCTAGAGCAACAGCAACAGCAATCCATGCTTCGTCTAGAGCAACGTCTAGGTAACTTGGAAGCTGAGAAAGCTAAGGGGATCTTTCCTAGCCAACCCATTGCCAACCCTAAAGGAAATGCCAAAGGGGCAGTATATGAGATCGGATCCCAATCTCAAAGCCAGAATGAGAATTGTCAAGGGGAGGTGCAAGCTGTAACCACCCTACGATCTGGAAAAACTGTGGACATGGGAGTCCAACCACCACCGGTGCCATCTCCAGCACCCATCACTCGCACCGTGGAAACTAGTCCAAATCCTACCTCTGCTTCTTCTACCTCTGCACCAACATCAGATATCCCTGTGCAGAAATCTAAGGTTAAAGACAAATCCATTTGTCGAGTAAAGCCTCCCTTCCCGGACAGACTTGTCCAAGATAAGCGGGATCAGCAATTCTCTGAGATCTTAGATGTCTTTAAAGACGTCCAGATCAATATCCCATTCCTTTCTGCTATCAAGCAAATCCCTTCCTATGCCAAATTCCTCAAGGACTTGTGCACAGTTAAGCGGCGTACGCATGTACCCAAAGCTGCCTTCTTGGCCGAAAAAGCTACCGCGTTCATTCAACGCAACAGTGTGATCAAACACAAGGATCCAGGTAGCCCAACTGTCCAATGTGAAATTGGCGACAACTTTAGCTGCACTGCCTTGCTAGATTTAGGGGCTAGCGTTAACCTCATACCGTTCTCGGTATATCAGCAGTTAGGACTGAAAGATATGAAGCCTACAAATGTCACCCTGAAATTAGCTGATCAGTCCATCAAGATTCCTAGAGGAATTATTGAAGATGTCCTAGTAAAAGTCGCTGACTTTTATTATCCTGTGGACTTTATCATTCTAGACACCGAGCCGTGTCAGGATAACCGCATTCCGGTCATCTTAGGCCGTCCATTCCTTGCCACCGCGAACGCACACATCGGGTGCCAGGACGGAAACATGTCCATTGCTTTCGGTAACCTCAAAGCTGAGGTCAACATCTTTCGTTTAATGCAACAAGATGCCGATCGCGAAGTGACCGATGAAATGTGTGCCGTTGAGAGTCTAATCCCGGACTCCACCGAAGATATTCTTAAGCAGTGTCTAGAACACTTTGGAGCTGACTTTGCAACAGAGTCAGCTATTTCTGATCTCAATGATCTTTTGGAGACTGCTCCACTGATAGAGATCCCCGCTCCACTCATCGAGTTCGAGCCTCTGATAACCATGGCCAGAGAACCCATCCTTCCTTTACCCACTGAACTCAAACCTCTTCAATCCGTGTCTTCTGTGACACCTATTTCTACTCCATCTGCTCCAATATTGGAGCTTAAGCCTCTTCCCACAGATCTTTCCTATGCCTATCTTGGTCCTAAGGAAACCTACCCTGTCATTATTGCTTCCGCTTTGTCTGAGAGTGAACGTAAGAAACTTCTCGAGCTGCTCAACGAGCACAAATCTGCGATAGGTTGGACTATAGATGATATTCGAGGCATAGACCCCTCGGTGTGCCAACATCACATCTATCTCGAGGATGAATCCAAAACCTCTCGAGAACACCAGAGGAGGTTGAACCCCGTCTTGAAGGATGTAGTCCGGGACGAGGTCCTTAAACTGTTAGATGCGGGTATCATTTATCCCATCTCCGATAGCAAATGGGTGAGTCCTATTCATGTCGTCCCTAAAAAGGCAGGATTCACAGTCGTGGAAAATGAGAACAAGGAAATGGTAACCCAGCGCCTGAAGAAAGGGTGGAGAGTCTGCATCGATTACCGACGACTCAACACCAACACTAGGAAGGACCATTTTCCTTTACCCTTCATAGACCAAATGTTGGAGAGATTAGCAGGTCACTCCTATTACTGCTTCCTCGATGGTTACTCAGGGTATAATCAAATACCCATCGCCCCTGAGGATCACGAGAAGACAACTTTCACCTGTCCCTTTGGCACTTTTGCCTACAAGCGCATGCCCTTTGGCCTCTGCAATGCACCCGCAACCTTTCAAAGGTGTATGATGAGCATATTCTCTGACATGGTGGAAAAATTCCTCGAAGTCTTTATGGACGACTTCTCAGTTTTTGGGTCATCCTTTGATGACTGTCTGACCCATCTAGGGCTGGTACTTCAACGCTGTCAGGACAAGAGACTTGTCCTCAATTGGGAGAAATGCCACTTCATGGTGAAGAAAGGCATAGTTCTGGGACATGTCATTTCCCATCAGGGCATTGAGGTCGACAAAGCTAAAATCGATATCATCTCGACCTTGCCCATTCCTAAGTCCGTACGTGACATCCGTTCCTTTTTGGGACACGGAGGATTCTATAGGCGATTCATCAAGGACTTCTCTCAAATCGCTCGACCTCTGTCCCATCTTCTAGCTAAAGATAGTCCTTTCGACTTTAATGCTGACTGTGTCAAGGCATTTGAGCGTCTCAAATCTGAGCTCACTACTGCGCCCATTATCCGTCCCCCGGATTGGACTCTACCTTTCGAGGTAATGTGCGATGCTTCTGACTACGCGTTAGGCGCTGTTCTAGGGCAGAGAGTTGACAAAAGGTCACACGTGATCTACTACGCGAGCAAAACTCTTAACTCTGCCCAAATGAATTACTCCACCACTGAGAAAGAACTCCTGGCGGTAGTCTTCGCCCTTGATAAATTCCGTCAGTACCTCTTAGCCACTAAGGTGGTTGTGTACACTGATCATGCAGCCCTTCGTTATCTCATGTCGAAAAAGGAAACCAAACCTCGATTAATTCGATGGATACTCTTACTGCAGGAATTCGACCTCGAGATTAAGGATAAGAAAGGAACTGAGAATGTAGTGGCTGATCACTTGTCTAGACTGACTTTAGAGTCATCCTTCGACACCCAGCCCATCCCTGAAACCTTTCCAGACGAACAACTGTTCGCCATCTCTGTTAATCCTTGGTATGCTGACATTGTCAACTACCTTGTCACCGAAGAAATGCCATCACACTGGTCAAAACAGGACAAAAACCAATTCCTAGCAAGAGTTAAGTACTACTCTTGGGATGACCCTTATTTTAGAAACTTTCATATGAAAACTTCTTTTTTTAAAAAAAATATTTTTATAAAATATCATCTTTTACATGCCCAACACCTAGTTTCCTTCTAGGATAAAATCTCCCTCCTTTTTTTGAAAACCACAAATTCCTTTTTGAAGAAATATTTGTCTTTAAAAAAAAATCTTTGTTTCATAAATCTTTTCCAAAATTTATTCTCCTATCCTTCATCTTCTTTAAAAACCATTTCCTATCCATGCTAGGCATGTGGGTCCAACGGAATGGCTGGGCAGTGAGTAATGGGCCCGCACTGCATCTTGGCTTAAGCCCATAGGATTGAATATGAAGTGACTGAGCGATCGTATGGTAGAGATGGAGGGTGATGATCGGGCGATGGAGATTGGCCAAGGTAGGCCGTAGGATTGAGTGATTGAGGAGGGAGAAAGGATCAGATGATTTGGCATGTGAGTAAAGAGAGAATGAAGATTTAGAGAGAGGAGAGAGAAAATAATAAAAAAAAAAAAACTGCTAGCAGAGGGTTTGGAACCCTGGTCTCTGACTTGGTCT